>CM014729.1:73721330-74321330 GCA_004329165.1 Spatholobus suberectus | reverse complement strand
GAAACGGACATTTCCTGTTAGCCATGGGTTCCACAAATTTTGTTTTTCATTTTTTCACTTTTTAAGATGTACCAAACTGTGGAAGAAAAGAAAGAAATTGCTCTTTTTTATCCTTTCGTTATCAATCCATCTATATTCCAACATTCCTAACGCATTTTTAGAGATTGGGAGGAGGTTGTAAGAAAAGGAAAGAAGACAACGGGAAAGTGGGTATAATTTCTTTAAAGTAGGTAAACGTGCAATGTGAAAAAGTAAGAATTTATCTATCGTTGATTTAAAGTTAATTAAGAATGAAAGGAAATTTAATTAAAATTAACTATTTTTTTTTTACCAATTTAGGGCATTTTTAAAACTATTTACTAAAAAATGTAAACAAAATTCATTTACTAGTTTGAGATATTTTTTACCATTTGGTAGGATACAGGTAATAATATCATTTGTCATCACTTTCATGAACTTCGCCTCTCACATTACATATGTGAAACTTACGAAACACATGTAACAAATTATATAGTTTGATGCGTTAAAATTATATAAATTAGAGTAAATTATATTGATACTCTTGAGCTTTTTTTTTTTTTTTTTTTTTTCAGATTGTACATAAATTTTTTGCTTTTTCACTGTTTATAACAACATCCCTTATAGGAGTATACAATATAATGTTTTTTAAACAATTAAAGGATATTACTATAATATATAAGAAATATCAGTATAATGTTTTTCAAATAATTAAAGGAGTTGATATAATAATAGAAAAAGGAAGGTATCATGTACAATCTGAAAAAATTTTAGAAAGTTTCAGTGTAATTTACTCTATAAATTAATATTTGAATAAGTAAAATGTATAAGGATGGATTTCTCACATATGTTGGCTAGTATCAACATTAGTAAAATATAAAACTAAGTGCATGTTTTAATTAATTTATTTTAAAGACCTTTTTTTAACCCTCTTAAGAGAATTTTAAAAAATAATTATTTTCTTAAATTTGGTTTGTAAACCATTATACAACTCAAAAAATGAATTATAAAAATAAAAATCTAAGTAAACAAAAATGACTTTTTTCATTTCAAAAACATTTGTCATGTAATGTTTCTAGGTTAATTTTTATGTACAATCAGTGTAAAACTATTTATATGGGGCAGGATCCGTTGACATCAGGTGTAAGAGTTAGTCAAATTACACTTTCAATAACTTTTTGTATAATACAAATTTAATCAATTAACCATTGAATTTGATGATATTATCTTTATGATTATGTATATCAAATTTCACATTATTTGGACTTTTCTAAATATGTTATCTAATATTGAATATTTACATATATTTTAATATCATATTGTACGTTAAAATAAAGTAATTTAATGAACTATTAAATAATTTTAGAATTGTATGAAATTTTGCATACTTAATCTAATTAATAAGAACATTAAATTCAACGGTTAGATTGGTTAAATTTGTATTATACAAAAGTTATTAAAGGTGTAATTTGACTAATTCTTACACCTGGTATCAACGGATCCTGCCCCTATTTATATTGTTAATCAATTAAAAATTATGAAAGATATGACTATTAAAGTAATTATTATAAAAATCAATAAACTTACTATATATGTTAGTTTGTAATTGGATAACAACATAAAATTTTTTTACACTAGCAACAATTATTTTTTCAATATTTTTTTACAACAATTAAGAAAATTATCAAATGCTATTAATTTTAAGAAAACATAAGCACGTTTGGTGAAATTACTCTTTTTTTAATGTCTTGTCACATTTCATTCAATATAAGTACTAAAAAATAGAAATGCTATAAAAATGTTTAACATCTTCTAAAATTTTTAGAAATAAACTCTATAGTCTATGCTATAGATTGTCTTGTATAAAAGATATATATGATCTCATAATAAAAAAAAAGGGTAAATTATGTTTTTGATTTCTCTGAAATTTTTTAAATTCGATTTTAGTTTTCTAAAAAAACTTTGTTTTATTTTTGTCTCTCTAATTTAGGAATACATCATTTTTGGTTCTCAAAGTGTATTTTTTGGCAGTTTATAATCACTATTAAATGTTAATTATAACCATGAGGAATAAAAATGGGGTATTTGCAAATTAAAAGAACAAAAATAGGATAATTTTTTGTTTTTAAAAAGCTAAAACTGAATTTAAAATATTTTAGAAGTAACAAAAACATAATTTACCCTAAAAAAATACTATAAGAACTGAAAGTGTGAAACTAAAATCTTAATTTTTTTATTAATTAAAAGAAAGAAAAGAAAGGGCATACATAACTGATTACAGTGTAAGGTACTGTACACACAAAAAAAAAGAAAAAAAAACTGTGTAAGCCGTAAGGTGTACATGAAGACAAGACAAAATTGAAAACCCAGATTGGTGCGGAGAGACTTTGAAGTTGTGTCGTGTCGTGTCGCGTGGCTTTTCTGGGAATCAAGTGTCTTTGTGCAAGACCACAACCCCTAACCATAGTCTAGTCTCGTTCTCTTCCACTTATCAATCTTAATTTCAATTTAATTCATCAATCAATTAATCAATCGGCATCCTCATGTCCGACGCTTATTGGAGATACGCCGAATCCCGGCACGCCCCCTCTTCCATCGCCGGCAAGCGCTCTCGTTCCGACTACGGTATGCTTTGCCTTCAATTAGGGTTTCCTCTTCTATTCATCTTTTTTCTCCCTCGCTAGGTTTTCGTTTCCAGGGGAATTAATTTTCAATGCTAATTTTCCCTCCCTTTCTATTTCGGGACTTCTGCTTTAACTGTCGACGAGACCACTCCGGTTATATTCATTACCTAATTGACCGAATCTCGATTCAAAGCGTTTAATCAATTTGCCCTAATATTGTTATTTTCCCCTTCCAATTTCACTCCTTCCGGGTTACACAGCATTTTTTGGTTTGTTTTTTTTTTTTTTTCCTTTTACCGTGCGCTTTGGGGACTTCTTTGCATTTGAATTCTGGCTAAGTATTAGTTTTCTCGCATGACACGTCAACATACAAGGCTCGTTCTGGTGAGTATTCAGTAATCACGAGGGGATGTGTTCCTTTAGTGTTTGTCCGTTTTAGTTTGGATAGGTTGTAGGCCACGTGTCATGATTATTTTTATCGTTATCTTGTTGGGATTATGCTTTAATTTAATGTAGCAGAGCAATGTAACAGGTAAATAAGGTAAAATAAAGGGAAAGATTATGCCTATGAAGTGTGCACTGGCCACCGGTCTTTGAAAATGCTAAGTGTGCGCTGAACAGAAGTTGGTTTTATCATTTATAACCTCCATCATCAACGAATAATTCTTTGTTCCTGTTTGTCTAAGTGCCTAATTATTTGTTGCCGTGGGATTCTGCTGAGGTTTATGTGAGTAGAGAGTCATCTGCATCCCTTTTGCACTGGTAGCCATTTTTGGATGTTCTGTGGGATGCTCAATTTTGTGATGACAGTGATGTGCTTTTCTAGTTGCTGTTTAGCAGGCTTACTTTTATCAAAATCATAGTTTCAAAGTTATTACAATCTTGTTTTTCACTTTTTCTTTTGACACATTCCTTAATTTTAACAGCATGCCTTAGGAATCTTGTTTCCATTTTATCTGTCTTTAAGCTAGCTCTATATGCCATTATCTATACATGGTAGTCAATATGTATTAAGTGCACAAAACGTACCTATTGCCACCATGAATGTTTCAACATATTATAATTGAAATCACCACAAAACAAACTGCAAAACAATTGAGGTGCTGAAATTGCTGGTTATCACAACCCATTTGCAATCAAATATGAATGTAGTGGACTTAAAACTAGATATAGACTGCAGGGCATGAAAAGTGGTGATGCCCCTCTGCTAATTTTTCAAGAGTTTTGGAAATGATGTTTTCATTTTATTTACCAAACTTGCCACCATATGCTGCCCTAAGCCTGGTTTTGGGGTCTGTGATCTTAATCTTTTACTAATTTTCTGGTGAATCTATCTTATTCAGAGATATATAATTTTTAATAACAAAGCCATTCTGTTTCAAGTTCATATTGTTTTAATGTTAGGCTTATATCTTGATGTACTAACTTTCCTCTACAATGTGATTTTAATCTTCTCTGTTTCATAATCGTCACGTAAATGATTCATTGCTACCTTGTTGTTCCCATCTTTACATTGTCCTTAATTTAAAGTATTGTTTAATTTTGAAGATGTCTCTGGCGTTCATGACATGCCCAGTTACTTTCCCCATGATGATGATAGAGGAGGGCTCCGAGTAATTAGAGATACTGAATCCCTTGATGCATCTTATGAGCGTTACCTCCGTAGTGCGGTATCAGCTATTTTTTGGTTCTTAAATTGCCAGTTATTTTTTTCTTGTTCTTTTATGGCCGTAATTGGCATGTTGAATTTGTAGGCAACTAGGATGTATTTACTTGTGTTTGTTTATGGATACAATAGAGATCTGGTCGAGTGGATTTTTAATGCTTAAATTAATGATAAAAAAAACCCAAATAAATTCTGTCTCAGCTCCAAATTTCTCATGGGGAGATTTGGAGGGAATAGGGGGAAAATTGTAATTTTTTTTTTCATAGATACATTTTTAGGATGAATAATATACTGTTGTGTTCTATTATTATGTAATGAACACAAAATTGTGAAGTCTACCTTGTTCTGATATCCTATCCAGTTACACTGAGCATGTGATGGAATGATTTATTTCACTGGGTTGCACATCTTATTCAATCTCGTTTTATCACAAGATACATCTGGTGTGTCAAACAGGCCTATATGTTTAAGGATTAAAATTTGTATTTCAGCAAGTTTCATCTTATGGTTCGGGACAGTCTACGAGAACCATTGGTGGGCGAATTCCCAGTCGTGCTATTGATGATTCACAGGTTGCAAATATTGGGGGAGTAGACAGGGGAACATATGCAAAAGACAAAATCCTGGGATTAAGTAGTGGGAGGGCTGACCATTCTCTTCCACCTGATGCTACCAGTACACTGTTTGTGGAGGGTTTGCCTTCCAACTGTACAAGACGGGAAGTAGCTCGTATCCTTTCACCTGGTTCCGCTTAGTTTAATGCTTTTCATTGGGATTTAACTCTTCTAAAGTGAGATGTGTACAGTGAGAAATCTACCGTTGATTTGAAATAAAGTATTTTGTAAACATAACCCACTTTAAATCAACAGTAGATAGGCCCTCACTTTACACATCTCACTTTAGAGGTGCAGATATTTTTCGTTGTAGATTCATCCTCCTTAACTTGGAGGTACAGATATTTTTCGTCCTTTTGTTGGCTACAAAGAAGTCAGACTTGTTAGCAAGGAATCAAGACAAGTAAGTTTAGTTAAAAAGTTAAAAAAAATTATGTTTACATTGATGGATTTTTGACTTGGATTTTGTGCAGCCAGGGGGTGATCCACTGGTACTTTGTTTTGTCGATTTTGTGAGTCCAGCTCATGCTGCAACTGCCATGGAAGCATTGCAGGGTAAGGTCTCTTTTTCTTTTATTCTTGTAATGACATCCTCATGCTTGTCTTGGCAAATCCTATGTGTTCCATTTCTTTATTCCCTTAAGTGTGATGAATATAGAGAAATTGCTACAGAACTTTTGTTTGCAATGTCACAAACATTGAGCTGCCAAGAACAATCTGTACATTCGACTTCTTTATGATTTGCGTTCCTCATGTCAGTGCCTCAAGAGTGTGGGCTGCTCCTAGATAATATATGCAGGATTGGTTTTGGGTAATAGATAAAACTGGTAATCTGACGAGGTAGCGCTGGGTTTAGGATGTGGCTGCTGCCTGAAACATGCTCAGTGGTAATGGATAAAGGATTTATTGCAAGGGCATTAAGTAGGCATCTGGATGAGAGTGGGGAATACTGGAGTACTATGCGGTGGTATTTGAGGTAACTAAAAAGCAGCATTGTATGTAACCCTATACAATATATTTCTTATCTACCACACTTTTCATGGGGTGATGGAGCTGGTTTGTCTCTGATGAAAATGATACTCAAGCTTGGAAAGGTAACAGGTTGTTTTATGTAAAATTAATGTCATGATAATGAATTTTATCCACTCTACTCCTCGCCATCTTTGTCATGCTCAATGATAAAGCTGACGCCCATGTTTTATCATTTCTGGTTGAAAGATTGTGGGGGCTAGATTATGACTACCATCCATTTTGATATGTCCATATTATGGGAGGCAGTCCTCTTCCTGGTTTTGAGGAATTTATCTGGGTTATGTGGATTGGTTAAAAGATCATTGGTTGTGGAATATTGATGGCTAAAGGCCTGTTTGACCAAATACGCTCTCTTGGTTTAGAATTGTCATATTCATTTGTTCTTCCATCTGCCAGCACTGTAAGATCGTGAGTTGCATGTCATAATTTATTTGTTCCTGCTGCATAGATACTTAAACTAGAGTAGGATATATGCTTCAAATATTCTACATTTCATTGGATGCCCAATGGCGGTGACTGTCCGACAGTGGAGGCTTACCGAAGGTTACTCACCCTTCCTTCTCTTCCTTCTTTTAAGTAGCAAGTTTGACCCTTTTGGTAATGATTGAGGGACGCATTTTCACCTATGTTGGGTATTGGGTTTGAACGTTTTTAGATGCATTTCAGGTTTATTATGTCTTAAGCTGAGGTAAGATATAACACGCGTCTTATATCATCTGCCTGTTGACACCTTAATCCGCCGTTCAGGATGTGGCTAGTTCAGCGTAAAACAACGTTAATTTTGCAGGTTACAAATTTGATGAACTTGACCGCAACTCGGTCAATTTAAGGTTCCAATTTGCTCGCTATCCTGGTGCGAGGTCAGGTGGTGTGTATCGTGGCAAGCGTTGAATTATGCAGTCTACAGGTGATTAATGCTATTATTTGATACGTTCACGCTGTTATTAATGGTCGTTGGGTGCTGAATAAAAGCTTCAATATAAACGGTCAATCGTGCTGAATCGTGAAACGGCAATTCCATGTAGGATTCACGCGTTGGGGAGGTTATGATTTTGAGAGGCAAGTGACCAGCCTTGCAGTCGAGAATTACAGTTGCTTTCATTAGGACCGAGTCAAACTTTGTGGTATTCGTTTGTGGGGAGTGCTCGCTAGAGATTCAGATTCTGCATGTTTGAGAAAATTGTCTAATTTATTTAGTATAAATTGCTTCAAATTGTCTTGTTCTATACAACTTATGTTTTAGAAGGTTTTTCACTGCCCTTTCGAATATATCTGGGAATAAGAAACATGTTTTCCATGCATGTTTCTAGTGAGCCTTTTAGATATCAAATATTGTTAATTGTTAATTTTATTAGATTACTCCTATAATTAGACAAATATTGGTGCACTCACTCTTGCTTTGCCCCAAAACCATCATACCTGCATTTTGCCCTCGTTACATATTTTTCAGCTTAATATATTTTTTTAGTTTATAGTTTTCATATGAAAAGTAGTATATTTGATTTTCTAATTAATATCTTTCATTTAACAACAAATTCTAGCCATTTGTCAAAGTATGCTTCTCATATTATAGTATGGCTTTTGGTTCGTAGATTTCTGTGTTTCGAGTTGTTGGTGTTGGGTTTATGCACATTTTTTTTTTTGGTGTACAGTGGTGACATTGAGATTAGAACCTAAAACTTCTTGCATACTACCCAAACTTCCCACCATTAGGCCAATTCTAGTGGGTTGTAGTGTAGGGTTTATGCATATGATTATTTGGTGGGTTGCATTTGTGGGACATGAAGTATTAGAAAAGTAACTAAGGGTAGCCCTGGTCTTTAATTATAATCCTGGTTGCAATGACCTGCTAATCATAGCAGATTAGCAATGATAATAATATGATCTGAACAGTGTTAGTCATTGCATATATTTTTTCTGTTGGTGTCTAGTCTAGTCCAAGTTATACTGTCAATCTGCAGAGGATGATAAACTATTGAAGGATGCCTGTGCCGTGTGTGAAGGCATTTCTCTTTAAATTTGATCGTTGTTGGTTTTAGCCATTAATCTGATCTGATGTTACTTACGCCTATTTTCACTTGCACTAAAGCAACTGTTCATTTTCGTCCCTGCCTGAAGCTTTCCCATCAATGATACCAAGGTTTCCTAGTTGCGCCCTTCAGGGGGAAGAAAAAAGTCCTGGATTTTGGAATTTGGACTGACTTGTCTTGTTTTCCTCGTTGTTCAATGGGTTTACTCCTGTTACATGTGCCACGTTTTCTAGTGTAGAAACTTAACCCCGTTTAGTGAATAAAATAGCTCCCATGGTTTGGTTTTTGTTGGATGAAAAATTTGCGACTCCTATTATTTACCTTGTCTTCCGTTATTTTTCATGAGAAATGATACATGTGTAGATCCTTTACCTCCTAAAATTCTCGCAGCAGAGAAATTGTGTGGTTTCACAACAATGAATGAGTATGCAAGTGAGCACCCTGATGAGATGAAGGTTGCGGGGAAGAGGGTTTGAGAATGTTTCATTTCTCATTTTTAGTAGGTACTCGCTATGAACGTCTGTTCTGATCCATATCTCTAAGCCACGAGTAATTAGAATATTTTAGGTGGTGTTATTTTTATTAATTCTGGTTAAGGGGTGTGTAGTTACCGGCCCTAAAAAAGCTATAGCAAAATAGTGCATAAGGGAATGACTGCTATAATAAAATTATAGAAATTAGATATAAAATATTATATTATACATATACAAATGTTCAAAATTTTAAAAAGTCAAATTGGAGGACGGATTCATGTTACATAATTAGTAATCAAAATTTGAAAGTCATTGTCACATTTCACAACTGAACATTAAGGGCATGTTTGGGGTGGTTTTTGGTTGAGTTTTGAAAATGTCAAAAATTACAACCAGTTTTTAGTTTTTAAAAATTAGTTTTAATTCTTTTTTTTTAAATTTTGGTTTCAAAATAAACTCATTTTGAAATTTCTTATTCTGTTAAAATTAATTTAAGAATATGTTTGTGCGGTGACGACAGTGGTACTGGTGACGACAACAATGATGGTGGTGGTGATGGTAATGTCGACGGTGACAGTTGTGGTAGTGCTGACGGTGGTGGTTGTGGCGATACCGATGGTGATCGTGGCGGTGCCAGTGGTGATGGTAGTGGCAGAGTCAGTGCTGGTGGTCATGATCGTGGTCGTGGTCGTGGCGGTGATGATGGTAGTGGTGAGAAGCTTGTGGTGGTGGAGGTGATGCTAGTGGTCATGGTAGTTGTGACAGCAGTGATAGGTGGTAGTTGTGGCAGCGTTGTGAGCGGTGGATGGTGGTGTGATGTCGCTGGTCATGGTAATTGTGGCAGCGGTGATGGTGGTGGCGGTGCCGGGGTGGTGGTGGTGGTGGTGGTAGCGATGGTGGTGGTGGTGACGGTGGCTGCGGAGTTGGCGATAGCAGTAATGGTGGCGGTGACAGTGGTGGTGACAATGGCAGTGGTTGTGGTGGTGGCAAAAAAGGCTATTGTCAAATATAATAATGTGTATTTTTTTTTAAAACCAAAAACCAAATTCACAAATCCTTTTTTCTTGGTTTTGAAAATGAATGTAAAAGTGTTTTGAAATTGAGTTAAAAACCATTTCAGCTTCATTTTAGCCAAACGCATTTTGTTTTAAAAATTGCATTTGAAAACCAAAAATCAAAAACTACGCAACCACTCTAAACGGGGCCTAAAAGATTAAAGCAAAAGTCAATGAGATGATGACAGGGTTGTTGCATAGAAAATGGAGGAGGTTGAAGGGGTGCATCGGAGTTAAGAACAGAGAAAAGAATAGTTGGTGAGTGTGGCCATACAGTTGGAGCTTGGAGGTGGGTGGGTGTAGTGTTACCCTTACACAAGAGAGAAGTGTGGGAAAGTATATCCAAATAGGGTTTTTCTAAGTTCTGAAAAGAGAGGAGGGGAATATTAAGTTTGTCCCCCAACCCCTCCTTTCAAACGACATAATTTCGAAGAGAAAACAAATTCAAAATGCCTCACTTTAGCACTGCTATAACACTGAAGAGTTGCTAGTTTGCGATGGCCGCTATTCGAAGACACTACCATGCAAACTTTGTAGCAGCCCATGGTTGCTCTATTTCGTTATGTTACTAAAGTGCGCTATCAATAGCTGTATTTTTTTTCCCCAGTTGATATGTTTTAATCAATAATTATCTCAATCTTATTTTATTTTCTTATCATTTTTTATTTTCAAAAGTTTGTGAAAAGAATAGTAAAAATAACAAAGTTTTGTTTTTACATTTTTTTTTTGTAAAATCTGAAAAAACAGAATGTGAAAATAAGATTATATTTTTATATTTATAACTGGGATAAGATCAATTGACACACATAAACAAATAAACTGACAATAAAAACTAAAACAAATCAAATGTCACCGTTGTTTTCATGTGTGCTTGCCATGTAAAATCACCTAACGAGGTATACAGAATGGTTAGTTAGCGAAGGATGTATAGTGCAATGTTTTCATGCTGCTGAGGAAGTCACTGACCGGAGGTTGTGGACTGTACGTTGCTTGTAGTTGCTGACATCCTTTGAGAATACGAATCTTGTGTTTTTGCAGTCTCTGACATGGAATGCATTGTTGTAGGCAAGTAGGTGATTCCCTTAAGGCTTGCTCATTTGTAGGTTGTGACAGGAAATTGGCATTTTGTATAAGTAGCAGGTCATTCATGTTGAGACACGTTTATGAAGTGCGAAGCACGTACTGTTAATAGCAAGAAAGATCGTATTCCATAAGCCATAAATTGGACGCTTGAAGCCAATTTGTTCGTATCCCTGTACTACTGCAATTCCGTTGTTTACATAATAATAATAATACGCAGTTGGCTGGTTATGGAATATGCATGGTAAGAATATGCAGGATATTTGCTAGGAACAGCAGAAAAAGAACGAGAATATTACTTATCATGTGGTCTACGATAACTATTATTTCTCGGATGCTCAGTTGGAGTAGTGGTGTTTAGGACAGGTATTAGGAAGATGTATAGGAAGATTTGTAAGAGAACATTACTTTTTGATTATTACTTTGATTTGATTCTAATCATTTATTCATTTTTTTATTTATTTTACGATAGACGTACGAACTACCAACATGGGTAATATGCATAATCATAACGCCTGTAACTTGTAAGATATCCACTAAAGAAAATAAAATAACCTCGGAGCATCGAAATCGAAGTTCTTTTCGCAAAATAAAAGATTAAATTTTTCCCAAGGATTTCAAGAATTGTGAATAAGATTTAAATTTTTCCTAACTATAAGTAAAAATTACAAATAAATTTATCAAAAGATTAAAAGGATACTCTTCACAAAAATAAAAGATTAAAATGATCAATGATGAGATTAAGCGGGTCTATATATATATATATATATTGTAAAATAAAAATTTAATCAATTCAACCATTGAATTTGATGTTTTTATTAATTAGATTAAGTATACAAAATTTCATAGAATTTTAAAATTATTTAATAGTTCATTGCATTACTTATTTTAATGTATAACAAAATATTAAAATATATGTAAATATTTAATGTTAGATAACATATCTAGAAAAGTCTAAATAATGTAAAATTTGATATACATGATTATAAAGATAATATTACATAATTCAACGGTTGAATTAGTTAAATTTGCATTTTACAAAAAGTTATTGAAGGTGCAATTTGATTAACTTTGACATGTGTCAACTGATCCTGACATATATATATATATATATATATATATATATATATATGGAATTTGTTAACGTATATACACTTATTTTTTAGTTAGAATACTGTTAACAAACTATACCGTAGATGTATTTTAAGATATATTATAGTTATAGTTTGCTTAGTGTATTTTAACTAAAAAATATGCGTGTCTACTTTAGTAAATCCCACTAACATTTGCTACTATACACATATTTATTTTTTAGTTAGAGTACGTTAGCAAATTATACCATGGTATGTTTTAAGCTACATTATAGTTATAACTTGCTATCGTACTCTAACTAAAAAACAAGTGTGTATATTCATAAATCCCCATATTTTTTTAGTAAATATCCATATTTAAGTTTAATTTAACAGGTAATTTTCATATTCATACTGAGCATATTTTATATATCTTATGAATTCGAATTTTATTGTTTTCCCCAATGACTGTAAAGGAGAGGTAGAGTATGAGATTGAATTTTTGTAGTCATGCCATGACTAATACACATAGTTAAAAAAAGCTCATTTGTTTATTTTTAGTTTAAATAACAAATATTCTTTACGAGAGGCAATTCCATTTGAATTAGAAACAACTATAATATGATTTGATTAACTCTTTCAGTGGGATTTCTTTTATACACAAGACTCAAAGACTTTCCATAGGAGAAATTAGACATCTACCGCCTGAATCAATCACCTAATAATTTTGAAAATGTTAAAAAATTCTTTAATATATAGGTAATTTTATCACAATTTTTATCTTGAAAAATTATTCACCCATTACTTACAGATGCGTCACTACTTGCCTTTTCTATGTAATAAAGATAAATATTGTTATTTTAAAGTATTTTTTATTATTAAATAAAATTTTATGCTAGCTTAATTATTAAAGAGTGGTTCTAAATTATTTAATAAAACAGTATTACATTTTACATAATAATTGAGAAAGATTGAAAAGAGAAATGAAACAATGTATTGCTACTATTTATTGTGAAAAAAAATAAATCCTTGAACAATTTTTGATCAGTAAATCCTAGAACAAGTACAATAAAGGGTAAGATTATTGACATTTAATATATATTTGTTCACACTTTATTTTTAAACCTTTGTCATGTTTTCCAATTTATCTCTATTTATGTTTATTTCTATAAAGAATCCAAACAAATTGTTTTTCGTATAGCATATGCAACAGTAAAAAATATGATAAATCATAAATGAATTAAAATAAATGTATTTTACTTTTGTTTTACACAAATGTTTAAATATACTTTTAGTTCCTATAAAAAAAAGTGAATTTTGATTTTAGTCTATGTAAAATTTTTCTTTAATTTTTATCCTTCCAAAATTTAAAATCATTATTTTTTATCCTTGTAAAATGCATGTTTCTTGGTTTTGATCTCTGTAATTTTTTTTTAATTTCATCCCTCCAAAGAAATCATTATTGTTGGTCTCTAACGTTTATTTTAAGCCAGATAAATAACATTTGTTTTAGAAATTTTAAAAAAATCAGTTGTGTCACATTCTCACATGGTATAATAGACACCAATGGGTGTCATTTCAAATAATCACCTGACCTTCAATTAAACACAAAGCAGTTAACAGGTGTCATATAACAATGAGGACCAAAAATAGTGATTTCAAAATTTTGAGGGATTAAAATTAAAGATTTTTTTTACAAAGACTAAAAGCAAAATTTTCTCAATTTAAATGGACCAAAAATGTATGAGGAGTGCTAGCAACACACTCTTTAACACGCTCTTTAAACACACTCCTTCCCATTGGTTGAAATTTATTGAAACTCATACAAGCAAGAGAGAGAATCATTAAATAATATGTGGGAGAATATGTTCAAAAGAGTATGTCATATAGTGTATTGCTAGCATTTCTTAAAATGTATTTAACCCTACATATGAAATACAAAGCTCTTAGGCTTAAATATGTTTTTAGCCTCTATAAAATGAACGAGTTTTGATTTTGGTCCTTATAAAAATTTTTCTTTGTTTTTAATCCCTTTAAAATTTGAAATAACTATTTTTTGTTCCTATAAAATGAAAGAATTTTAGTTTTGGTTCCTATAAAACATTTTTCTTTGATTTTCACCCCTCTAAAATTTGAAATTGAAATAACAAGTAATACACAAAGGGTGGGGGGGAGCTTGAATTGTGTATTAAAAAAAAACGTAACCAATTTTAAGAACAGGTTTAAAAGCTGATGAAATATGTGAGTGTAAGGATAAAGAAGAACAACACACAGTGAATTTTATACTGGTTCACTAAAACTTGAACTACATCCAGTCCTTTCGTCTTGAAGGTGTTCAACTAACCAACCTTAGGTTACAACCAAGTATTTTCTTCCGCCTTTTCAGGCTTTACAAAACAATCTACCCAGATTGCTTAACCACCCAAGTATTCTTTATCATTAAGCCTCTCCAGGCTTTCACAACATAGAACAATTGTTACAAACAAATTAACTCACAAAGTGAGAATATAAAAGTTTAAGTACAGTAAAAGAGCTTTTCTACAAAGTTTGAAAAGAACTTAAGGTCGTCCAGTAAGTGCAAAGATCGTAATTTTTTTCTTCTCCATATATCTCTATTTTCTTCTCTCCTGAGTTGATATATATAGTCTTTAGAAAATAATTGTTGAAGTATTTAGCTTTTATCTTCAAGAGAGGAACATGCACATGTATCAAGCTTTCAGTAGAGTCAGAAAAGTGATTTTTGGTTCTTGCACAAAAATGGAAGGTGTGGTACTGAGTTGAAGACCTGCTTTTCTGATTATTCTTTATTTGGCTTGCCAGCTTAATAGGTTGACTTTCTTTTTCTGCAGCACTACGCTTATATACCAAGATGTATCTGATATTCATTTAATGCTCAACAATCTGAATGTTAGATCACTCTAATAGATAAAGTATTAGTCGCATAGTTCAAACAAGCTTTTAAAAACTTAGTTGTTAGAGAGATTTACGTATGGATAATCATCATACAAGAGTTCAAAGGACGCTTTTGAAAATAAGTGTGTTGGACGCCTTGATATAGGATGTGTATTGGACACTCTAAAAAACTTTTTACAAAAGAAACTAAAAACTTAATAAGTTTGTTATCTTCAAAATTTGAAGGACTAGACACTTCATACGTCTTTGGTTCCAACAATCTCCCCCTTTTTATAATGACAAACCTTATTAGATTTTAAGTTTTGTGAGCAAATAGATGTATCAAAAAGACGCATATCATCGGATAAAATAGGATAGGCTTACTTTTATACTCCCCTTGAGTCTGATATATCAATCAAGTTTGCATACATTCGAAACATATAATATATCAATCCAATTTATCATCCACACAAAGCACAGATCGTATATCAAGTATATGCGTGAATGTCATGGAATGCAAACTTTCAGCAAACAGAAAGCAACTATATACAGAAAACATACTTTATTTCCTTTTGTTTCTACCCTTTTTGTCATTATCAAAAACAAACAGGAAAAGAGAAAGAAAATCATCATAATCACTTTGGTGCCGAGGGAGGTGGAGGCGGGGATGGGGATGGAGATGGTTGAGTTATTCGGAGAAGTTCTTGTTGGTTTTGAAGGATTTGTTAGAGAAGGGCCATGATAGGTTGGAGTTGGGCAGTGACATAGGTTTGGACTGCTTGGTCAACAAGTGGAATAGTGGGAGGGGCAAGAAGGGCATTTGGAAGGCTTGCAAAGGCTTGGGATTCGGGGGTTGTAGGAGGCAGAGGTGTTAATGAGGGTGGTTAAGATGGTGATGGAGGTTAAATTGCGGAGGGTGGAGGCGGGCTTCTAAAAGTTTTAAGGTAGGAAAGTGAAGTTGATGTGGACGAGGGTGTTGGTATTGTTGGAAGGCGGCTTCCCATGGGTAACGGGGCTAGAAGGATTTGGGGCTGGTGATTGCGGCAAGGATAGCATAGATGATAAACATTTCAATTCCAATGCAAGGGCGCTCGTTTGCTAGATGGACAAAGGTGGTGGCTATATCAGAGAAATGAAGGACAAGAGCTGGACGTTGCCTGTACTTACAATTCTGCATCGTTGGAGTTTCGGCCTTGTCGTCCACAAAGAGTCCACTATTGGATGCTTCCTGCTTACAATTGAACATGTGTTGACGCCAGAAGCGTTCAACATTGTCCTCTTCTATGTCTTGCATCAAACGCCTAGCCATGTACTATTCTAGAGTAATGTTGGAATGCTGTTGAAACTTAATTTTGGATGGTAAGGGCAGAGAGGGTGGCTTGGTTAGCAACTTTTTCTTTTTATTCACATCCAAGGTAGGGAGCCTTGGGCAGACGCGATTTGGCTGGATGCAAATTGTGGTGGATGGTGAGATATGTTGGGAAGGTGGAATGAACAGTTGAAACTTCAAATTTGTAAAACTCTTCAAAGAGTCGCAGAACATCTACTCGAAGGGAGTGGGGAAGAAACCGGCTTCTGTAGGATCCAGAGGCCTAAACCTCAATTCAGCAAGCTTAAGCTAGATGATCCTTTTTGTCATTTGATATCACCTTTCCTACAATACTTGTTCAATTTCCTCAACTGGAGGTACTATGTGTTGAAGTACTCCAGGAGGGTGTGCATTGAAGTGTCATGCTCGAAAAAGTCTTGGATACCTCCTTCTGATGAACTGTTTCAGTGGCAAGTGTTCAATAGTTCCTCGAGGCAGAGCCAAATATTCAACAAACGGTTGATGGGTGTAATCCTCCATGTACGGTTCGAAAAAGACTGATGAGTAATCGAACCCATACTCTAGCTCTGGAAGTGGCTTTGGACGCAAAATCATTACGTTGTCGTCCACCAAATTTTGCTAGTTGCCTTTCGCAAAGAGTAGGTTCCATTTCTTCTTGATTTTCTCCCAATTGTCTGTGCGTCCATCATATGTAGAAGATATATCCAAGTTTATGTTGGGAGTGAAGGATGGGGACTGTTTGGGGGGCTTAACTGAGAGGTAGGGTTTGGTGAGGCCAGGAGTAGGAATGATGCAAATGTAACCATTATCACCAAGCAAAAACATGTTTGGTTCAAGTGTGGTGTAAGTGGGTTTGTATCATGGTGGGTAATCAGATGGTATGGTTAGTGTTTGGGCTTGTGTTTGTGTTTCATGTTTTGGTTGGTTGTTCAGTAGGTTCAACAATAATGGAATTAACAAATTCTTACTCAGACACAACATCAATATTTGGAGTAGAAGACTTTCTTTTCTTGTTGACTTCAGATGTTGTTTGAGCTTTTGCAGGTAGTTTAAGAAAGGGGATTGGTTGGACTGCAACAATGGCAGTTTTTTGTTTCTTCAGCAAGACTAAATGGATTCATGATCCTCATCATCAGGATCTTCTTGTAATTGGAGTCTCCTTTTAGCAGGTACTGGTGGATGGGCAGTAGTAGAAGCAGTGGGAGGAATCGGGGCTTGTTGAGTCTTAGATCGTGTCACTACTCCTGGACGATCTCCCTCTGGACAGTTGCCTTTTAGAAGTAGTAGGCCTTACAACAGCCACTGGTTGGGCGAACAGAGCCTCATTGTCCAATGGTTCAGCTTGTTGGGGGTCTTGGTCCGCTTCATGTTGTGGTGCCTCCTCAACAGGCTCTTCTTTGACTTCTATAGTTTTGGAGACTTTCTCTAAGGGTTTTAGAACAAACCTTGCTTTCATCTAATTGATGTTGTTGCGGGCCAAAGGTAATTGGATGAACCTCAGACCACCACCCAGCCTTCTAATTTCAGCTTGTTCACCACCAGCCAGAGTAAAAAATTCATGGTATACTTGCTACAATCATAAAATCTTGTTCAGTAGAATAGCATAAATGACTTGGTTGAGTTCACTTCTTCCCTTCATTGTTCTGAAGATGTGGCTGAGAATGAGATGAGGAAGGTTGAATTGTTGTCTGGTCACCATATGGAAGAGGGCGAACCAGTGCATAAAGGTCAAGCTGTCTTAGAGCCAGCTTTGTGGAGTATTCCCTTGTTCAGAAATTGCTGGAATACTTTTCCTTCCTTAGTTAGCTTGTTGTATTCCACAGCACCTTCAACTTTTGGTCCCATCAGAGCAGCATCTATTGTTTCATGACTGCCGAAGCTGCTTTCCCATTCATTTTTAATGTAGGAGCCAGCTCACTCGCAACCAACAGCTTGAGTGATACTCCCCAGGTTGACGGTGACCTTTACACCAAGAATAGTGCCAACTACATTATTTGTTGTGAATTCTGCACTCCTCCAAAAGCATTTGATGAGCTCTGGGTATATGATCTCGTTCAGGTGAAAGTAGTTCAAGATTCCACACCGCATAAGATTGTCCTTCACTTTGACCTCCATTTCATCAAGAGCTTTGATGTTAAAGTGACTTTCAATCAAAACTATAGCTTCGTTCTGACTTTCTGCATGGGCTACGGCTTTCATAGTGTTATTTGCCTTTTCGATCACCATTATCGATGAAGGTTAGGGTTTGGGAGATTTCAGGAGTTTGAGAGAGAGGGAGAAAGTAAGAGCAATGTCTCAAAGATAGTAAGTGTGAGAGTAAAAGTGTTTGGTTTGCAAGACGTTTGAGTGTATAAGAAGTAACTGAAGGATTTTAGGTTTTAGCAGTTTTTGAATTTTGAAGAGAGAGATAGTGTGCATTAAATGTTGGTTTAGGTGTGCGCATTTTTTGATGGTGGTTTACGGCGCAGTTGTGACTCAGATAGGGAATAAAGCATTTATTTTAAATCATTATCAACGAAGACATAATTATGTACGGATGAAGATATTTATGCACATAAATATGAAATGTTACATAATATGAACCGTAATAATAATAGATGCATACATGATGGATGATAATATAATAATGGACGTTGTATGGTTTGGACGCTACTTATCATTGGACGGTCAAGGCTTATGAAAGAAATCTATTCCTTTATAAATTTCATACCAAGACGCTCTCAAATATGGACGAGTTTATATTCAGGAAGTGGTTTTGTAAATATGTTTGCTAATTGATTTTTAGTATTGATAAATTGAATATCAACAACCTATTTCTGAACATAATCTCGTATAAGTGATGTTTAATTTCAATGTGCTTTATTCTCTAATGCAGTATAGGATTTTTAGACAAGTTTATGGCGACAGTATTATCACAGATGATAGGAATTTTACTCTTATAGATACTGTAATCCTCTAATTTATGCTTGATCCATAGAAGTTGTGAATAGTAGGACGCTGCTGATATATATTCACCTTCTGTTGTGGATAAAGCAATCGTTCCTTGCCTTTTGCTTGTCTAGGAGACAAGACTGCCACTAATGAAGTGACATCCTCCACTAATGCTTTTTCTTTCTATTTTGTCTCCAGCATAGTCAGCATCATAGAATCCAACTAACTTGTACTCTTTATTCGACTTAAAGCATAGACCAAGATTAGTGGTATCTTTTAAGTATCTAAAGATTCTTTTTACTGTTGTTAGATGAATTTCTCTGGGATCAAATTGAAAACAAGTATACCTCTGTATGTGGTCTGGACATACCTCTGTATCTGGACATGATATTTGGTTTGGACGCTGTAAGATAAAGTAAGGATCCAATCATACCTCTGTATGTGGTCTCATCTACCTTTTTAGATGTTTTGTCCAGTCCAAACACTAAAAGTGGATGCATGGGTGTGCTCATTTCTTTGGCATCGTTCATCTAGTACTTCTTGAGTAGCTCTTTTGCATACTTTGTTTGATGTATGTATATGCCACTACTTGGTTGTTTTACTTCCAATCCCAGAAAGAATTTTAATTCTCCCATCATCCTCATCTCAAATTCTGTCATCATAAGCTTGGAAAAATCCTTACATAAAGCTTCGTTAGTAATATCAAATATGATATCGTCCACATATATTTGCACAATAATAAAGTGTGAGTATACGTTTTTGCGAAACAGAGTGGTATCTACTTTTTCTCTAGTGAAACTATTTTCTAAAAGAAAAGAACTTAATTTTTCATACCAAGCTCTAGGTGCTTGCTTGAGTCCATATAAAGCCTTTTTGAGTTTGAAAACATGCTTGGGAAAAGTATCACACTCAAAACCAGAAGGTTGTTTCACATAAACTTCTTCATTTATTATGCCATTAAGAAATGCACTTTTTACATCCATTTGATAGAGCTTCATATTATTATGAGCAACAAATGAAAGTAAAATGCGAATGGCTTCTAGTCTACCTATAGGTGCAAAAGTTTCAGTGAAATCTATACCTTCTTGTTGAGAATAACCTTGAGCTACAAGCCTAGCTTTGTTTCCCACAACTTTACCTGTCTCGTCCATTTTGTTTTGAAATACCCATTATGTTCCTATTATTGATTTATCTTTAGGTAAAGGAACTAGCTTCCACATGTCATTTCTTTCAAATTAACTTAGCTCTTCCTTCATAACTTTGATCTAACCTTCGTCCAAAAGAGCTTCGTCCACTGTCTTTGGTTCCATCTGGGAAATAAGTGCAGTTTGAGCTTGCTTCTTGAAGGTTGATCTTGTTCTGACATGATCATGTACATTTCCAAGGATTTGATCTTCTTGATGATAGACCTTCATTTGCCATTGTCGTCTAGTTGGCTCTTTGAGCTCTTCCTTTGGATCGTCCAATAGAGTTTTGGATGCTGGTTGCTTGGTGTCGTCCAACTTCATATCTGCAAAAGATTTATCCAGCTCTGATAGTTCTTTATCAGCTTACTGTCATTGAACTTAACATGAATAGCTTCTTCAACTGTTAAGGTTTTAGAGTTATAGACTCTATGTGCCTTGGACATGTCAGAATAGCCTAACAATATTCCATCATCACACTTAGAATCAAACTTTCTAAGATTATCCTTAATGTTTAGAATAAAACATTGACATCCAAACAGAAGGAGATACGATATGTTGGGTTTTCGTCCTTTTCACAATTTATAAAGAGTCTTTTTTAATATATGTCTAATATATATTTTGTTTTGTAAATAATATGCTGTGTTTACAGCTTCATCCCAGAAGTGTTTAGGAGTGGAATTATCATTAAGCATGGTTCTAATCATTTCTTGTAATGACTTGTTCTTTCTTTCTACCACACTATTTTATTAAGGTGTACGAGGTGCAGAGAAGTTGTGGAGAATTTCGTTCTCCTCACAAAACCCTTGAAAACTTTCGTTTTCAAATTCTCCTCCATGATCGCTTCTGATTGAGGCTATGCAAACACCTTTGTCGTTTTGAATTCTTTTGCAAAATATAGAAAAGACTTTAAAAGACTCATCCTTGTATCTTACGAACATAGCCCATGTCCATCTAGTATAGTCATCTACTACAACTAATCCATATCGTTTTCCATCAAGTGAGGTTGTTCTAGTTAGTCCAAACAAATCAATATGTAGTAGTTCAAGAGGTCTAGCAATGGAAACAATATTTTTTAAATCAAAAGATTTTTTCACTTGTTTCTCTTTTTGACAAGCATCACAGAGAACATTGGATTTGTATATAAGATTTGGAAGACCCCTTACGAGGTTATGCTTATTTAGCTTGGAGATCAATTCGAAGCTTGCATGTCCAAGTTTCTTATGCCAAATCCACTAATTCTCGTTGATGGATACTAGACAAGATACATTTTGATTTGTTAGATCATTTAAATCAATCTTATATAGATTGTTTTGTCTCTTAGCAGAAAATAAGATAGATCCATCCACATTTTTGACTATACATTCATCCTTGTTAAAGGAGACACTGTGTCCACTGTCACATAATTAACTTATGCTCAGCAGATTGTGTCTAAGTCCTTCAACATATAAAACATTATCAATGGAAGGTAAGGGGTGCTTACCAAATTTACCTATTCCCTTTATCTTCCTTTCTGGTTTCCTCCAAAAGTGACCCATCTATCATTCTTTTGTTGGAGGCTTTAGAACATATACTTTTCTCCTATCATATGTCGTGAGCAACCACTGTTCAGGTACCATGACTGGGGTTTCCTTTCTGTTGTTAAGCAGATCTGTAACATAAACAATCATGGACTTAGGTACCCAAATGGACTTGAGTCCTTTCTTGTTAGTTCTGAAGGCATTAGACGCCTTCTTAATTAGACGATGAATGCACCGAGATGATTCATGACCATTCTTTTCACACCATTTATAAAGGTAAAAGTTTTAGCAGTTTCAAAAGCTTCTTTCTTAACAAAGCCAAAACTAGATTTGTCATGTAGATTTCGTTTATAAGAAAGATTTAAATTTTTAGTTCCACTAACGAATTTGGATAGGCTTTCTTTTAAGTGATTTACTTCCTTCTGAAGTTCTGATGCTTCATTAGGAGGTGTTACTTCTGGAACATTCTTTGCCTTTAATTTTCATTCCCTCTCAAAATATTTTCATATTCTCTTTGAGTAAATTAAATTCTTTTGATATTTTTGAAAACTTCCTTTTTAATTCTTTATAACCTACTGAGAAAGTTGAAGAATTAGAAAGCAGTTCATTGTATGCCTCTTGAAGAGAAGATAAGTCATTGAAATTTACCTCTTCGTCTTGCTCATTTTCTAAGCTTTCTGAACTAGTCTTAGCCATGAGACGAAGGTTTGCTTCTTCCTTTCCTTCTTCTTCTAAGGAAGATAGATCCCGGTCTTCCCAGGTTGCCATGAGTCCTTTCTTTTTCTTTTTGAGAAAGGTTTTCTTCTTCTCCTTCTGTAGAGACATTCAGCTTTGAAGTATCTAGGCTTCTTGCATTCGAAGCAGATTGGTGGACTGTTTTCTTTAGGTTCCTTACTAAACTTTTTGGTAAAGTTTCTGGCTCTATAACCTTCTTTCTTTCTCCATATAGCTTGTATTTTTCTGGATATGAAAGATATCTCATCCTTAGCAGAGTCATCTTCTTCGAACACTTCCTCAAAGGATTCTTCCACATTTAAAGCTTTGCACGACGATCCCATCACTAGATACTAGACGCTTAGAGCAATGGACTTGTCTTTTCTCAATCCTCATCCTGTTTCAGCTCCAACTCGTGAACCTTAAGTGTTTCACGTAGCTCTTCCATGGAGAGTGTTGTTAAGTCCTTGGATGCTCTCAAAGCTGTAACTTGTGGTCTCCATTGTTTAGGCAAACTTCTCAAAATTTTGTCAATATGATCATAATTGTCATAGGTTTTACCTAGAGATCTCAAATTATTTATAATGGTTTGAAATCTACCAAACATAAGTTCAATTGTTTCATTTTCTTCCATAGGAAAGAATTCATATTTTTTTAAAAGCAGGCTTAGCTTAGATCTTTTTACTTGTGAAGTACTCTCATAAGAAGAGCTAGGGCATCTCACATTTTTTTAGCACTTTTCAAGCTATGCACTTTTCACAACATAGAATAGTTGTTACAAACAAATTAACTCAAAAAGTGAGAATATGAAAGTTTAAGTATAGTAAAAGAGCTTTTCTACAAAGAGTTTGACAAGAACTTAAGGTTGTCCAGTAAGTGCAAAGATCGTAATTTTTTTCTTCTCCGTAAATCTTTATTTTCTTCTCTCCTGAGTTGATATATAGTCTTTAAGAAATAGCCGTTGAAATATTTAGCTTCTGTCTTCAAGAGAGGAACGAGCGCGTGTATCAAGCTTTCAGTAGAGTCAAAAAAGTATTTTTGGTTCTTGCACAAAAATGGAGGGTGTGGTACTAAGTTGAATACTTGCTTTTTTGATTATTCTTTATTTGGCTTGCCAGCTTGATAGATTGACTTTCTTTTTCTGCAGCACTATGCTTATATACCAAGATGTATCTGATATTCATTTAATGCTCAACAATTTGAACGTTAGATCACTCTAATAGATAAAGTGTTAGTCGCATAGTTTAGACAAGCTTTAAACACTTAGTTGTTAGAGAGATTTACATATGGATGATCATCATACAAGAGTTCAAAGGACGCTTTTGAAAACAAGTGTGTTGGACGCCTTGATATAGGATGTGTATTGGATGCTCTAAAGAACTTTTTACAAAAGAAACTAAAACTTAATAAGTTTGTTATCTTCAAAATTTGAAAGACTAGATGCTTCATATGTCTTTGGTTCCAACAGAAATAATCATTTTTGGTCCTTAAAGTTCATTTTAAGGTAGATAAATACAACTTATTTTAGGGATCTAAAAAAAATTTAGAGGCATCACATGTTAACATGATACTTAGACATTAGTGGGTGCCACCTGGGGTAGTTTCCTGACCTTTCGTTAAATACATAAATAGTTAACACGTGTCACATAATAATAGAGACCAAAAGCAATATTTTAATTTTTTAAAGATGAAAATAAAAAAAAAAATTTATAAGGACTAAAATCAAAACTCACTTATTTTATAAGAACTAAAAATATATTTAAGTCATATAGTGATCTAATATGTCTATTTATCTATCTTCTTTTTTAACATTTATTCTACCTTTTGAATTTATTTTTGATTAATAATTTTTTAAATAAAAATAAAGAAAATGATTTAAGCATACTTTTTATGGTCTAAGATCACCATCCAAACACTATATTGGACATCCGACTAATATGAGTCGATTAATAAAACCATTATATATTGGTGACAAAGCTGTCTCCTTAAGTTTTTAACTCCTAATTTCTAATTGCATGATTTTGGTTTCTATATTAGACTGCTGACATAGACAATATGCATAAAGCTAACGTGACATTTCAGGGAAGTTAAACATAAATTAGAAAATACAATGTGAAAATATCATGCTAGGGCTCAAACACACGTCCTCATAGGACAAAGAAGATGAGAAACAGAACCACTAAGTTACTTTGCACATTTGATACTGTATGGGAAACTGTTACATACATTACTATTTAACGACAAGGTTTTTTTTATTTTACAAAGAACACCATAAGCACAAATAATATTTAATATAAAACATATAAAACTATGTGCAAATAATATTAAATATAAAAATATTTAGTATTTTTTGCAAAAATAATACTTAATTTTTTTAATTTTATTTGCAAAAATTTTAAGTGTTGTTTAAATAAATTAAACAAATAAAAATATATTTCAATTTAATAAATAATTTAATAAAAAATAATATTGATTTGAATTATAACAATAGTAACAATATCACTTGTCATGTACAAAAATTGTCTTAACAATTTGGTTATTTAATTTTTATTTATTTATTTTTTGGTACAACATTATAAAATAGACTCTAATTTGATATATTTATGTCATTATCAAACACAAAATATTAATATTATCAAACTTTCTTTAACCGATAAATTTTTTAGAGGTTTAATACATTAGTAGGTCTTTGAATTTTTAAGAATTTTTAATTAGGTCTCAAACTAAAAAAAAATTATAATTGGATTCTTGATCTTCTATCATTTTTGTGATTGGAACCCTGAAGTTGGTAAAACTGTTACAAATTGTAAATTTTTTAACAGTTCCAAGACATCATAAACTATCTCTAGGAACATGGGCAGACCTATATAGTAATGAGGGGGTGCAAATGCACCTCCTCACTTTGAAAAAATTACATGTAAATATCTTAAATGTTTATATTTTGCTACCTCTAATTTTATCTATTTGAACCCACAGTCCCAATTTTTTTTTTTTGTGTACAATGGTGTCACTAACCTCATGCATACTACTCAAATTTTTCAAATTTTTCATTCATCTAATATGTTTATTATTTTTTATTTAAGTATCTAATTTAATGCTCCGTTTAGTGATCAAGATAAGATAAAATAGGATATAGAATATGAGAGCAGAATAAGAATGAAATAGGATAAGATAGGATATAGAATATGAGAGCATACTAGTCACCAAATAATATTATTGTGTTATATAAATTATTATTTTTTTATGTAGTTAATTTTCTTAAAATTATAAAAAATATATATATATAAGATTTTTAAAATTATAAGAAAAATATTTGAATAATAATTATTTAAATTTAATTTTTAATTAATAATATACTTAGCAATATTTTGTTCGTTGCCACAACAACAGTAGAAAGAGTCTTTTTTGCTAGGAAAATTGTGAAAAATAGGTTGCATAATTGAATGAAAAATGCATGGATAAATGATTGTCTAGTGACTTATATTGAGAGATGTGTTCAATAACATTGATAATGAGCTGATCATTCAACGGTTTTAAAACATGAAATCATATAAAAGACAATTATAAGATATGTAATTTATTTGATTAGATATATTAAATTTTATGATTTCAACAATTATGTCTTTATCTTCATATGTATGATAATAATTATTATTAAATTTTATTTTTAAAAATAGATCACCCCCACTGACCTAGGGTCTTGAATCCGCCACTGTCTAGGAATCTAATTACAAAAATTATAGAAGATCAAGGATCTAATTATAAAAATTTTTAGTTTAGAGACATAATTAAAAATTCCTAAAAAATTCAGATATATATGTCAGAAATTACCAATGTTTTACCGGTTAAAGTGATAAGAGGTTTGCTTCTTCTTAAATAAGGTCGTAAATTCGGTTCTTACAAATATAAGAAAAAAAAATAGACATTGAGAAACTTTAACTCTTAAAATGAATTCACTTAGTTTGGGTTAAATTAGTTAAGTCTAATCTGAATTTCGATTTTTGGGTACAAAGCTAAAAATCTTAGGTTAGTTAATGCTAGAACTTAGAACAACGGTGTAGAAGACTTGAATGCCCAGAAGAAAATGTCAACCACTGTCCACGGCCGGGCTGAAGAAAAGTACAATCAAATGGGAAAAGAGGACAATGAAACCAACTCTCGTGGACCATTAAATTTTGTACGTAGAACCAGCTTGCAACCCACGTGATTCCCATACAATAATCAACCACCCCGAATTTCAACACTTCACACCTCACAGTCACAAGCCTCGGCCACTCCGTTCAGCTTCTAGAAATCCAATTAAGGTAGACCAATGCATAAGTTACGTTTGGATCACTTACATACCAGATCCATAATGTTGGAAACTAGGTGTAATCATTTAAAACCCGATCGGTTCCAGTGTTTGCTTTCTTGGATGACATAACATTAATATTTTGTTTTATCTTAAGAATAGATTAAATTTAAATAATATTTATAGGCATGTGGAAAGGGAAAAAAAAATCATATATGTAGATTTAGCTCCTAGCCAAATCCAAATCCATATAAATTGTACGTATTGTAAATCATCATCAATATATATCTTTAGCTAGCAAAAACAAATAAAAATTCATTACTTAATTTAAATATTGCATTCCGAGTTGAGTATTTTACATGAAATTTTAAGTTCAAACTTCAGTATAAAGTCCCTTACACAAAAAATAAACATTGCGTTCTAATGTTGTCAACGGCAACATGTTTTACACTCACGTAGCCTTAAATGTCAATAATTTAAGAGTTTTGCTAAGGAGATAAGAACAGACTAGAGAGTAGAGCTAGAGATTTATTCGCCTAGATAACCAAATATGACAGGATAAATGTGAATACTAATACAGCAAGTGTTTTAAAGTGTCCCTACGCATTACGGTGCTGCCACAATAATCCTTATTTGTTGGGCCATCTTTAATGTTGTGAATAATTAGTGTGTTAGTCGTTCATGTTAGAAAATTTGTGGGTCAAAGAAGATAGAGTTTCTAAGGGGCAGGGGTGCTGGTAGGAGTTGGGAGTGTGATATTGATTTCGAAGGTAAAAAATGTAGTATGTTGACGTGCAGGAATGTGGTTCTCAACTTCAGTAGTGGGATTCATCCATATCACCAGGGCGTGGCTTGAAGTGGACGTTGTCGTTCTGTGTGTTTGAAACTTGTGTCCTTTATTTCTTGGTTTTAAATCATAGTCCAGTGCGTGTTCTCTTGTTGGAATCTCCCTTTAGTGCAAAATTACGTCAAGATTAAAGTAAAAGCAACTATTAGTTGTATTGGAGATATGTTCAGCAGTGTTTCACGTGTTTCTAAACACATTATATATCCCCTGTCGTTAAAATTGTATTTATATAATAACTTTATGTATATTTTTATAAAAAGAAGAAAAATAAGATAAAATGAGTGATGTAATAGAAAAATAAAATAAAATTATAAAATAGTATTATATGATTAATATAACACTTTTCTTGCCTGGTTGCCTTGGTGGTAGGGTTAGTCCACAAGTGGATGATTTCAATTTTAACTTGATCCTTGTCCAGTTTCCAATTATTAAGTTGGATCTGGTCTTTGAATGTTTTTTTGGTGCGGCTATTCTTGCTTGACTATTAATAGTTTTATTTCTTGTTTGACTGTGTTTACTTTATACTGATTACCAGGGTATTTTTTTAATTGAAATTACTCAAATTAGTGTTTTAGAATGTGTATTGTGTAGAATAAATATTTATTTTATATAATTAAAATTTGGTTTAAATATGCTTTTAGTCCTTATAATTAAAGTAATATTTGTTTTTAGTTCTTCAAGAATAAATAGTTTCATTTTGATTTCTCATTTATAGAAATGTGTCATATATGGTCTTTATTTTCATACATGAAAGATTAAAAGGAGACTGATTTTTTGTTAAGACAAGGATTACATCTAATACATTTCCATAAATGAAGGATCAAAAGAAAACAGTTTATTGTTTAGAGACTAAAAACAAATATTGTCTTACTTATAGGGATTAAAAATATATTTAATTCTTAAAAATTTATAATAAATAAATATTTTTAAATATATAAATTATATTATAATTAATATTTGTAATAAATAAATATCTTTAAATATATAAATTATATTTTAAATTTACAATGAATAATTTAAATTGTTATATAGGATTATTTTTAACTATAGACAATTTCTTTTTTAAAAGATTATTGAGATTCATTCTAGAGTTGTATATTGAAATGAATAAATGATTAAGAAGATCAAATATACAAATAAAGATAAAATGAGGATAATTTGATATGTTAAAAGAGAAAATTTTTGGTTAGTTGCAAATGTAGTGTATGAAATGCATATCCAAAATAAGAGAGAAGAAAGAATATATTGAGAATGTCTAATTGAGAGAATAAGAAAATTAAGAGTCTCACTTCTCAATTCTAATTTATAATATAGGAGAAAATTAATCAATATATTATCAAACAAATTTTCTCTTTTGGCATTTTTTTAATTAGTTAAAATTAACTCACATTGTTTTGAAAAATAATTTCAATTTCTTTAGAGTATTTATGTATATATGTCAATTCAAATTGTAATTTTTCACAACTTTCTGTGTATAGATATTGTCTAAACTAAACTTTGAACCTGAATTCAATTTTTTAAGATTAATTTTTTAAATTTAAATAAAATTAAAAATCACTCCATTTTTTATTTTATTTTATTTTATTGCTATCTCATCACCACCTGGTCTTGACGTCTTTTTTAGTTTTTTTAAAGTAATATATAATTAAAAATTTTTGAAGTCACACTTATGTAGGGCAATTGTGTAAAAATATTAAATTATTAAATTCTTTAAATTGATTTGTGTGGTTCTTCGACTTTTCCATCTCGAAGGGAAAGTTTTCCTGAAATTGATTTATAAATTGATACTTTGCAAGCACATTTGTCTATGTAATAGGAGTATTTTTATCTTTATCTTTTGCTAGTATTAATTAATTTGAAATTGACATTAAGGGCATATTTACATAAATTTTTTCATAAGCACTTATAGAAGAAGAAAATAAAAATAAAAAATAAACTTATCCAAATAAGCTAATTTGTAGAAGCTCTCTTATATTAACTTCTTCAAAAATTAATTTTTAACTTATGGAGAAGCTAATCTTAGCTTATGGAGAAGCTAATCTTAGCTTATGGAGAAATTTATTTTATTTTATTTTATTATTTTCTTCTCTTATAAGTGTTTATGGAGAAGTTAATCCAAATAAACTCTAAATGTTAAGTGCATTCCATCTTTTGTAACGTAAAAGATATAATAAATTTGACAATGACAAAAAAAATCTCATTGATAAAATTAAAATATGAGAAACAAGAGTGCTAACAACATTTTTTTCTTTAACACTTTTTAACCGTATTTAAAATATATTAAAAATCATAAATTATGATGAATCTTATTTCTAAATTAAGAGAATACTCATCAAATGAGAAATAGAATTCATTAAAATTTATATTTTTTTAATAAATTTTAATTAATAATATAAAAAATACTATATAAAAAGCGAGAGAGGGAGAGAGAGAGTTGTTATCAGTCCTCTGTCAGAAAAAGTAACTGAGCAAAAGGCCAAAACCGGGAAGAGTCGGAACTGAAAAAAAAAATGTAGTGGGAATCCGTCGTTGGACCAAAAGGGAAATAAAAATCGAATGAAAAGAAAATTTAAAAGTTTATTAATTTAATAATAATTCCAAATTATTAAAATTCTTTTATAGCCTTTTTTGCAACATAAAAAAGAAATACAGATTTAATTTGATCTAAAAAATTACAAGATAAATACATCATTTTATAAAATGTAAAAATTGAAATTTACTCCTAAAAATCATAAATACAAGTCGTATTAATCTTTTTAAAATATTAACATATCTTTCTAAAAAAATATTAATATAATTATGATTTTTTAAAGTCTGTCTCACGTTACATTCAGAATGTGGGAATTTACTCTAAATGAGGATAATAGTGCTTGCATATCAATTTTATACAATAAATTTTATAATTTAGGAGAGAGGAAAAAAAGAAGTAGAGATAAAAATATTAAATAAAATAGAAAATATGATAGGCAAAAAAATTTTAAAAATTGAGTTATAAAAATATCATAAAAATTTATTATAAATTAATATTTTAGCATGTGTAATACACAAGATACATATTTATTTTATATAATTAAATTAATAATAAATAAATATTTTTAAATATATAAATATTATTATAATTAAAATTTATAATAAATAAATATTTTTAAAAATATAAATTGTGTTTTAAATTTATGATAAATAATTTATATTGTGATGTAAGATTATTTTTAATTATTGGTAATTTTTTTAAATAAATATTAAATTTAATTTAAAAATAAAGATGAAAATAATAGATTAAGAACAAAGAAAGTTAAGAAAAATTCTTAAAAATACTTGCGTTAAAAAAAAAATTAAAAAATTCTCAACTCCTAAAAATACTCTTGTTTATAATACTTATATATATATATATATATATATATATATATAAGCCATACTATTTAGTACGAAAAGAATAAGCACGAATTGCACGAATGTAAACGTGTCATGCAGAGATATTTTTAAACAAAAATTGATTAGTAAAAATTAAAAGAATTATAGTGTCTTTTGACGCAAATCGTTGTTCGTCTGTTTTTGACGAAACGTTTTTCCGTAACATTTATCTTTTCCATATATATATATATATAGGAGGTTGTTTTAGCTAGTGCTAGAGTTATCAAGTTTGTGACATATAGTTACATTAAATATTTGAAAATAAATTTTTTATCGTCTATAATAATTTTATTCAACTTAAACAAGATATACATGTGTTCTCTCAAAAAAAATAAAAAAAAATAAAAAATAAATATATATATATATATATATGTGACGGACGCAGTAGAAACAGACTACTTTTTATGTTGGAATCATAGTCATTTTCGTTTTTCACGAAATATAGCAGTCCTTGCACTGTCTTTTGGTGCGTAGAAAATTTCTGTTCCCACTGTCTTGTATATAGATACAGATAGACACTCATGATTTCATATCATGACACTGCTGCCCAGCTCAGCTCCATTCATGAATGATCACGGTCACGGTGTTCTTCTGTTCATCAGATCATAGGTACATGCACGAGATTTGACTTTCACACCTTCTTTGTGTTTCAGGAAAAGATAGTTCTACCATGGCTTCCACTTTGGAGGTTGAGGGTGGCTCAGGGTCAGAGAAGGAGAACAATGAGAACGAAGAGTGTCCAGTGAAACAAGTGGAACTGACCGTGCCTAAAACCGATGACCCCACCATGCAAATTCTCACGTTCAGAATGTGGGTTCTGGGCGTTGTTTCATGTGTGGTATTGTCCTTTGTGAATCAGTTCTTTTGGTACAGGACACAGCCTTTGATTGTCACCTCCGTTTCTGCTCAGATTGCTGTGGTTCCTATTGGGCACTTCATGGCAAGGACTTTGCCAACACGTGTCTTCTTCAAGGACACAAGCTTTGAGTTCTCACTCAACCGGGGACCATTCAACATCAAAGAGCATGTTCTGATAACCATCTTTGCCAATTCGGGTGCTGGAACTGTGTATGCTACTCATATTTTGAGTGCAGTGAAGCTCATGTATAAAAGAAAGCTCGATTTCCTTCCTGCCTTACTAGTCATGCTAACTACTCAGGTTCTCTTCCTTTCCATATTCCCTTGTCACTTTCTCATTTATGGCTACGTGTTTCAATAGCTTTCATATTTTTTAGCTGGATGGATGTAAGCATACTCAGAAATCCATGGGACATGAATCTTGAGGACAATTTTGTCAACAAAAACATGTATACTTTGTGTTTCAAGTCAATTACTAGGTCAACGTTTTAACTTTTAAGGAAATTATTACCATATATATTCGGTTGGAGGGATTCCTTAGGAGCCCTGTCGTGTGAGAGAGGGTGAAAAGGGGCAGAATCTATTGAGAGAATAGAGCGAGAGAAGAGAGAGACGAAGCAGCTAGCAGAGAAGAATTATGTAATTATTAATTTTTAAATGAAATTTAGAATTTTTGAATTTTAATTAATTCATTTTTTTAAATTCTTAAATTTAAATTTCATTTAATAAAATATCTAAAACAACAAATTCTAGTCCAAAATATTTTAAATCCCCTTAAAAATTACTTTTTCTTTTTAAAATACTTCATCCAAACACACCTCGAGATTTTTGTAATGCGAGAAGTATGATGCAAAATAAATTAACCATCTTCCTCGAAGTTGTAACATAAAAAAAATCAAAAAACTTCATCAGAAATCATTTTCTTTTTACTAAAACTCTTAACAAATCAAGTTAATGGTGCAGGTTGGTTTTACTTGGTCATATTACTTTCTTGTGATCATCTAGATTATATGATTCTTGATATTTTCACCAGGTAAAAATATTTGAAATTTTAATCAATATTCAGTCCTGTCCCAACATATCTGCTGTTTCATCTTTGACCAGGTATTATTTGCTAAGGAATACTCAATAATGTTTGTGATTATAATATTCTTAGCCCCTAGGTATGTGGAAATGATTGCCGTAGTTAGCTAAAAATGCTATTTCTTTTTTCTTTTCTTTTTTTTTGGTTGTGGTATTGATTCCTGTAGTTAACTCTTATGAGAAGTATACTACAGGATATTGTCTTATGTTATGTTTTGTTATTCAATTTTAGGTGCTGGGGTTTGGTTGGGCAGGACTGTTCCGGAAATTTCTGGTTGAGCCAGGGGAAATGTGGTGGCCTTCTAACCTGGTCCAGGTCTCATTATTCAGGTGAATTTCCTTTAATTAATGTGTTAATGAGTAGCATTTTAAAGAATGCAACTATGCTAATCCAGTACATTAATGCAGTGCTCTACATGAGAAAGGCAAAAGGCCTAAAGGAGGCACGACACGTACCCAATTTTTCCTCCTTGTCTTGATCTCTGGCTTGGCTTACTATGTGTTTCCTGGCTATATGTTTTCAATGTTGACATCTTTCTCTTGGGTCTGTTGGCTTGCCCCCAAGTCTATCCTAGTCCAACAGCTTGGTTCTGGCTTGAGGGGTCTTGGAATTGCAGCATTTGGAATTGATTGGTCTACCATTTCTGCTTACCTTGGCAGTCCACTAGCCAGCCCATGGTTTGCTACTGCTAATATTGCTGTTGGGTTTGTCCTTGTTATGTATGTGATGACACCAATTGCTTACTGGTTTAATGCTTATCATGCCAAGACTTTTCCAATATTTTCAAGTAAGCTGTTCATGGGAAATGGTTCACTGTATGACATTTCAACTATTGTCAACTCTGATTTCCATCTTGATCGGCAAGCTTATTTAACCAACGGGCCTGTACATCTCAGCACATTCTTTGCAATGACATATGGCCTCGGATTTGCTGCACTTTCTGCCACAGTTGTGCATGTTCTACTCTTTCATGGAAGGTAGCCTCTATGTGGATCATCTGATTTTATCATCAATGTGACATGTGTTAAGATGTTCGATATTCGACTTAATTGTACTTTTTGGTCCATTTACAATCATTACTTCATGAATTTGGTCCTCCATTTTTTTTTCACAAATGTGATCTCTCACTATTTTAATTGTATAATTTTAGTTCATTTGTTAACTTGACATCTAATATTTAATAGAAATGATGATGTGGTAGTACAGTAGAGTGTCACGTCAGCTTGAATGTGCTAACGTAGCAGTGCAATAGAATGTCACATCAATATTTTTGTTAAATATTTGATGTCAAGTTAATGGATGAACCGAAATTGCATAATTAAAATAGTGGCAAATCAAATTTGTAAAAAAAAAATGGAGGGATTGAATTTGTAAAATGATGATAATAAAGGAACCAAAAGTACAATTAAGCCTAAATATTATATCCCTCCTCACTGCCCTTAAATGGATAAAATATGATTTTGATCTCTCAAAATATTTCAAAATGTTGTTTTAGTTCACATAAAAATTTAATATATTTTTAATCCACAGACTAAAGCCACATCACTTTCGGTAAATTTAGGGACTAAAAACATATTAAATTTTATGGGAATTAAAACTTAATTTCAAAATACTTTGAAGGACCAAAAGCATATTTTATTCAAAAAAAAATATATTTATGAAGTTCTTGAATAGACCCCATTCTGAACTTCTTATATTAAACACCTTCAATTTCAAGCTTGTTTTTGTCAAGAAAAATGTTATATGTTCCCTTTACAGCAGAAACTTGTTCTGCTCTAAACTGAATTTCCATATTCTTATGTTATCAATTACTTTAATGAGTTCTGCTTGTAGTGAGTGAAGATGAAAGTATAATTAAAGTATTAATTAAAATGAAAGTCTGCACAATCCCCACCCTATTTCAATTTTATTTGTGAAAATATGTTGTGTCTTTCGAAACTTCAGTTTCATAACACTTACCATAAGCCCTATGCAGGGAAATATTGATTCAAAGTAAAAGGGCCTTTGGAAACAGTAAAAAAATTGACTTACACACAAGACTTATGAGAAGGTACAAATCAGTCCCCATGTGGTGGTTTCACATCATTCTAGTAGTGAACATCGCTGTTATTATATTTATTTGTGAGCACTACAACGAAACACTCCAGTTGCCTTGGTGGGGTGTATTGCTAGGTTGCGCAATTTCCGTTTTCTTCACTCTTCCAATTGGTATAATAACAGCTACTACAAATCAGGTATCTCAACAATTTACTTACTGAGCTTACTAATTTTACGTTGATGCTAAGGAGAATTCTCTAAGATCTCGTCTGTTTCTTCTTAACAGCAACCCGGTTTAAACATCATAACAGAATACATAATTGGTTACATGTATCCAGAGCGCCCAGTGGCTAACATGTGCTTTAAGGTGTATGGCTACATCAGCATGACTCAAGCACTAACCTTTTTGCAAGACTTCAAACTTGGACACTACATGAAGATTCCACCCAGAACAATGTTCATGGCACAGGTAAGTTTTGATTCTTGTCATTTTAAATGTGAAGTATAAGAGTAGAGCACATATTAGGAGTTCTTATTTAAGAAACTAAATGTGGTTGCATATTGCATTGTATGTAGGTGATAGGAACAATCTTATCAGTATTTATATACACAATAACAGCATGGTGGTTGATGGGAACGATCCCTGACCTTTGTGATACTACCAAGCTGCCTCCTGATAGCCCTTGGACTTGCCCAATGGACAATGTGTTCTTTGATGCATCAGTTATATGGGGTCTTCTTGGACCACGCAGAATCTTTGGAGACCTTGGTGAATATACCAAGGTGAATTTGTTCTTCCTTGGTGGAGCTATTGCTCCCTTTCTAGTTTGGCTTGCTCACAAGGCATTTCCAGGGCAAAAATGGATAACTCTAATTCACATGCCTGTCTTGTTGGGTGCTACATCAATGATGCCCCCTGCGACCGCTGTCAACTTCACTAGTTGGATACTAGTTGCCTTTCTCTCAGGGTGCGTTGCATATAGATACAGACAAGATTGGTGGAAGCGCTGCAATTATGTATTGTCTGGTGGTCTTGATGCTGGAACTGCCTTTATGACAATCTTACTGTTTCTTGCGTTGAACAATAACAACATTATGCTTAACTGGTGGGGAAATAATCCTGAAGGGTGCCCCTTGGCTTATTGTCCTACTGCAAAAGGCATTGCAGTTAAAGGTTGCCCAGTTCGATGATCATTCTAGGATGAGGGTGTTAGCAATACACTTTGTAACACACTCCTTTCAACACACTCTCTTTTATTAGTTAAATTTATTAAAACTACGAAATCATGAATAAGATTCTTAAATAAGAAATGAGACCTACACACTTTAGTGATTTATAACAAATATCAATCAATAGTAGAGAGTATATCAGATAAAATGTGTTAAGAGAATGTGTTGCTAGTATTTCTCTTCTAAGATTTCATTGTTGAGGTACTAGAGTTTGGTGGGTTAAAATTTATGGAAAACTTATGTCTTCAGATAATTTTCCTTTGCCATATCTGTATAGCAATTTGATCAAGGATAGGTCCCTACAACGTGAGAAGCCATTCTCGTCGTCTTCTGGAATTTAATTTTCAAAAGTGTTCAAATTTTAGCATTTCAAATTAAATTGCAGTCAGTTTTCCGTTTTTATACTTTGTCAAAGTCAACAGTATCCAAATGTGATCCTAAAGACATCAAAAAAATAAAAGCTTTCCGATGTGCACCAAACCCTTAACCCGCATGGAAACAAAAAATGAAAATAGTTGTTGTCCTCTAAATTGAAGTCATTTACTACCCTTTTTCTATTTGACGGTAAGTCATTTACAACCATTGACCAAACAAACAATTAAAACCATGGATGGCACATTTGACATTACCTTCCATCCACCGAAGATCCCAACGAAATTCCACGCCGTTTCAACAAAATGTGGCTAATATTCATATCTTTGTGCAAGATTCTCGGATGTGCAACGGGATTCGGGTCGCAGTGCCTTGGTAATGTTAAGACACAAACCCTAACATCAAGGGTTGCAACATGAGCAATGGGATAAATCGTCACTAACATAATTTCCATGTCAAGTTAATTATTGACGTGAACCTGTTGCACTGGCCACCTTCGATGACATGTAATTTTCACTCCACGTTGACATCTACGTAAGTAGTTAACAGCAAGATCAAACGACAATATAACTCAAGGCTCATCTATGAATATGACAATTTTTTTGGAGTACTGGTATGTGGTTTTTAAAAGAGGGACCAAAAAAATTACAAAGCTTACAATTTTTTTGGAGCACTGGTATGTAGTTTTTAAAAAGAGAGACCAAAAAAATTACAAAGCTTAGGGAAACCAAAAGTATATTTAAACCTAATTAAAGGACTATCAAAGGTGTAGGATGATCTAATGTGTTTTCTTCACTCTTGAACAAGCATGGAAGATGATGTAGCTTCTTCAAGACCGAGCCATGTAGAAAAATGCATGATTAGAGTGAAAAGGAAGAAGAGGAAAATGATAAAGTGAAAAATGAATCCGCATAAATGCAATAAATAAAGTCTATAATTTTTTCAACAGCCAACGTCCCCTCCAATCAAACAAACAGTTTAGATCAGTTACGATCGTTTAAGGTTTGGGGGTCTTCAGACAATTCTGTGGTACGCAACAAAGATAACTGGCATCAACTTTGAATAAACTTCCGTGCATGGTTCCAACATTCAATTGGAGTCCGAAAATAAACAAAACTTCGTACTTGTCAACATGCAGAGTGTATTCCATGTTACATGAAATCTACATAGTTACTAAAAGAGAGCACTCTGTGCAACAAAATTCATTTCTTTACTGTTTACACGGTATAACAAAACAAATCAAGAAGTTCGCATATGATCCCTAAGATCTGGATCAAGGTCCAGAAAACAGGAATTCACCAATCATTAGGCATTGAAGCTCTTGCAACATCTTCAATCAAGTCGCTCCATCTACAATGTGGTATAGAAAAGAGATAATGACGATATATTAGAAATCAGAAGAAAATATATTATGAAGCACTGGGTGCAGGGTGCAGAATTCAGGAGGGAAAAAAAGAGTGTTGCTTTAGAAATTGGATTTGATCTTCAATGTTCAAGGCCAAAAAGTGCAATCGTTCATATCAACAAAAGAAAGAAAAATAAAAGTCATGGTATTTATTGCAGGTACTACATCAAAGAACGAAAATAAGCACTATATATACTTATTTCTTAATAGTGATACGAACAAGAAGGAAAGCATATATCAATCATACCTTCCAAAGACCATCATTGAGATAATGCAAGTTGTCAACCCCAATTCCCTTATTGATTGCTTTTCTGAAACCACGGAAATATTTAAACTTCTTGAGTACAAGAATCAACCAAGTTAAACTAGGCAAATCATTAGTTCTCTTTATTTCCCCATCACCGTTAAGTTTTTATTCTTTAATAAAAGCAAATACTACGGCATTGATGCAAGCAACGTTGATATTATTGGCAGTAAAGTGATGTTCCAGCTTTAAGCCTTTAAGGTACAATGTTGAATTTTCAGTTGAGCTGGTGCTAGTTTGATAGCAGATCCATGATCAAGTGGGTGTATGATAGAAAGAAGGGGGATGGGCCTGCAGCTAATTAGGCTCATTAAGGCTGGGTTTCAGTTATAAATTGTAGACCAGTAGCTGCCTATAAATAAGAATAACTGTAAATGGTTTAGGGGGACTTTCGTGTTCGAGAAAACAGTGTAAGCTATGAAGCACGGATTCTGACACGGACACGGGACACGACACGGACACCCCGACACAGCTAATGTCTAAAATATAAGACCCCAGGACACCACATACACACAAAAAGAAAAAGACTCTACTAAAATGAAATATGAGTAACATAACGAAAAATACAAGTTGATGATATATTCACCTTTTTAAACCAACCTTCTATGTTTTTTCTATAATAACAAGCTTCAAAAAAGTAAGAGATGTTATTTTTTTAATATTTTATTTATATTTTAAGCTAACTTGTATAAAAGTTAAAAAATGGCTATTTTTTTAATAATAGTAGTGTGTGTCCATTCATATGGAGGTGTTGGCTCAAGTGTCCAAGGTGTGTAGAGGTGTCGGCTTAAGTGTCTAAGCCAACAAAAAACAATTTTTTTAATTGGACACCTAATTGGAAGTGTCCTGACATGTGTCGGACAAGTGTTGGAGAGTGTCAGTGTCGGAAACGTGTCCGACTCTGTGACACTTTGAACATGAGAGGTGTCAGTGCTTCATAGAGTGTAAGGAGTGGATTCAGACCTCTCAAAATATCTGAAATTGTGTATTGCTTCCTAGGGGCTTCTTAGTTTCATTCAAAAAAAAAATAAATTGTTCTTTCTAAGTTATGATGCCATTTCCATCATAGTTACACACTACAAACTTCATGTCTTAATATTCCATCCCAAGATCATTAATGGGAGAGTTGTGTAACATGCAAACAAATTACAGAGTCATCAATTAAAGTAAGTAGTGAGTCATTCACTCTGTACTTCACTAATTCACATGCTAATGCTATTTCCATTATTGCACACTGGTGAAACCGAAAAAGAATTAGGTCAGGGTGCTAAATACATACTCATGTAAACACTATCTAAGGGTGCTAAGCATTCTCCTCCCTTCCCATCGGTGACCTCTTGCAGGCCACCCATCACCTAGCAATCATCATACATAGCTCACACCTCACACCATATTGATGATGAGTGGTTCATTTGGATGAGCAGGTGTTGGTGACTAGATGGTGAGCAGTGGAGGTAGTGGCACGCAAGGGTTTGTGTGGTATGTTGGAATTGCTATTAGATGCAAAGAGCAGTATTGCAGAGTTGTTTTGTAAGGTTACAAGCTTGATGGTGCTGGGTGTGGAGAGCTTGAGTCTTGAGATGCACCTGTCTTGGGCTTGCGATCAAGTGCATCTAATAGGAAAGTAGTTTTGGTTGTATGGCACAGTTGATGACAGTGCAAAGGGATGTGGGATGCTTGTTGGTGTTGGGCTACAGTAGATGCAGGTATTGTGCTGAGGGGTGACTTTGCTGTATTCTGCAATCAGCAGATCTTGTTTCTTTCTTAATTTTTATCTTTACAAAATTTATTTTAAAAATATTAAATATGCCAATCTCATGACCAGACATGAACCAACCTGAATTTGATTGGGTTGTCCTACAATTTGCCAAGCCCAAACTAAGGCTTTTTAATCAGTTTGGTCTCATTTCCAGTAAACCCAACCACACCCCTACTTGCATGTTTATGAATGTTGGGCAGAGAATAAAACAAATAATAAAAGGGAATATCTGAATCTGACAGAGTCCTTCATTTCTTAGTGAAAGAATTTTATTTAGTTCATTCAACATTTCTGTCCAATCAAAAGATGAGATGAGATAAGTTTCTTACATGTCTTTTGCTGACATTTTTGTAAAGCCAATGGCAAGAGCATGCTGTTTTCCTTCTGCCATGATGGCCTGAAATCAGATAAATACATGGTGTGATGAAAGTTAATATAAGTTCACTACAAAATGCTTACTTTTTGCATTACAATCAATAAGTAGAATATAATGACAGTACCACAGGACATTCAGCCCCTACATCCTCATCCAAAGAGCCCCCAGGAGATGTAAGACCAGGACACATTATGTTTGCACCAGCCAAGACAAATCTTATTGCACCACGGTCAACTTGTAACTTCTTCATTATATTTGGATCTGCAAAATAATTTTTATTTAAGCAACTATAATTTTTCCATATAATGTATTTCAATATCCTTTTCATCATATGAGTTGAACCCAAAGTCAGCTGCATCCTACAATAGTTTATTATGCACCATTGAACTATAAAATGTATACAGTCAAAATACAGCTTAAAAACCTGCGAAACATCTATAATTTACTAGACAGGTTAAAAAATTCAAGAACAATAAACTTTACATTGATGGAGAAGTCGCAAGGTGGGCATGTATGGTCCATCACGGACACTGAAAAACAAAGGCACGTTGTTCACAAGAACCAGATTGAGATGGTTCTGACTACAAGAACAAGGGAAAAGCAGCCAGTTAGCAACCATAAAAGATATGACACAGCAAAATGCACGGCAAAAAGAACCACAATCATACCATTTAGCAACTATAAGAGGCGACTTCTTGGGAAGTATATCATCCAACACAGGTTCAAGGCCTGGATACTGCAGTGTAGTGAGTGAGGTTAGTGTCACAGGGAACAAAAACCAATGTGTAACAAGAAGGAACGTTTTATTTAACGTTAAAATTTACAGAAAAAAGGGCCAACCCCAAAGGTAACATCACCTCTTCTGCAATACTTTGTCGTATTTTTCGTTGAACAGATGCCTTCACTTGGTTCTGTGCAGACACATCTTCACCTGAAAATCTGGAAAAAAAAAAATTGATATGTAAATCTAAAGATAAATATTGAAAAATCAACATTATAATGAAAATTGTAGGGGGGAGCAATAGGATCATATTCATGGCCATGAAATAGAGAGCATGCATGATGCAACACATATGTTCATGGAATTATCGAGTGATTGGGTGAAAGGTATGCAAGAGAAAGAGAGCATTGGGGGTTCCGATGCAAAATTAATAAATGTTTTAGGGTTTACGGCAGCATCACCACCATCAATGGTGCAATTGCTACCAAAACCTCGAAAAATTACAATAGGAAAAAACTAAAACGAAAAAAAAATAAAAATAGAAGCAAGTATTGAATCACGTCAGAATCTACGAAGTGTGATTTTGCAGATATGTTTGTAGAGCGAGTGAGCATACTTTTTGAACATTTTCTGCAGCGTTCAGCTTCGGAGTGAATCTGTGTCTGTGACAGGGAAATTGGAGAGAGAGAGGAGATGAAAACGCAACCGCGCATCTCTCGCTGGTGTTTCTGTATTTGGACCATTCGCCAAGGCCCAATACATTGTGAAAACATAAGTATTTATGGGCTTTTTGGTCCATAATAAGAATTTATGGGCTAAGACCTAGGATATTTACATACTATGGTTACTTTTTTTTTTCTTTTTTAAATCTTTATCTTTATCTCTATAAAAGTAAAAAGAGTTAGAGTTGTCCTAAGATATTTTTTTTCTACAGAGAAGAGAGGTATGTGGATATATTTATGTTAAAAAATTATTTTATTTCATAATTTACATTTATTATTAATTGTTAATTACTCTGCCACTTATTATATTTTTCTTTAAATACCTTTTTTTCTTCTTGTTAAATCTTGTTTAATTTTTGTTTTTTTTATTTCTTTTCAAGTGCATGTCATTCATGATTTTTTAATTTATCTTTTGTCTGAAAATTTTAATTTGTTCTACCTTTTTGTTTTTTCTATCATTTTTTTAAAGTAAGCTTTTATATTTTTATTATCTATAAGTTTTTTTTTCTTAAATATTAATTTCCTTTCATCTTCTTTTTTTAGATTTATCATATATCTTTCATGGTTGATAGTTAAAAAAAAATTGTTTTAAATTTTTCCTTTTTTTACCTTTTTAGTTTTTTATCCTTTTTCTTTAAAAGTAAACTACTTTTTGATTTTGATATTTTTACATTTTCAATCATTGAAATTATGCAAGAGACTTTGATGAAAAAAAAAGGGGTCTTCTACTCTATGCTTTGAGCAATAAATAACATATTATCATTTCAAATTCTAAGGCCTAAAATAGTAAATTGGATTCAACCTTTCCTTCATATACACTTATCCTAACTCGATTCTTTCTCTTAACTGATATAAAACATGCTATAATTTTGTATCTTTGATGAATATTGATAAGGATTTATTATAAAAAAGAATTATCATGTCATGTGTGTGTAACAAGTCATTTTAATATTTTATTAATCGTGCTGGTTTTATTTACTAGTATTTTTGGTACGAGGGAAAGAGTAAGTTAACAGATTGCTTTCCAAGGCAAGGACCTGTTATCTTGCTGAGGCCTGAGAGTAACACCCTCGAAACCAACAGATCCAGATTTGGAGTAAATAGCACAATTTTGTAAGCCAAACTGGCAAATCTCTGTGAACCCTTTTACAATTCTTAGTTACCAAATTCAACCTTTCATAACGGAACTGGATCAATAATGGAAAAGTCAGGAAATGTCTTCTTCATTTGCATCTGTTGCAGCAAAAGTTAGGAAATGCTGCCAATTGTGATGAAAGTATTTATACTATTGCACTGGATGCCAGAACAATGATGGTGTTCTGATTTAACTCTGAAAGCCTTTCGGATATATTCTCTTAAATCTAATGCATCTGGCGCTGAACATGAATCCGTATTTAGAACAGTAGAAAGGGAGCAATCTTATCACTAAGTTCATTACTTACATGCCTCGGACATATCAGAACAACACTAACTCCACAAAACATAACTGTCTATGGATCTGGGATAGAGTAGAGAAAGGGAAAAGAATAAAGATAAACCTTAAAACAAGAATTTTGCTTGAGTAAATTTTCTGTTTTTAATTCTTGTGCCTCAAATTATACAAGTAACCAAACAATTGTGGGATGGTTCTCAAAAATAAGAAGACTGTTTATCAAGTACACCCAATTGAGCAAGGCCTTTGGCAGCAAGACTTCTCAAACGGCTATCTTTCCCCTGAGTTATGTCTACCAAGGGCATTGTGGCCACATTTTTGTACTTATTTCTCACTTCATCCAGTTGAAAAATTCGTTCTAAAGCTATTAGAATTTTTTCCTGCAACCTTGGAGCCTGAACACTCAATAGCTGTATCATTGGTGTAATAGCATTTGAATCTGCAAGTACCTTACTTCCACTTTGTGGTGTTTCACCATTAATCAAAGTTAGTAGCGCATCTAAGGAAGCCTCGCGAGTTCCAACATCTTGCTCTGCAAGCATGCGCACAAGGGGCTCCAAGGCATTAGCTTGCAAAATGCAGAATGAAGACTCAACTGAGCAGGTGCCCAGGTGTGCAGGGCAACCAGTTTCTTGGGCTACAAGGCAGCATTTGAAAATGCCCGTCTTCTTTATCGGCTCGCTCAAGCAATATGAACTTTCTGAAAACTGCTTGATTGAAATGGCTGCATTTTGTTTTGTAAAGGGTGTCCCAGAAAGCAGCAATTGCACTAGCACTGGGATTGTGCCTTCTAAAGCCACTCTCTTCTGCCACTCCTGATTTGTTGAGACTGTAAACCGACAAAGAGCTTGAACAGAATTCTCTATGACTTGCATTTTGTGTGAGGCATGCTTATGTTGATCGGTGAGACAAGTCAAGATAGTTTTAAGTGCCCCAGAATCTAAAAGCCACTGGGTCATGTGAGATTCCTGTGGTAGTTTAGAGATGATACCCATAGCAGTAACCATCTCTTCTGCGTCATTAGAAGCCTCAATGATGGTAAGCAAGACTTTAATGAATCTTTCAGTTATATGTGATGAGATGTTGCCATAATCACCGCCTTCTGTCAAGCAATAGAAAAGCTTCAAGGCATTGACCTGCACTGCTTGGGTATTAAGCTCCAACAAGTGGACCAATACTTTAGCTGCTGAGATCTGCAGTAAATATAACTATGAAATCACTTGCATACATTGGATGATAATAATTACTAATACAATACAACTATTATTGTTGTTATGATTTGAGGTTGCTAGAAATAATCTGTTCCAGAGTTTGATATAAGAATTGGGGAGAGTATGACAGAGAATGTAATAGAATAATTCTAATTATATTTATAAATCTTACACTTGGAAGTTTGGGTAGTTCTAAACCTTAACAATATTTTTAGGGGATAGAATTTAGAGAATTACAATTATTGAAATAATGAGCATAGTTGATAAGTGAAATGCAGTACAAAGGAATTTTTTATGTACTCAAGAAGGATTAAAAATTTTCCTATCTTATTCTGCTCTCATTTTTTTTCACTTGTTTTTCCCCTCTATTTTCCTAATCATGCAACATTAATAGCTTTAAATTTTGGAACTTTATAGAAAGTGCTCACCTGTCTCAACCTCTTTCTGACACGGGAGCCATAGAAAGATCGGCACAATGCCTGGAAAGTTTTGAGAATCTTGTTTTGTATCTCAGGTTCCGTCAAAGAAATTAGAGAGAAGAATTTGAATATGTCTTCCTCAGAATCTAACAATGAAACCTGTTCTGCTTCAGCTTGTTGGTGAGTTGTTGATATGGCAAGATGCATTATAGTGGCAACAACCTGTTCAAGCAGAATAGGTGACTGTAAACTGTGACAGTATAGCAGTTCCAACAGTGGTTGAGCAACGCCTTCCTTAATCATCTGCAGGCCATTCTCCGGCAAGCTTGAGAGCTGTAGTAGAGCTTTCACAGCCACTTTCTTGATTTCCACATCATTATTTAAGAGCAGCTGAAGAAGAGGTTGCAATGCCCCATCTTTGACCAAGGACAATTTATTCTGGTCGGTCAATGTAATTTCGGACAAAGTTTCAGTCATGACTATTTTCATATTTTCCGGTCCTACATCAAGGAAATAAGTATTGACAATAAGTGAGTACATATGGATACATGTCAGATTCATATTTCAGAAAGGTTCCCTTTCATTTAAAATTCAAATTTTGTTCATTTTAGGAATAAATTCCATGTCTGGTAGTTCGATTTTCAGTATCAAAGTTGTGTTTTATCAGGAAGGTTAAACATGCATTGCATTTCCACCTTCACTTCATTGGCTTTAGTAAGTTGTGTGTCGTGGCTTCATTGTTTTGTACATATATGTGCAGTATACAGATGCACATTTCTTCGCTCAACACATTTAATTTCTTTTTTTAACAGATAGGTGATAATTTATACACATTAAAAAAGAAAGCAAAACAATAAACAAAATAGGAATCTTCTCTGTTTTGTTTTGTAACTATTGTCAATTTCAAAGAGTGAGCACAAGCAATTAACGCATATATAATTCCATAAAAGAGATGGGTGAATTCACATTTCTTACAGAAGACAAAAGCTTAGTTTAGATAAACTTCTCCACAAGCACTTAGAAGAGAAAAAATAGAGAAGTAAAACAAACAAACCTCTCCCATTAAGTTAAAATCAAGCTATGTACTTCAACTTTTACTCTTTTAGGGAAGTTACGTGAGAGCTTCTAAAAAAGTTAAGGTGTATAAGTTGATTTTAACTTATCAGAGAAATTTAATTCATTTTACTCCCTTACTTCTCCTATAAGTGTTTGTTGAGAAATTTATCCAAACTGGGCCATAATTTTCCAAAAGTATGTGAATATGTGTATGTATATCCTAATTCATAGAGCTGAAAGGAGATCAATGCCAACTACTATAAAGTCCCTTCCCCCCTCTCAAAAAAAGAAAAGCAATAAACACGGGATTTTGAAGTTGTAAGACTACCCAATCTGCAAGGATGCTGATCAAGACATGAATCACTACAAGTTTAGAGGGCGTGTCTCATTTATGGAATACCTGTAGAAAGTTTCAGTAGTAAAGGCTTAAGATAATTTGCCTTTGCCATCTCTATAACATTCTGATCAAGGAAAGAGAGGTTCTCCAGCAGCTCATGTGCATTTTCGGCTGCTTCAACATCATCACTATTTAACATTGTTACCAGGAGAAGTATGCTTCCTTGAATGTTTCCTATGAGACTGCACACCATTTTACTTTTAGACAACCCCAACAGCAACTCCAATGCCAACTTGCGTTCCTCAGCTTGACGTGAAAGTGAGCGAACAATTGCTCCAAGTGCGTTATCCACTTTAGCAATATCTTCCTGCCAGAAAGAAGTATCACTATCTTTTTTATGCAAAATCAATATTGATATCTTCAGTTTTACATGGAGCCATCTAAAAATGTGTATGGTTAATAATGAGGTACCTTATTCTCTGCATTATCCATTGCAAGCATAGACAGGATGAGTAGAACACGCCTTCTTATTTCACGATTTTTAGAACTAAGAAGTCCAACAAGAACAGTGATGTAATTCTCCAGTTTTAACCATTCTCGATGCACCTCTCTTTCTAAGCATAGGTCCTGTAATTTGTCTAAGGATTGAATAATCACCCCGTCTTCTTCATTCGTTTCAAGTTCGGATTTGATGGTAGAAATGGCAATCATTGTGTTCCTGTCCTTCCATTCTTGAATAGACTGTCTAAGAGTTTTATTTGGCCTTAGGACTTTAGTATCCAGAGGCAACCTGGTCAAGGGACAGAGAGTGTTCCCTTCAGCAAACCACTTCTCTATTGCACTTCTCTCATATGTCTTCCCAGAGGAAGTCTCCACGGGGTCCACCATAATATCATGAGAGATTGGGCAGTAAAAAGACTGCAGAGCCATCAATGGTCTCTCTCCCAAGGAATATCTTTTCTCAAAGTACTTAGTTTCCTTCTCTTGTGCTGAAGTTATAAAATCAGCCTTTCCAAGCACTGCAACAATCTGCTCCATATGTAGAGTTTCTGCCACATCTATCCTTGACTTGGCATTTTCCATTTCATTTTTCAGCTCTTCAAATTCTCTCTTCAAAGCACAATGCTCCATGGGGACCCCAATTGCATCTGCAATACAGGTTAGCAACTGATTCGCGTATGACCGATCAACATTTCCCTCTTGTATTGCTGTCTCAATTTTTTCTAAAATTTCCTCATCTGCTGCAGATGTTTGATACTCAGCATCTAACATTTTCTGACATAACTCAATTATCTGTTGATTTAAAACAGAGGTAATGTCTAAAGATGCCAGAGGGATGAGGCTTACTGCCCGACCTATAGCCTTGGTACAACAATTCAAGCGTGTAACGATCTTTCTGGAATTGATTAAAAGATAAACCTTACTTCTACTGTTGCACTCAACAACCAGCTGCTTGGCAAGTTCAACCTCTCGGTTGAGACCATCCATAGCATTTTTCAAGCTCTCGGGGTTGTGCATGTCTTCATTTGATAAAAACTTCAATATAGATGAGATATTCTCCAAGTGAATAGAAAATCTCCTAAAATTTTCCTTGTGAATGACAACCTCATTGGCTGCTTTGACAGTGTCAAATATAGTAAAAATGATCCGGGAAAGTAACTCAGATGCTGGGGCAAGTGAAGCGCGAACTAATACTGCGTTTGCCATTTCATTCCCTCAGGTTGGTTCAAAAACCAAGACTTATTGACCAGAAGAACAGTGGTGAAATTAACAAATAATACCTAATTAATTCTTCTTACATGTGTGTCACAACATAAACATGATTACATAAATTTTGATCTGATCAAATGATTCAGACCTAAAGCTTAAATTCACAGCTGCCTGGAGTCCTGGACCCACGTGTGACGGTGTGAGTGAAACAAACATTGGTGAACTGAGAAATATGCTCAATTGAGACAAACGGCTGTGCTGGGGTTGAACTGAATGAACAGAACTCATAATAGTAAGTGACTAAGTTCAAAAACAAGAAAATAATATTGACCATAACAAAAAATAATAATGATAACTGGTCAATGGTTATCCCCATAAGCAGAAGTGAGGAAAAGAAAGCATGAAAGTCAATAACGATGTTCTGTTTGGATGCTTAGAAAATGTAAGTTAAGATTCTAATAAACATGAACTAAAAGAGAAAAGAAGAGGTCCTCCGACACACCTCTTGGCATTGAACAACAAAATCAAAGACTCAACAAGGCAATTGAACATATGTTTTTCCCCTAACCATTCAATAACTTCAATATAATATAAGAATATATGCTATATAAGCTACAACTCATTTCTTCACATACCAGAGAAATACAGGAACTAACCTGTGTCTTCCAGATTTGGCAGAATTCCCCCGAAAATTAGTTGAAAAAAAAGGGAGGGGGGGAGAAATAACAGAAAAATTAAAACAAATAATAATGCGGTGCGATCATATAAGATTCTATTCATTAATCAATTAACGAACGTGTTGTGAGAAGACGGAGAAAGGAAAAGAGATATAAGAAAGTAGAGAGTTGAAACAATTATGTGTGTTTTTCTCTTTGGCTTTGGAGACTTGGTCTTGACTCGGTTTGGTTGACTAATTGCTTTCCGCTTCCAAGTTACGATCCCGGCAGTCAAATTTATACTTTTACTCTCCGTATTACAATGTGCGACCGACCTATGGGGTTTTGACACGTCATATTACAGAGCCTGTTGACGAAAGATGTGGTGTCGTGGATGGTAAGAAGAGACCGTATACCGTACACTGTTGAACTTGGAGTTGTAGCGAATATTACGTTACAGGCTTAAAGCTACAGTGCCTTCCGTGAAAGTGGCGCCCATTGCAACGGTAAAAACACAAGTAAACCATTAATTTAGTGCATGAAGTATTATTTTTTTTCTTAAATAGTTATTGAACTAATAAAATTATATAAGTAGATTCTAAAGCATTAGAAATTATGTTATATAATTTTTTAAGTATTGAAAAATTCTTAAAATTAGTTTCTCACCAGAGATTAAATTAATAAATATTCAATACTTATTTAATTTTATTAGTTTAAAGACTATTTAAAAAATAGGATAATATTTTAAAGACTAAATTAATGATTTATTCGTAAAAACAACTTTTCTTTTCTTTTGGGTAGTAATATGTAAGTAGTATAGAGTTTAACACGCATGTAGTGTTAGTTTACAAGATTTTATACTCTCAATTAATCATAAATTGATATATTTAAATATCATTTTTAAAATAATCATCATAAGAGTAAACAAATTAGTATATATTAGTGTCAATAAATCACAAATAAATTTCATTAAATAAAAAGAAATAGCTATAAAATTATGTAATTTTTAATAAATTTCAGTCAATAATAATAAATGTGTTCAAAAGAATGTGTTGCTAAATATTTTTTTATATATTATTTATTCTATAAGGATAAATATTTAAAAAAATTGATATACATGATAAAAATTAATAATAACTTAACTATATTTTATAAAAATATATTAATAATTTTAAAATATTATATTTTAAAATACAATAGCTTATGTGATTCTAACCAAATAAGTTAGTGTTTTCTTAAAATAGTGGATAAATTTCTCTAATTAGCTTGTGATTTTTTTTTCCTTTAAAGAGTTATCTTGTTTTTAAAAAAATAAAAGCGTGGTTTGCAACACTTGTTTTTTTTTGTTATTTCTTAATTAACTTGATTGAAAATATTTATAAGTGAAAACATTAATTAAAACATAAAATTTAATTAATTGGAGTTTCTATGAATTTTTGTGTAAGTTTCAACTGTTAATTCAACTAAAACTTAAATTGTGTTGTGAAACAGAAAGTAAAAGATTTTATTGATTTTTATAAGCACTACATTAGGGTTCATCATTCTGAGAATGCAAGATCTAGTTTTGTAACAATGGTTGCTCTAGATTTCAGATTTACTACTCTAAATCATTCTGGGGTGGCCCCTTTGCCTTATGAGCTCTACATAATTCCTTAGTTTCTTCTCCCATATTATCATTAATTTGTTGTAGCACAAGTGAAGGTCTCCAAGATCGTTCATGCCTACTTTGATTGTTATTGTTGTTATTGTCACTCTTAGGTGAAGTGGCATCATGCACGTGACCATTAGGTGTGACGTCAACTCGGATTGTTTATCTTCAGGTATTAACCATGTTAGGTGAGAATCAAATTGACTGGATTCTCACAGACAAGACCAATGTTCTCTTCGAAATGGATTACTAATGAATATGAGGTTGGTTGTTGACTTGTCTGAAGTGATTTGTTGAATTGTCCAAACTACTTGAATGTCAGCCATAGTCCTGGTATGACTGAAACACCATACTGAATGGTGAGATATTTGCAAAAGATACTTTGATGCTCAAGTTAGTAATAATCCAACAAAAGTGGCTATATATATTAAAGTAAATTACACTCAAACCTCCTGAGTTTTTCTAAAATTACACCTGACACCCCTCCGAATTTTGTACCTACACAAAACCCCTTAATTGTTGTGTTTATTTGACATTGTGCACCCATCCCTCTCAAACGACGTTTACAGTGTTGACAGACTGAGTCAGGTGACATGTATATGACATTTAAATGATTTTTTTTTCCAGTTTTTGCCCCCATCCCTTTCATTTAACGTTGAGAGTTTGTTGCTGGAATGGATGTGGCTCTGGTTCGTTGTTGACGCAACCGAGGGTGGCAAAAAACATCCTCTCTTTCATTTCTGTTTCATCGTGGAAGTTTGCACAGCGGAGGGTTGTCTTTTGGCGATTGGGGTTAATGAATTAGGTAGTTGGATTAGTGTAGGTTGCTTAGTTAAAATTTGTTTCTGTAGCAGTTTTTAGGATATGTAAAATTCAAAATACAATCGCAATCCATAGTCATGGGATATGCACGAGGTCAAAGGAGAAGGAGAGTGAAGTGAGTTGAAGTGATTTGGTGTGAATTAAAGTGAGCTGACTCAGCGATGGGGGAAAAGGTGACTTGAACAATGGTGGCAGTGAATGAGTTGAGCTTGAAGGGTTACCCGAACCCTTCAATCAGCAACAAAAGGGCTTTCGAATGGCCCAACAACAATTTTCCCATTACAATCTTTGTCCATGTTCCAGTGTTGTGCTTCAAGTCTCCTGGCTTCAATCCAATAAACAACTCCAAAACCTCTACTGAGCCGCATCGCGCCTTCAACCAGCAGCAGAAATCCCTCGCGCTCCCTGTCTCCACCACGCTGGTGGCAATCATCACATCACCGAGAAGCAAACCGTCTTTCATCACGTTGTCACCTACCACTACGTAGCGATTTGCTTGCCTCTACCTCAATGACATTGTGTGATGCAACCTCCTCCGCCATCTGATAAATGGCATTTTTACACACTTTTTAGGTTTGTATTTATGTTCTAGAAACTCTTTTACCTTTACTTAAGACTTTAATTGACCCCAGTTTTAGCTAAAGGTAAATAAAGTTCGTCAGTGGATGGCGTCCTTGAATTTTGAAAACTTGACTTTTGATCTTAACTTATTTTTGTAGGATTTAAAGGACTAGGATTAGAGCTGCCAAAAGAATGTACATCAAGAAGGAGTCGCTGAGTGAGCATGATCTTCGCTTAGCGAATTTATGAGTTCTAGAAGGGAAGAGAATCTATAGGTGACAGATTCACTTAGTGAGATATATCTCACTGAGCGAAATAAGCACCTTGGAGTCATAAAATTTTGGTATTCGCTGAGCGAGAATTGCCTTTGCTTAGCAAATTGGGTCAGCTCATTTAATGACTTGTGAAGTGGCACTAAGGCACTAGTAGGGGGTTCTTTTGGAGAAAAAAGAAGATTCTCTCTCTGGAACAAAGAGCATTGTCTTCCACTACTTAGAAGCCTTGGATTCAGCTGGAAAGCACTCCATGGAGTTCTGATCTACTTTCCTCATCTCTTTCTAGCTGCTCCTAGACACCATGAGTAGTTAGATTTACCCTAGTTGGGTTTTGATGTACTGAACCTATTTTGATGTATACTTCTTAAGTCATTTATTGAAAGTTTATTTTTCATTCATTTGTGTTTTACTTCTACTCTTAAAGCTTATTATGGCCTAATCTCCCATGATATGATTTCTAGTATTTGGATTTGTTGGAAAACAATTTTATTTCACAAATCTAGACTAAACACCTAATGAATCACGTATCTAGGAATGGAACATGGGTCATTAGCCATTTCGTAACCTCTGTTCTTAAAACATGTTAGTTAGCTAAACTAATCAAGGAATTGGTAAGTTTAACTAATTGATTTAGATCTAGTCTTCTAAGGGATTAAGGATTAGATATTTGCATGGTTTTGGTAATGAATGAATCATTGACTCAGTAATTGACCTTTGTATGCATGAAAGGATAGTTTAGTAAAGTCAAACCCCAATGTTTTTAATTGTTGTTATCAATTTCTATTTCTACATTCCACGTGTTTGGTAGAATTCTCTAAGCAAACAAAGTCTTAAACTTTCTCTCGAATACCTTTCTTGGTACAACAAATATTGTAAACACCTAGTATTGATCAAGTCCTTTAGGAAATGATACTCATATTCATCACTGTCTACTTATACGATTAGTACACTTACCAATAGGTTAACTCCATACTTGTTTAAGGTCTTTGGAGTCAAGGAAGAGTGGTGATCTTCAAGCCTTCATCACCACCATTTCACCATGGCTGTTCGCAGCTCCGTCATTGGTCTGTTGCGACCCAGTGTTCAAAGAAAACACTAACAACAAGTACACGTTGTTTACGTAATGGTGCACAAAGTAATGGCAAAATTCGGAAGGGTGTTGGGTGAAATTTCAAGAAAACTTAGGGAGTTTGAGTGTAATTTACTCTATATATTAAATGCATAACACAAGCCTTTTTATGGGCAATTATATGTTATTTTAGGGTGTATGTGGAATAACTACTCCTTTTATGGGCAATTATATGTTATTTTAGGGTGTATGCATAGATAATATATTTTCTTAGTGGTGTTGACCTTGATAAATGCCTATATTTTTAGGTTTTTTTATAGTATTTGAACTGGAAAGAGTTGAAAATGGATTAAGTCTGCATAAAAAAAAAAGCATCGATTTGTTCATCACATGTCCCCAATAGACTTTAAAACAAAACAAAAAATTTAGGGTAACAAATCAAACAATAAATCAGCAAGATTTGAGTCTGCATCTCATGGAAGAACTAACCTTTAAAGGAATTTTGATTCATGACTTCCAAACCCGACAACCTTGTTTCTTGCTTTATTTGACACCACTACAACATCATAACTTCAACCAACAGCCATTTACTATGTTATGATTCCATCTCACCATCACCTCCATACAGTTTTTGTGTGTGTGTACAATCATGGCAACAAGGATTGAACTTAAAACCTTGTACAAACTACCTCAACTCCTACACTACTGGAGCAAGCACTTTCAACATCGGTTATTTCAGGGATTCTACATCGATTCTTTAACCAATGTAGATCCCACTGATGTAAAAGTAGGGCTTTTTTACTTCAAGCTAAGAACCGATATAAAAAACACTTTCGATATCGGTTCAAACTCGAACTAATGTAAAAAGTCAATTCTACGTGTAGAAATTGACAGGTTTCTACATTGGTTGAAGCTTTAGCTTCAACCGATGCAAAGCCTCAATTGATGTAAAAAGTCATTTTTTTAATATTCTATCTATTTTATAAATTTCCCAACATATAAATTATAAATAGATATAGGCAAGCAGCTCAATCATATTTAAATATGCTAAATATGAAATATCATTAATAAATAGTAAACATATGCATTAAAACATAATTTTGCCGTGGGCCTACCCTCCAAAATGCTATATGCAGACACAACATTGATTAAAATACATTCGACATCATAGATACCTTTTCTACAAGAACCCTAATATCGTAAATAATGACGTACAAAGCTTCCAACACCCACGAGGATTCCCAATTGCGAAACTCCTAGATAAACACACTGAACTCCACTGATTCAACACGCAATAAATTCAACACAATTGAAATAATATGTGGTAGAGAAAAAGAAGGAAATAGTATACGTACTTGGCTGTTTTTTTGAAAGCGTTATAAGCTTCAAGCAAGTTACCCTGCTTGTAGCTTTAGAGGGATCGGAAGAGAGGAACAAGGATGTTTGTGAAGTGAGAGTAGTTGTCAAATTGTTTGATGAGTCTATGGGCGTCTTGAAGAGGTTAAGGGTGTTGACGAGAGAAAGAAGTGGAATTGGAGGAAAGAACTAAGAGAGACTTGAAGGAAGCTCCGTCTTGGGAAGAAACGACAATAGAAAAGTGATTTAGAGTCTTTTTATGGGCTTCCCCCATGCTCATGTACGCCATCGCAAATTGCCACTTGCTTTGCTTCCCCCTCTTACACTCTTACTTCACCTATAACTACAATAACACACTACACTCGTTCCCAAGTCGAAGGTGGGCGCCCTAAGGTTTATGTGATGAACGCAAAAGGGGATGAACTTGTGTATGCATGACTAAATGGGATTCTCCCTTTTTAACAGATATTTTACATGGGTTGTATAAATAGCCAATGTAAGATGTACATTCTACATCAGTTAATTTAACCAATGTAACAAGTACATATTACATCAATTGTTTTTACAGCCGATGTAAAAAGATTGAAAAAATTATAAAAATGCCACCGCTTTTTTATTTATATCGGTTTATAAATAATTGATGTAAAATCTTATCATCAAAACCATAATTTGCATTAATGCTACCACTAGGCCGACCCTAATGGATTCACCTTCATACAAAAAATGAAACCATGGTTTTATGCTCGACTTGGACATGCGGAGATGAAGGTAAAGGAAATGAGGATGAACTCGTATAGATAGATACCCCCACAATCAAAATGCTCTGATATTAGGAAGAAGGACTAGTGTCGGTTAAGTGGAGAGAAGCTTCGATCCAACTATAATAACATAATCCAACCATCCCAATCGTTAGATTAAAGGAAGTGATATATGGAACAAATTTATCAGAATGGGTTAAAATAGATGGCTTTTAGAGACACGCACAGATCCAAACAAGGGGAAGAAAATCAAACCAATTAAGGAAAGGCCTTAAGTGTGAGTTGTAACACCTCTATTTTTATATATTAAATTATTCTGTATGTTTAAAAATTATTTTTAAGTCATTAATGTATTTAGGACAATTAATAATAATTTTAGAAATTTTTCTAGAATTTATTGAGATAATTTTTATAAAATGACAAAAATATTTTGAAAATTTTATATTAAGTATCTCTCATTATAAAAACTTAATTTTGAGAGAAAAGTAGTGAAAAATATAATAATCCTATTTCAATTCTTCCACTGTTTTTTTTATAATATTTGACAATACAATTCTGAAAAATCGAAAAGGAATTTTGAAATTCTGACTCCCACCATTTTGCTCAAAATTTCAAGAGCTATTTAATCATGATTTTTAATAATTTTTCCGAGCCAAAGCCCGGAGAAATTAGAAAATGACAATTTTGTCCCTATTTCTCAACATTAAGAACTAACATGAGGAAAAGATTCAATTGACATTAAAATGTCAATTTGAGCTTAGAATTATGTCATATATATTAAAATATAATTTTGGAATTTTTTGGGAAGTTTCTAGAATTTCTGTGTAAAATGACCAAAATGCCCGTACGTGTCTAATAAGTCAGCCAGTACTGGTTTGACATTCAAAAAGGGTGAAAATGGTAATTTTAGTTTAATTATGGGTAAAATATTTAATTTTATAATTTTTGATAAAAATTTTGGTATTTATTGAATTAAAATGGATTTTCTATGAATTTTCTAGCTTAAAAATACAAAATAAATACATAAAATTTGAAATAAATTAATAAAAATTAAAATTTATTATTAGAAATTTATTTTTGATGAAAAATAATGTATTTGTCCAGTTTTGCATTAAAATGAATTATTTTGATATTAAAAGCTAATTTTTTAAGTTTAGGCGTTTTTATCGATACCGGTTAATTCACCTACAGATAAAATTTGACACATGGAGGCTTGGGACAGCTGGTGGAGCACGTCCCCAACCCTAAAATAGGTGATTCACCACCTATTTGGGGTATGTGTCCCTAAAATTAATTAAAAAGAAATTAAAAATAAGTTTTATTGCATCATTGCTTACATCATCCAAGGGACACCTAACCCCCTTATTCCCCTTTATAAATACCCATGGTCTTGGACCATTTTCAGCACCTCTCTCTCTCTCAAACTACCAAATTCTTAGAGAGCTTCTCTCTCTAGAAAAAATTTTCTTTTATTTTGTTTTTATGTTAAAATTTTACTAGTTTTCCAACAACTAGTAAAGTTCTCTTTCTAGGAGCTCTACATCAACAATTTCATCCTCTCCATCAATTATCTTAGAGGTAATGGGGGGAGTGGGGTTGGTTCTAAATTACTGTCACTTTGTATGTTGGTAGGAAGGGTTTTCCCCTAAACCCGTTTAAGCTTAAATTTTAGTATTGTTATTATTGTTTAAAGTTAAACTTTAATTTTTACTAAGTTGTTACTCTACCCAAATTTAAATTATTAAATTGTTACTCTACTTAAATTTAAATTATTAAATTTTACTTGCTAAGCTGTTACTCTGTTCAATTTTAGAAAATAAAAATATATTTACTAAGTTGTTACTCTGCTCAAATTTAGAAAATCAAAATACATTTATTTAGTTGTTATTCTGCCAAAATTTTAGTAATTATACTATAATTGTTATATCATTATTCTGTTAAAATTTTGGTATAGTGCAATTTTTGCAAAATAAGGTAGAAATGTTGATTATACTGGTGCTCAAATTAAATGAGACCAGGGAAACCTCTGTTTGAGAAATTAGGAAGTGATAAATTAGTGAGTAATGTAAAGCAAGTGACATGCAGTGGCATGGCACCCTGCTAGGGAAGTCATAGTTTGGTACGCTGAGGAATGAAAGGCAGGGATCCACTTGCGGAGGTCTTGGGGGTAGGCATCAAGTGGTGAAAGTCCCAATGGTCAAGGTAGCGCCCTTGAGTCGGGATATTCGCCTGACCAAACTCGATAACCCCAACAACTGTTCAACATTCCAAGACTGGTTTGAGAGTATACCTCTATAAATGGATATCCTAAATTGTTATTTTATTCCTCAATGATGACGAGGACTGTACCATGTGATGGTGTTGAAAAAGGTATATGTACTCCCAGTCACTTTCCAGGTTTTGTTGAGAACTATTACCTACTAATGGGAAGTATGGATCCATACCTGGTCAAGGGTAGTCGGATACAACTTAGAATGAACCTTAGAATCTCTTGTATTGTCAGTTGTGCTTTATCTTTGTTTTATGGTAAATTTCCTACCGTACATGTAAAAGTAATTTTAGAACAAAACACCTCACTCCATTATTTTCTTTTGTGTATGATTGATCGTGATTATTGAAGACGACATTAACGATCCGTGATGCTAAGTACGAGATAGAGAACATCTCAACGGGGAAGGACCGGAAGACCTATAGTATTTTCTTTTTCTATAAAGGATAGGGTAGATAAATACTACTCTATATAGGATCTTTTTTATGTATATAGTGGGCTAAGTAGTATATGTATTTCGATGTACTTTTGTTTTCTGACTGTTATATATTACTCAAACCATGATGTATAGTTTTATGAAATATATGTATATCTTTCATATTTTATTACCATTTCCAAATTTTGTTAAGTTTGGAATTTCTTTTAAAACTGGAAAAATTTTACACGCATTTTTATTTACTTAAACTTAATAACTAAATTAATATGAATTATATTTAAAATTAAAAGAGTGTTACATGAGTTAGTAAAAAAATCTCAATTCAGTAACGTGCACAACTATTGGTGCATTTGCTGCCATTAGCATACCAAACAAAAGGCTAGGCAAGAAAAATAAAACACCTAGCCTAGGATGCACTTTTGATGTGGGCTATGTAGGTGAACAGGTTCAAAGGGGAAAAAAGAAAAACATGACTTAGGTCCATTCTTTGAAATTAACAAAAGAACAAATTGTCACTTAAGGTATATTCATTTTAGGAAAGAAAGTGACAAAAAAAAAGAAAAAGAAAAGGAATAAAAAATGAGTGAAAAGTGAAATGATTTTTTGGATTGTTTGATAGGAAAAAAAAAGAAAACAAATATGTGTAAAAAATGACATAAATACCATAAATAAATAAAAAATAAGATGTGAACTAAATAGGGGTGTTTGTGTAATTGTGCAAAAAAAAAAAAGGCTTTCTCCTTTTCTACCCAATTTAGGTAGATACCCGCAGTTGGTAAGTCCCACATAAAATTTGTTCTTTCCTTCTACATACCCATTGTTCCAAACGAAGGAAAATAAAACAAAGGGACTCTTTTTCCATTTCCTTTCTTTTATTCTATCAACTTTCATACCTACTAAACAAAGGGTTAGTTAAAATGATAATGAAAATCAGAATTAATAAGTTAAGATAGACCCAATAACTCAATTAAATATATTTAATAGAGAGAGACTATACTTATAACTTTATATTAAAGAAGCTAAAATTATCCTAAGCTTCTACAATTTAATCTGTTAAAGCTTTAATAAAAATTTTAAATTAAAAAAAATCAAATTAAATTTTCTACTTGAAGTTTCTAATGTTCTAAATTAAAAGAAAAAAGTTCAAAACATTATAGTGTGGTCATGTGGATTTTGATTTTACAATTTGGTAATAATAGTTAGACTTTTTAACCGTATCATTAATACTTGTTAAATTCTTGAGACCATTATCAATTATGTTTGTTATTTATTATTTCTTTCTTAAATATCACTTAAATTTTATCTCTTTATTTCTTATCATCATATAACCCATTAAATTTTTTTTTTCTCCTACCCTTTTCTTTTCTCTCAAAATATATACACTTCATATGAAAAAATAGTTTTCTAAAATTTATTTAAGATTATATTTTTCTTCATCAATTAATCATTAATAATTAAATTAATTTATTTGCATAATAATAGTAAATGTATATTTATAATATTAAAAAGATAATTTAAGAATTTAATAAGACACTTGTATTATGTTAAAATAATATTAGTCGCCTAAAAATATTAATATTTCTTTTTTTATTTTCATTAAATATATAAATTAAATATATTAGTTTTTTTCAATCTTTGTAGCAATACTCTTCAAAATAATTCTTAATTTAAATAATAAAATAATAAAAAATAATTCATATGATAAATATTTTAAAAAATATCATAACATTCTTTACATAATTGATATAATTTTTTTATTACAATACATTATTATAAGTTTTATTATATTCTATATTGTTCGTGCAAATTCTAATAAAAAATATTTGAAAAATAATTTTTATATATATATATATATATATGCATGCTTGTACACACATACGTACATACATACATATATATATATACACACACATATATATGTTGATCAATATCGCCATTAATTAAATACATAAAAAGAAGAAAATGCTTGTTTAATATTTGAGTAAAATTTAATATATACTTTTTTATTTTGTGTGTTCGGTGCATAAATTAAAAGACACCAAATATACACTCTTAAATATTTTTCATTACTTAAAAAATAAGTATTGTATAATTTTTTGTTTTAATATTATAAACATTTTTTGATAAACAAATGATAGTTTTATTTCTTTAACCTATACACTTAATGTGCAAGATAAAAATTTGTTAAAATTTTTTGTCTTGATACAAGGAGAAATCAGTTGAATTATATTTTCAATAAGAGTTTAAAGATCATGTTCTAAATTTTCATGTTAAAACATAGTATGAAATATTTATTCTAAAGATTTATTTATTATATTATAATTATTAATACCTTAAGGTTATCTCCATCCTAGCAACTCATTTTTTCACCTTTTGAAATTCTTAAATGGGTTTCACTATTACACATCATCTATATCTATTTTTTATAATTTAAGAAACTTATTTCTCCAACCTAACAACTCTAAAAATTTTACTAAATAAGTCTCATAAATAAGTCTCATAAATAACTCTACATCCATATATTTCATCAACATTAATAATTATTTACTTTATTATTATTATTATTTGATAAAAAAAAATACAATACTGAGTCCGCCAAAATGTTAAGCATTGGTGCTTAAATAAACACCCGGTGCTTAGCAAGCGATCTCGTCAACAGTTGCATCTGAAGAAAGCACTGTTCTTATTTAGACAAAAGCCGTTTAAGATGCCCGATGGAGATGCTCTAACATTTTATATCTTAATAATTTATATCTGCCATAAATAAATTATTTTCTCATTATAATTATTCTTTTATCTTATGTTTCATTAGAATTTTTTTATAATAATAACTTTTATATTGAATTTAAAAATATATAATTTAACATACTTTACATTTTTAATTATTTTCAAGTTAATTTTATCCTGCAATGCACGAGTGATATACTAATTAATTGTATTTTTCAATTTTTGTACTACAACCTTAAACGTCACTTAAAAAAAATGGAAGTAGTAATCAATAGGGGTAAACATATCTTTCTAGTGAAAATGGAGAGAAGTTTAAATAAACTTCAATAGTTGCTTTCCAGGAAATAAACCAAACCATGCGAACATGATGTTCAGCTTAATGATAATGATATCCAAGTAATTCGGCTCAACTTTAAATCGCTTATAAATAAAAGATGAAAATGAAGCAACTTATTTGTGTAAACGAAATGACATAATTAAGTATTAACAAACATTAGTTCTTGCACTAAAATAAGCTTCTAGCACCTGTAATGAACAGTATATTAGCTACTTCTTGATTCGTAACTAGTTGAATTAAAACTGACTAAAATGCCTAATTATAATCCTCTATTAGAGAACTAAAGTTCTACATCAGACAAATAAAATCAAGTTAAAATATACATAAGGATAGAGAGATCGAATTCAATTAGTTTGAATCTTTTAAGTGATATACCTCCTATCCTTGATATACACCTAAGTCAAATCAACATTTTCTCATTAGACCCATACTACATATTCTAACATGATATCAGAGCCCAAAATGACATAAAAAGTCTGTACTGATCCAAAAAGAAGAAGAAGAAGAAGATTAAAAAAAAATTAGGCCTTTGAGGCTAAAAGAGGCACAAGCCTAGGTGACTAACAAAAAAAATATATAAACTTGAGGCCTCTGAGACTAACTTGAGTATAAGCCAAAAAAAGAAAAAAAAAAAAAAGAAAAATAAAAGCCAAGTCCAAATTAAAAAAAAAAAAAAGATCTATGGCTACTCAATGATAATACGCAAGTCACATCTAGAACAATTCAGTTGGACTTAAGAGAAGAGAGTTAGAGAACTAAAGTCTTACATCAGACAAATAAAGTCAAGTCAAAATGTATATAAAAATAAAGAGATCAAATTCAATTGATTCAAATTTTTTGAGTGATACAATTCTTATCCTTAATATATACATAAGCCCAATCAACACTCTCCCATTGGCCCACACTAATATTCTAACATCCTCCCACGTCCCAGTCACAGCTCCTGTTACTCTGCCCTTCCTTTTCATGAAATCATGTAGAATTTGCTGCATCCTGAGCAATAAATTGTCCGTAAATTACTTTGTAATCATTTTAATATTGCCAGTTAGTTGGGACTAGACAGTGGTGCCTTTAGGGTCTCATTCAGTTGACATTCACTTCATGAGACATAGTTGTAATATACTATCATAAGCCTATAGGTATGTGGACCAAACAATTAAGATTAATTAATTAAGAACTTTAATGATGCCTTTGAACACCTTTCAATGATGAATTCAATGCATGCGAATTCCATTATTTGAATAAGAGATGAGTGAAAACTCTTATTTAAACTCGAAGGCGAATAGGATTCCAAATTATAGAAATTTCTGTATCAATAAAATTTGTGAATAGTATCTCATAACTCATTCACCATATGAATCTACAATTGCTTGACGTGTCTCGGTTGTTAGCTGTCTATTGTAGGCCATCATCCCATGGCTCCATAGATAGATATGACTGATAAATTATAAAGGGTTTGGCTTCTGCAAAGGATTTGGTTTTTATAAAGGAAAATGATGTATAGAAATTTCATGCTATTTGACAGCTAAAGGGAGAAAGAGAGAAAAGTTTAGATATGATATGATATGTGATATGATGTGATGTAATGTGATAAAAGAGAGAGAGATAAAAATGATTGATATATAATTGTTTGTAATGTTAAGGTGTTTAAATATAATTATTTTTTTACAAAATAAATAGGATATATTAAAAACTATAATACAAAGTTATAATCGTTTGATCTTAACTATTGACATTTGATCCAGATCTGTCTTTTGGACCGGGACTCTCAATTTGAAATTCACTGCGTGGGACAGGATACAAATTCCAACCAACATGAAGGGCATGTCTGGAGACTTGTTCTGGACTCACGTATTTTGGAATTTTCATGTCAAATAATAAGAAGACCGGAAGCTTTTGAAAAAACGTGGATCCATTTTCCTAAAATGCAAATCCAAACATGTTGGAAATGGGTATTTAGACTCACGTTACTAACTCAGAGAAACCTCGTCCATTTGTTAAAAAAAAAATGCCAAAGATATAATTGTTAGCTTCTTTGTGAATGTGAGAAACCACGTTCTAAGTGCCGAAGCAAACACGTTAGAAAATTATCAATCACCGTACCATCACAAAATAATGCAAAGATTATATTTATAACCTTTATTAACATTGGTTTAAGTGTTATGCACTATCAGTATAAAAACTTTAATACTGTCAACTAATCGAAAATCAACTTTAATGTGACTTTTAGGGTAGTTATTATCAAAGTCAACAAACTTACCATACATAATGAGGTGTGATTAGATAACAGTATAAAATTGCTTTACATTGTCAGTGTATAGCCTATTTTCTCTATTAACATACATTCATTTTCTTTTTCATTTTCATTCATCCCATTTTTTTGTCTATCTCTTTTCTTTTCTTTTTTATCTTTTCACCTCATATTATTTATAACATATATTATTTTCTCTATTTTTCTTTCATCTCTTTGCTTTTCTCCTCGTACCCTTCTTGGGGTGTAACGTTTTCTATTCCCCATTTATATTTTGGACTAACCATCCCATCTCGGCTGGGACGGGAACAGCGCGGATATGTTTATTCTCGTCATGATATTGAGTTGCACATGGTAACATGGAAGTTGTGAGAGAATATCAAGTAACATGTTCTACGTAAGTTTTGTGTAATTTTTTTTTTCTTTTGAAGGTTTTGTTTTTAGGAATAAAAGGGAAGTGGGAATTTTGTTTTTTAAGGTTTTCTTTTTATATAGAGAAAGTAATAAAAATTTTAGTGATGATAGTATATTATACATATCATCTTTAGAAAAAGAAATATTTTTTAAAGATTATTTTACTATTTAAAATTGAAAGTATGTGATGAATAATAAAAAAATATATTTTTTGTACAACGAAGGAAATTATTTCATTGAAACAAAGGGTAACAACTAAACAAAAATATGGACATGATAAAAATAATGTCAACTTAAATATTAATATAATAATATAATTATTTACCTTATAGAATTTATATTTATATATTATAAATTTAGCAGCACTCGATTTCAACTTGGAATAGTCTTTCACCGTTTCATGGTTGCGAAATTCAAAAGGCTCTTCTACAGTGTGAATATATTTTATTATTTTTATAATACAAGGATTGAGTGAATGATTGTACGTTGGAACAATTATTATTTCTTTTATGGAACTTCAGAATCTAAACCAAAAAATAAAAAGGAAGGAGAAAGAAACAATATGCAACTTTCACATCTAATGAAATTTGCATAAGTTCAATGAACAAGAACAACTGAATTTTGTGCTGTCCATTTAATATATAGACATACCGATATCTATTTGTACCAAAATTAGAAAATGTCAATATATGATCATTGCATAACAAAGTTGCTATTTTCAGCAATTGACCAGGTTTTATTTTTTGGATATATATATATATATAAGATCAGATTCTGTTGACATTGAGTGTCAAAGTTAGTCAAATTATACATTTAATAATTTTTTGTAGAATGTAAATTTAACCAATGCAACCATTAAATTATGTGATATTATCTTCATGATCATGTATATCGTATTTCACATAATTTGGACTTTTCTAGATATGTTATTTAATAATGAATATTTATATATATTTTAATATCATATTATACGTTAAAATAAAGTGGTGTGATGAACTATTAAATAATTTTAGAATTGTATGAAATTTTGCATACTTAATCTAATTAATAAGAACATCAAATTCAACAGTTGGATTAATTAAATTTACATTTTACAAAAAGTTATTAAAGATGTAATTTTACTAACTTTGACACCTAGTATCAACGAATCATAACCCATATATATATGGCTGCATCATGTTTTTAACTATTTATGGAATTTTAGTGAGTTAGCTAAAGAAAAATGTTAGTTGTATAATATTTTTATACAACATTATATAAAAAAAGAGAGGTAAGATTTAAAAAGAAAAGAAAAGAAAAAGAGGGTAGTATAAAATGAGTGACGTGATAGAGATATAAAGATAAAAATTAATATTATAAAAAAATGTTCCATACATTAGTATTTTAGTTTGTATATTACACAAGATAAATATTTATTTTTATATAATTAAAATTCATAATAAATAAATATTTTTAAATATTTAAATTATATTTTAAACTTATAATGAACAATTTAAATTGTGATATAAGGTTTTTTTAACTATTGACACAGTATTGTAAAATGCACTTTTTAAATCAATTAAAAAATATTTTTTAAATCAGTTCAAGAATTGATTTAGATAAAAGCTAAAAAAAAAGTTAATTTTAAAACAGATTTTAAACTGAGTTAAAAAGTCCAATTTTTTTAACTCAGTTATGTCAAAACTGAGTTAAAAGGTCTACCTTTTAACTCGATTTTTGACATAATTGAATTAAAATCTAGCTCGAGATTGTAACAGCATTAGGCTCCACCCCATCAACTTGCATATCTCTAGAAAGCTTCAAATCCCTCTCATTCTGTGAACAACTAGCTATTATCGACATCCACATCACAACATTCAACTCCATTTCCCGATCCTTGAACTTGTTAAACAACTCCAACGCAATGTCAACCATACTATTCCGCGACAAGCCAGTAAGAAAAGCATTCAAAGAACTAATTTCCACTACCTCTACTTCATCAAACACCCGACTCATCTCCTTCATAGACCCACACTTTCCATACATATCAAGCATCGCACTAACCACAAACCTGTCACATTCAAAACTTGCTTGATCACATAACCATGAACCTGAGCACCCATCACCACATCCTGCAAGCACCCCACGGCGGAAAGCTCACAAGAAACAATACTCCCATAAGGCCTAAACCCTTCCAACAACATCATCCAAAACATCACCATTGCCTCATTATAAAAAAGATCTATTGTTGTAATTAAGCATGTAGAAAAAAAGAGCCTCAAAATACAAATACTTTCAATGAATCAACATTAAATGATGTGCAGAAAGATTTTAATTTAGTGCTTTTTATCATACCCTATGAAAATAAGGTAAAGTATGACAAATAAACAAGTATACACACACACACACACACACATTTTTCTGCTTATAAAAACAAATGAAAAACAAAGCTTTTCAAATAGAAACATAAATTTGGAAGAGAACAAACCCAAGCTACTAGCAAGCAGAATGCAACTGACACCAATTGATAGAGTTCATTTGTCTACACAAACAAGGTTATCATTAAATCACTAAAACAATTAGACAAAAATGTATAGTCAATTAGCCATAAAACAAAAATAGCACCAAAAAGCTCTTTCACCTCGTCCACAAGTCCAAGGCGCGTGTAACCCGCAATCATGGCACTCCAAACAACCACGTCCCTCTTAGGGATTTTGTCAAATAGTTTTCGAGCATCAGCAATTCGGTCGCATTTCAAGTACATGTGTACCAACGAGGACACCACAATGGAATCAGAGGCAAAGCCGAAGAGGGAGGCGAAGGCATGGACTTGCTTGCCCTAGTTGAAGGCTCGAAGGATGGCATAGGCCTTGATGGCAAAAGCGAGGAGGAAGGCGTCAGGGGCGAGGACCGAGGGGGAGTGGGAGAAGGCGGCGAGGACGTGGCGAAAGTGGGAAAAGCAGCCGAAGGCATAGATGTGGAAGGAGAAGTTGAAAAAAGGTGGGGTGGGGGAGGTGGGAAAGAAGGAGGTTGAACTAGGGGGAGGAAAGGGAAAGGGTGTTGGCATAGAGGAAGAAGAGGGTGGTGATCAGGTGCGTGTTGGAGAAGATGTTTAGTCAAAGGATGACGGTGTGGGCTTGCCCTCATAACAAGGGGCCAAGTGAGTTTGAAGAGCTTTCTGCTAGCTCGAACTAGAAGAAAGGCGTTAAAAACATAAGTTTTTAACTCGGTTGGGGGTACAACTGATTTAGCTTGAACTTACTTTTTAAATCAGTTGAACAAAGGACTAATTTAAAAAGTAAGTTTTTAAATTTTAAGAAATTGATCAAAAATTTCGAAACTGAACTTGTGTCAATGTTTTTAAATCGATTCACCTAGAACCGATTTAAAAAAAGTTGTCAAAATTTTCAAAATTAGCACCAGGTCCATGTTTTTAAATTGGTTCACCTAGAACTGAGTTAAAAAGTTCTAAAAAATTTCAAAACTACCACCACGTCCATCTTTTAAATTGGTTTAGTAGAAAACGAGTTAAAATCTTGTTCTAGAAAACGAATTTTGTAGTAGTGACAATTTCTTTAAAAAATTATTAAAATTTAATTTTAAGATATAAATAAAAGAGAATAAATTGAAAGGAATAAAAGGTTAAAAAAATCAAATGTACTAATAAAGATAAAAGAAAAGTTGTTTGAGATGGTTGAAAGAGAAAAATTTTGACTAGTTACAAGAATAATATGTGAAATACACATCCAAATTAGAGAAGAGAGTGAATATTAAGAATGTGTAATTCAGATATTAGTGAAAAAAAGTGAGAGTCTCACTCTACCAGTTGTGTATTCTAATTTAGAATATAAGACTATATACTTCCCTCCATTCCAAAACTTTTTTTTTTGTAGAGACCATATGTATCCTCACGGGGAGACAAGTATGCTCGAGTCAGATAGGATTATTATGAGCGACAAAGCTCTCTCTCCAAGTATTTAAGATGACTGCATACTCAAAACTCAAACTTGAGACCATTGATTAGGGGTGAGCATGGGACGGGCTGGGACAGGTTTATCTCCATCCCTACCCGACCCGAAAATTTATTAAGGTCAAGTTCTTGAACCCAAACTCGACCCGATCAAGACCCGATAAATTAGGGACAAGATCAGGTCAACCTGATTTATTATTGTAATACATCAATCTTAACCTTATATATAGTTAAATTGTAGAATAAAAAAATTATAAAACTTAAATTAAGGTATATTTTACAAGATATATTTCAAAATAAATAATATTGTTATATATAATACCATGTTATATAAAATATTATCTATTAAATCAAAATATTTATCATGAATATATATTTGTTCAAAAAACTTAAACTTTTTAAAGGAATGTAGGACATTGGATCGGGTTGGGACTACCCAAAACATAACTCAAACCAGTCCTTAAAATATACTGAGACTAATTTCTAAAACTCAAACCCATCAAAACTACATCGGGGCAGGTCAGGTTGGAGAGACGAGTTGGGTCCTACACACCCCTACCATTGATTAAACCGAAACAACCCTACACTAATTGATTCACATACTCGATGGTTTTCAATACTATTACTACTATTGTTTAAGGTTGATGCACATAAATTAAGAAATTATTAATTAATACAAAATTTTATTATATCTTGATTAAAATACTCTTATTTAATATCCTTTTATTTTATTATTTAATTATTATATTTTCTCTAACTTTCCATGTATTTTAATTAATTGATGTGTTTTGAGAATTACTTTTAAATTATTATTGCGGTTTTGTTGTGGTTAGCGAAATTGTAAAATATTGTGGAAAATCATGATATTATGGTTGTAATTGCGTTTGTAGATCGAACTTTAAAACTGTAGGCGATTTCAATTCAAGTTACATGCATTGATACACATGGATGACACATATTCCAGAGGCACAAATGAAGTCATCTTAAAAACACAAAAGCCCTATCTGCAAGTATTTGGTCATACAGAAGGAGCTCGCCTAAGAGAGATGGACATTCCAAGTGCTTGCCATCTGCTCCTTTAATTGATGAATAAGATTAAAGAATTAGCAATTTGGTTGATTAATTTGATATAAAAAAGTTGGATGGAAGAAGCATAGAGACAACGTAGCAGAATACTTGGAACTTCTCTCGAGCTATTTTGTCCCATGATTCCTATCAAAACGTGTATGCAGCCAAAAAGAAGATAGATTGGCTTCATGAAGAAAGGAAGCTTTAATTTTTTAATGACAATTATGATGGTTGCTTCATGATTATAGCAGACTTAGTTTTTAATGACAATTATAATGAAGTTCTCTATAGCCGACATGAGAAAATTTCTTTGAAAGGGACAGAGTACAAAGATCTAATTTGGCATAAACAAGTTTAATCAAAAAAATCGGGGGATTTGAATATATATACATGTGGAGTAATAAAAATTTTAACCTAGGCGGCTACTGTATTCCTAAAAAAATCCATCAAGGTTTTAATGTAGAAGTCAGTATCAAAAGTCGTAATATGGCTAACTAACTTGTCTTTGCCCCTTTTTTTATTGCGGACCCAAATCTAGTCCTCTTCGTAAATTTATATAAGGCTATATTCTGTCCATGGAACTTACCTTTCTTAAATCACCCATCAACTAGACATCATTTGATAATACAATTTGAAAGCTTTTAAAGAAATGGGATGGCTTGAATCTCGGTATAGTTAAATGGATTTGGTAGAGAAAAGTGAAGACTACAGGTAATGTGGAAAAGATAACAGGAGTAGTTATATGACTCTTTCAAACTACAAATGCTCAAGTATTACTAGGTTAAACCCAGGGATCACGACCATTTTCTGAGTTGCATGTTTGTATAAAGTTTTCAATAAATACTTATAGAAAAAGAAAATAAAAAAGTAAAATGAATTGAGTTTTTTTTTTTTTTTTAAGTTAGCTTGTCTATAAATTAAAATTAATTTTTAAAAAAGTTAAATTAGAGTTTCAATCAAAGTTGAAGTGAATAAATCAATTTTAATTTATGAAAAAAATTTAATTTATTTTACTTTTTGATTTTTTTTTCTTATAAGTGTTTATTGACAAATTTATCCAAAGAAGACCTAAATACTTCATAAGTGCTTATTGCAACAGATAAGTGTTACCAGACTAAAATAAACTCATCCAAACAGATGAGCAGCAACTTTTCTGAAGTTATACGATCAATGAAGGATATGTCACATGGGATATACTGCAGTACTGGCTACCATGTTGCACGAAAACTATTTTAGTTTTTTACTACCATACACATATAAGGGTCAAGATTCCAGAAATTATTCATAATCCCGTGAATAATATCTCAAGAGAAAACCAATTATAATGGCTTACATTATGTTGATATTTCAAAGTACATTAGCACTTAGCTGCTTTGGAAATGCCAATACAGTACTGGCTTGTTATCATACTGTATCAGTTGATTCAGTTTCACGGGTAAATAGTGCATCGATTAATGAAATAGTCGTAGATCTGGAAGTTTGGGGAATATATACCACAAGAAAATTCAACTTCACTACTAGATGAACTCAGAATGAAAGAACAGCTAGTATATACTATATACTAAGATGAAGATTCTGGCCTTGCCCTCGTTGATGAACATGCCCCAGAACCCAAGACATTATCCCCTTGTGTTCTTGCATGTCTCTCGTAGCATAGTTTGTTTCCTGCAATTAGTATTAAATAGGTAACAACTAAAGTTTTAGAAATTTGAACACTCTCATTCTTAGAATGCTAGGAGACGTTACAAGGGATAAAAAGCATAGGACAAAGGATAATTTGATTTAAAAAAAAAAAAAAGGACGTGCAAGAAACTTCTGGGGTAAAACGGAGTCCATCACCGCTAGTTTATCTTTCTCCAAAAATAACACTTCTGGTGATGCTTTTCTAGCTACTTTAGCCTGAGGAGAAAATGGAGGCCTCTTCCCACAGTTAAGGCTAGCCAAAGGAATCAAAGGTAATTAAATAGCCCTTATAAATACAAGAATATGAATGAAAAGAGAACTACGAAATCATTCAGCTTATGCAGTATGCTTCATGAATAAGAGCAATGAACGAAGTTCCGCTTTTCCCTTCATTATTTCTGAAATCAGCACAGTACTTTGACTTAAAAAAGAACAGCTATATATGCAGTGAGGTGTACTGGAGTGATATTGATTCGGCTCGTCTTAATTAAGCCGATGTCATAAAATTCATAGATAAAGATGAGCAGAAGCAATACCACGCCAGTCCACTTCTGCAGAATCCATTTTCTGAGGCTTGTCTCCTTCAGTGCTGAGTAGATAATGAAAACCTTCTTCCTATAAAATAAAATTGCATGTGAGACACTGAGACTCCTATATGTCATGTAAGGGATTCATGGAACTTTTCATTGATAGTGAAAAAGGCACAAACAAGGGATAGTGAAAAAGAAGATATATGCAATGAAGCAAACAAGAGTGATATTGATTCGGCTCGTCTCAATTAAGTTGATATATATATATATATATATATATATATAATGCTTGAACTAAGATGAGCCGGACCAATATCACGCCGTGTCTACTTTTGCAGAAGCCAATTATATATAATAAGACCACTCGGCTAAGGTAAAGCTTCTATGTTGAGGGAAAAGAATGGCGACCTCTACCTGCTATAAATAGGACTGGCCAAAGCACTGTGGACTGTGTCAGTGTCGTATATATAATGTTTAGGCATCTAGAACTCTTATCATGATCAAGATTCACTATGTCCACTATCAAACCCCTCAATGTTTATCAACTCTGCATAATGGAGGACTAATTCTTTAGTTGTAGCACGTGAAACTACTATGGAAGTCATGTCATGTGGTGCAAAATTGATAATGTAGTGTCGATTCCCTTATTCCAATAGCTGTAATATAGCTTTTCACTAGTTTAAGTTGTAAAAGTAAGCCAAGGGGGAAGTAAACCTGTCTCATCACAAGTTCATGCTGTATTGAATTGATAAAAAAATAGTTACTCTAAAGTCAATTTAACCTATATCACTTAGCTCACAATTTAATCAGATTGAACTCATGAGGAGATGGGTTGGCTCATAGGTTGAATTTTTTTTTTTTATTAATTCTATATTTGTTTGGAATTTGGAATTATATTGAAATTTCAAAAATTGTATTAAATTATTGTGACTTGCATTACCATAATTGTGTTTTCTTTCTTTTCTTTTTTCTTTTTAGGTACTGCCTACCATAATTGTGTTATCTATTTTTAATAGTTTTGGGTATCTTTTTTCCTTTTTTTTAATTTTTCTGCAATTTTTCTCTTTTCTTTTTTTTTTAATTTTAGATAAGTCAACCCATATAATTTACCAATTCAGGTGGATCAAGTCAAGTGAGCTATTTTTAACTCTATAAAAAAAATAAATCAAATTAAATTGACTCACTTTTTAGCAACTTATGTGAGTCAAATTGACTTAGATTGAGTGTGGATTTAGATCCTCTTCCACACAATTCTCTCTAGCATCTCTTCAGCCTTTCTATTTCTTTTAAAAAAAAAATTTCATTATCTCTCTTCATTCCCCATTCTCTCTCTTTTCTTTTGATTTTTTTTCCCCGCAAAAGCTACCCTGCGGAGGAGGATTTGTTTTGGTCAAGAGCTATATACTTCACAGTACAAGGGTGAAAAAGTTAAATTGTATTTTTTAGGTAAGGTGTCCATAACCGAACAGGGGATCTTTATGTGAAGGGATGCTTGCCCATGCAAGACTAGTGGCTGGGAAGACCCGAACTCCTGATATCGAAAAATACTTATTTGAGGGCACCGGGACCTCAAACACATGTGCCAACCCATGTTGGCAAAGGCAATTATTTATTTACATACTCTTTCATGGAGTTAGATAATGATATAGCTTACTTTCAATCCATTCGATAGTGATTTATTCTACAACCTATAAGTTAGAATTTGGAAGAGAAGGAATTGTAGAATCTTACCAAGTTAGGGTTGACTTTCATAAAGTTCCAAACCTTCGGTTGCTTTGGATTGGAACAAATTAAAGTATAGCGGTTGCAACTAGCTAGAGACTAATCCCGGAACTCCAAAGAGTGCAAAGATTTTGGTTCATAGAGGTTGAGTAAAAATTAACAATGTATTTTGGGATTACAATATAGTAATACTTAATATTAATATTCACCAATTTTAACTCCAAATCGCCTTTCAATTTACTGTTATAGAAAGCTCACGGCCAATTTCATCATTTTTTTTTTGTAATTATAAATTGAATTTATAGCTTCATATGTTTTTAAATACATGAATTATTTAACCCACTAGGGTCGACCTAGTGATGGAGAGTTGGGATAGTATGCATGAGGTCATAGGTTCTATTCTACAAAAAAAAAATACATAAATTATTTTACTTATGATTTAACATTTCTTCACTATTTCAATTGGATTTCATCTAAAGGGTAGGGGTGCACTTTAAAAAGAAAAATATAGTTACAATCATTCATTAAAAAATAACATTTAAAAATATAATAAAATATATATGTATGATAAATTAAAAAATTATTAAAATATTAACTATTAATTTTATAATCAATAATTATAATTATACTTTAACATATAAAATTTATTCATTCATTTTAGATTAACTAAATTCATTTCAATTACATTTATCAAATGCCCCATTCACATGTGGAAGTTTTACGAAATATAATAATTAGTAATCACAAAGATTAATTATATTATTAATTGTTAACTTTATTTATGATTAGACAGCCTTCTTCTATCAACAACTATTTTAGCTTCTCGAATAAAAAACAACTATTTTAGTTCAATATTGATAAATTGTAAACAAATAATATTAAAATTTATTTTTTAAGGTTATAAGAAAAGTCACATGTTAAATAATTATTTTGTAATCATATGCCCTTAAAGTTTGGGCTGAACTTTCTACTATCTCAATTGATGGAAACAATAATTTAAAAATAAAACAAAATAATTAAAATACATTTTAAATATTATATATATGAAATTTAAATGTGCTTTGAAACAAACTGCGCAAAGTTAACTAGCTAACTAATTAAACTTAACATGATTGGAAAACATCAACCACAGAAACGACAAAAAGTTGAAGAAGGGATTTAGCATTTTTGGCTAAATTCCAACTCGCTACGCAATTAGGTCTGTCTGTTGAAACTTTAAGGCAAAGAGAGTTGTGATTTTAAGATATAATTTTTAAAAATGCTATCTGTTAACGAATATAATAAACATCAAAATAATTTTTTAGAGATTTAACACACACACACGCAAAACAAATTGGCCATTAATCAATTGTGAAGGTTTTGGTTGCTTTGATATAAAACAAGGGACGGGACATATGATCTGCAACATTTAAAATTTAACAGAACCTCTTTTAACAGAGCAGGAAGGTAATTCAGACACCTCCCTTTTTTGTCCTTACAGATTGAACACTAGGAAAAGATATTTAATCGTAATGGTCATTTATTTAATCACATGTATCAAAGGGCGCTCTAGATTATCGGAAATGAAAATAATATATACAATTTAGCACGTGAAATTCCTTATTCAAGTAATAAGAATATTCTCGTAGAATTTCTTCAAAAACTTCCCCCCTTCCTTAATTTCAAGAAAGTGTTTATACATGCGACAGGAATGAATTGAACTGCTCAATTTTATATCTTGCAGTAATGGGGTTGTGGAGAAAAAGAATTCATTTAATGGTTTAAATATGTTTTTTCTCCCTTAAATTTCTGCCTATTTTGTTTTTCGTCTCCTAAATTAAAAATTGTTTTTTTTTTGTCTCCGTATTTTGAAATAGCCAATTTTAGTTCCTTTCCGTAGACGGCATTAGTGGGGTTGCACATGTGGTAAACTGAGTCCAACTCAGCATTTCTCACGTTTAACCACTTAAATGACGTGGAAAATAACAATAAAAAAATTAAAATTTCTAAAAAAAACCCTAAATTCATGTTGAATCGAGGTCACAAGCACAGCGTTTTCTTCTTTGCACAATTAGGGGAGGGTTCGCGTGAGAGACGCATCAAGGTCTTCATCTCGTGCAGCAGGAGTTTGACCCATGGCGTCTTCATCTTGTGGTCTTTGAAGATTTGACGCGTCAAGTTCTTCTGCAACAGTGGCTTCACTTTTGTCGAGAAGAATGTGGAGGAACTACTTTTGTGGAGAAAGAGCATTTGTTTACACAATCAACAGCCAAGCAAATCGAGGAAGGTTTTGGAGATGTCGTGATTGAAATATATGTCTTCTATTTTGTGATGGGCAATACTTTTTTATTTTGGTGATTGACAAGGGCAATTCCTGTCTTTAACTGAAATGGGTTTTAAAAAATGATTTTTTTTTTCACTTTTGCAAAATCTCAATTCGTGCAATTTTTTTAAATAGGTAGATGAAGACGTTGAAGAGGGTGCAGAAGGGGAAGTTGGTGATGGGATCGAGTAGCAGCTAGAAGATGTGATGAAAAAAAATTGAGAAGCTACAGAAAAAGGCTTCATGCTAAGAAAAGGAAGGGCTTTACTTTGCAGTGTGTTGTTGAGATGTCTTGGGCAATGACAATATTTGTCTGTGTTCTGTGTGTATTGAGCAAAGTAGGAATGTGAGCATGTATTGCAAACAAGGTTCAATTTGTATTAGGGGTAATAGTATTTAAGCTGTTACTTAAGGTGTGAAGAAGTTGTGTTGTCCCATTTCATGTATTGTCCATTGTTGAAAGATTTTTGTAAGTGTTTTGTAAGTTGTAAGTTGGTTTATGTTAACTTAATGAATATTAAAGTCATAGGTGCAACACATATTGTGTTTATATTTTAAACATGATTTTGCAACATTGTTGTTTTGTCTTTACTATGTATGGAAGTGTTGGATGAAGTTGTTACAAAAATATTAAATGAATTTGTATTTTTACACATGATAATTTACTGTAACTTAAAAGAAGAATAAGAAATGAGAGCAATAGTTCTTTACAACAATTTAAAATTGCACTTAAACTTGCACAGAATATATATTGACATTAAAGTGGTGTTTTACAGCTCATGTGGTCCACAGCCAAAAAAGTATGAACAAAATGACCAATAAAAAAAAAGTACTATAACATGGACATACACAAAAGTTAAACAAAAGGACAATAATCTCCCACAAGTACACGTTTTGCCCTTCTCCCAAAACTAAATGACTAAAATTCTAAAACTGGCCAATAGTACATAAGCTTTGTTCTCCCCCTTCCTCTTAAAAAAAAAAAAAAAAAAAAACCTAGTATGCCCATTTTGCACATGTCCTCTTTCCTAAAAATCACTAATTTTGATTTAGAATTTTTCATCCTTATTGCAGCTGCTATCATCATTGTCACTAATCAACTCTTCACTAAAATATTCAGCATCAATTTGATGCATCTCATCTTGATCAGTTGGGATATAGTCAAAATCAGAACCAATTAACTCATCACCTAGACACTTCACCATCATTCCCACTTCTAAATTCATCAATACGACCATCATCAAAATCCACATGAACCTACTGAACACTATGTTCATTGCCCCTAACCTAGTTATTGTCATAATTCTGCTGAATAGTAGATTGACTGCCACCAACTTGTTCACTACCATATGCATGCTCAATCCCAACCTGTTGACTACCTCCAGCTACATGTTGAATGTCCTGCACCTGTTCAATGCTAATAATTTTTTCAATCTCCTCATTCTGTTGACTACCTACAACTTGTTCACTGCACTGCACATGTTCAACTATAGTACCTTGTCGCTACTAGCAACATCTTCAACCTCTTCATTATTTTGACTAACTCCAACATATTCACTACACTGCACCTGTTCAACTATAGGAACCTCTTCACTACCAACAACTTCTTCAACAAATTGAACCTTCTTAATGTCACAAACTTGTTCAACTAATGGTACTTGTTGAGTGCTACCATTTTGTTCAATACAATCACCAACATGTTGAATACCCCCCTCCTTCATCTCTCCCCATAACCTGCTCAATGAACTCACTTTGTTGAAGACCCCCCTCCCTGCTTAATGCCCCCAACTTGTTGAGTGCCCACACCCTAATCAATTCCTTCGGTGTTGAATAACATCACCTTGTTCAATGTCATCAATTTGTGTTATCTTTGCAGCCTAGTAGCCCTTTTTGCTACAACACTCTTGTTCAATGTCAAAATTTTCAGCTTCAAGCTGGCATCTTATGATTCAACAACTTGGTCATTACAATTGTGTACTGCTCCGTCATCATCTTTTTGACCCTCACCATGTTGCACTGTCTCATAACATATATTACCAATCACCTTAGGTTTAAACACAATATGTTCCACATAAATTCCCATTTCACAATTTTACTTCAAGGCATAATTTGCTAGCTCCATAGCATCATTACCCGTTTCAAATGGTTTCAGTTTCTCTTTAAAATTATTGTTCTCAAGTTTCCACCAGAACTTCATACCATCATCATACCCTAGCTCCTTTAATATACCTTATGCTTCAAAAAATGACCATGTATCAATGTCCTGCTCATGGTAAGCATGCACTTACCCACCACTGTAATTAAACGATGGTTGAAATACAAAGTTCCCCATGTGATGGAATACCACCGAGAATAATGCCATCTGCATTAGCAAGTAAATTACAAATTAGAAAGCAACCTTACACGAGCACATCAGCATAACAAATTAAAATGGCAAATGGTAGCTAATGTTAACACACAAAAACAACATAATCACCAACTATACAAGTTTTCCATTTCAGTTCATGTATAAACATTTATAATCAACTTTTTAGAATCACCAATTATTTTCCTACATTCCACACAAGTAAAATCATTTAACAAGTATGAATATGCATACCCCTCCCATGCTCAATCAATACCATATTATCTAAATGGTAGTTGCACAAATTCATGGGATGATTATACAAAACTAAGAAAAGCTCCGTGGTTAAACAATTCAACCATAATGCCACAAACAATGTATTAAAAATCAACGAAACCTTACATTAATGAAGTCTTGAATTAGAAGGCTATTGAAGAAGAAATTATATATTAACCGTAAACCCTAAATCAAACCCAAAATTAATCAAACGCTAAACCCCAAATTAGGATTTGATTAACAGTAAATTAAGCATTAATTTAACCATAATTTAACCCTATATTACAAATTAGTTTAACCCTAAATGACAAATTAATCAAACCTTAATCATACATTTAATAACGCCATTCAACCCTCTCAACAATGGGACCAACAATCAAACGTCGTTCAAGCCAATCGAACGGTGTACAAACTCCCAAAAGTGTTGTCCACGCAAACGATCTTCAACGCCAAGCACAAAACGGAATATTCCCACCACACCGTTTTGACATGAACAGAACGTCGTTTAATCACCCAAACATTGTTTCAGCAAAGAATACATCATTCCACACAGTAGGGGCCAAACAAGGTCAAAGTGGAAGAAGGAGAATTTCTTAGGGTTCAAAACACAATACCTCTTTTTTGAACCCTCAACTGTGATATACAATTTTTTTTAACAATTTTAACTTTTTAATTGTTATTTTCCACACCATTTAAGTGGTTAAACGTGATAAATGTTAAGTTGGACTTTGTTTGCCACGTATGCAACTCCACTAACATCGTCTACAGAGAAGGACTAAAAATAGTTATTTTTAGAATACGGGGACCAAAAAAAGCAATTTTCAATTTGGGGGACAAAAAACAAAATAGGCGCAAATTTGAGGAACCAAAAATATATTTAAGCCTCATTTAATTAACTACAATTTATATGCATATTTTTAAGTAAAATCTAACAATAAAAATAAAATTATATAATAAAAAATATTATTATTATATAAGAACAAAATTACGTATCTTGTGAAAAATAAAATATGATAAGAGAATATTTATTATTAATAATGAATATTTTATTTTATTAGATAATAATTTAGTAATGAATATTTTATTTATTAGATAGGAATAGATTAAAGCTATAAAAAAATAAATTAAGAAGAAAGTTATAAAAATAAAAAAATTTAAATTCATACAAGTCATTTTTATGTTTATTAATTTAATACAATGAGTCAAAATTTAAAAATTAAATACAAATTAAAATTGTAATAATCTAACAATTCAATTTATTGTAAAAGCAAAAGGCAAAATGTTTTCAGTTTGATTTTTTTTTTTTTGTAGAGACCACAGGTATCCTCTACTAAAGATAATCTTACTCGAGCCGGGTAGGACTATTATGGGCGACAAAGCTTTCCTTCCGAGTAGGACCACTGTTTTCAATTTGATATGATGTATAAAATTTGAAATTTAATATTCAATTTAAATTAGAATTAATTAAACTTAAGCATTTGTCCATTTAATGCACGAAATTGAGCATGATTAGGATTTGGAGTTGGAATTATTCCTTAAAACTTTAAAATATTTCAGAAATGTCTAATTTCATGAAATTATAATTATAATATAACCAAAACTATCCATTTCTAATTCTTATCTCCCTTCTAAATCACAATTCTTAGCATAACACTTATAATGCACAATTTTTCTCCTTATTACTAGAGTTATCATTGTCAATTTGTCACTTCTATCTCACCAATTATTGTCATCACTACTACCACTTTTATTATTGTAATAGTTACTATTACCTCATGCCCTTAACATTATTGTTATCATTTGTCACCACCACCAATATTGTTATTGTCACTATCTCATCATGATTGTTGTCACTATCACCTATAAATCAATTTTTTTTATTCAAAAATGACATAATTTTTACTCATAACTTTCTTTAATTAGAAGTATTAAAATAGAATTATGTTGTCAATAAAGGTTAGTCTAGTTGATAAAGATCAAACTCATATCTCACATGGATGTGAGTTTGAGTCTCACTACCAATGTGAAGATCTTGTTGAAGGGTAATTTTTAAATACCTTTGTAATTTGAGCCTTGAAGTCTGTCCTAATATTGATAAATTCTTAAAACTTAGCTCATCTAAACTTTTATTCAACAACAACATAAATGGAACTGTAGTTCTACTTGTAATTACACTATAATTTTTTGCACAAGTCAAACATATGAATTATGATTCTAAAGTAAGTCCAATGCTAACAAAATTAAAATTACAATTCTTAACTATAATTTTAATTTTATGCGTCAAATAGATCCTAATATTTGGGAGAAATAAAAAATATACATAAAAAATAAATGAAACAACTAATGCAAAAAAAGTCATGTAATTTAATGATGGAAAAGATATTCCTTAAAAAAATTTCCATGCATCCAGTAAGGATTCAAATTTATGGTATAAAGAGATTAACTGTTATTCAAGCTTCCCAGGAGACATGGTAATTGAACTCATAATTAAGGCATATCACCATGAAAATCATGATTAGAGTCGTGTTGCTCTAGTTATATGATTCATTAACGGTTCAAGTTTCCGAATTCAGGTCTTCAAAAAAAAAAGAAATCCGAATTTAGGCCTTTTGCCAAACGCAAATCTTTATTCAAAAGTCGAATAATATTAATTATGCACAACAAAGCTAATCTTAAAATCTCACATAATTTTATAAAAATATATTTATTAAATTTTAAACCAAAACTTGTTTAAAATAAATACAATAAAAGTCGATTTCATAAAAAAAAATTGCTACCTTTTTTCATTGGACAACAAAGCTCATCATGTTTAAAATTGAATTTAATTAGAATGTACTAATAATATAAAGATTTTTTATACTATTATTTAATGAGTCTAATGGCTATACAACGTCAGTGTAAAATGTTTTACACTGTCAATCAATTAAAAATCACCGTTGGTATGACTTTTAAGGTAATGATTGTAAAAGCTAACAAACTTACCATACACAGTGGTTTGTGATTGGATGACAGTGTAAAACTGCTTTACGTTGTCAGTGTGTAACTTATTTTCTCATTTAATTATAGATTGCTATGTATAATAAGATTTTCGACTTTTATAGTAATTACTTTACGTTGTCCTTGCAAATATGGTTTTGTCCGATTTTAGTCCTTACAAATTTTTTTGTTAGTCTTAGATCCCTAATATTTTTTTAGTATTTGTTTTTAATCCTTCCCATTAACTATGGTTAATTTAGTACTGACATAACAAACAAAATAAAGAATATTAATTGAGATAATTAAGGTAATAAAGAATATTTTAAATTAAGATAATTAGATTATTTTTAAATGTGTAATTCAATTAAGTAATGTATTTATTATTTTATATAAATAAGGTAATTACATATAATTTAATTTTATAATTTATTTTTAATTTTTAATATATTATGAACAGTGATTTTTATTGCTTTTAATATTGTTCTTATTTTTCAATTCATTAATTTACTTTTAACATTGTAATTTTTTAAATTAATTTACTTATAAGCTTATGATTTACTTTTAATATATTACTATGAATAGTAAATATAATTATAATTTTTAATGTATTAAAAGTAATTATAAGCGTATAAGTAAATTATAAAATTTTAAAAAAAATTATAATGTTAAAAATAAATTAGTGAATTGAAAAGTAAGAATAATATTCAAAACAATAAAAATTAATGTTCACAATATATTAAAAATTAAAAATAAATTATAAATGTAATTTATATGTAATTAACTTATTTAAATAAAACAATAAATACATTACTTAATTGAATTATGTACTTAAAAATAATCTAATTATCTTAATTTAAAATATTCTCCATTACTTTAATTATCTTAATGAATATTCTTTATTTTGTTAGCTATATCAACATTAAATTAACCATAGTTAATGGTAAGGACTAAAAAAGAATATTTAAAATATGCCAAGAATCAAAAACTGAGAAAAAATTTTGCAAGGACTAAAATCATATAGAACCATATTTGCAGGGACTTAAAACATATTTAAGCTTAATTTTTAATTAATTTACAACGTAAAAATATTTATACTCACATTGTATAAAAATTAAATTGTTAAAATTTTGCCAATTGATTCAATTTTTAATTCTCTCGTTGTTTCCCATTTTTTAATTTTAAAAAAATAAAAATATAATGAATCTCGATCAATAATATCTAATATTAAATTTTTGAAAATATCTTTTGATAAATTAAATATATTATGAAGTTGAAATAAAAAGTGTATATTATGAAGTTAACTTAAATTTATATAAATTAGTATAATTAATTATAATTTAATCCTATGGGTTGATTTAGAGGTTCAAGAGTATGTGATCGATGTATATACACAGAGTTAAACGTTAAAATCCTAAAATTAATTTAAGCAAGTTTAACATAATTTATTTAATTTCGTAAATAGCCGTACGATTTGTCTTTGATGGTGGAATTTAGCTCAACGTAAGTTAAAATATATTCCTATGATGAAGGGATACAAACTTTGTTTATTATCCAATATCTTTTTTGTCCAAACCAAGCATCTTAGTGGCCCTAGTTATGTGTTATGCACGAGGTTCCTTTGCCAACTTGCATGTATGGAGAAGACATTGGGCCAGAGGTGGCGGAGAAAGGTGTTAATGGAACGGTGATGGTGTTTGGGATTGGTTAATTATTCAAACGCCCTGTTCACGTACTAGTATTAATTATTTATTCAAACGCCATGTTCAGAAATCAGGACGCGGAGAGCAGAACATCTGTAGGAGTAGGACTCGGAATTGAAGATGGGCCGTACATAATTAAAAAACAATAAATGTAAAAAAGAATAATACTATTTCTATTTCATATTATCACATTATTGGGTTTAACAGAAAGGGATAATTTCTCATAACGTGGTGAACTAAGATTTGAATTTCTTTTAGAAAAGATGTCCACGTATTTAGTGCTCAATATTATCTCGAATATAATTACTTCTAAAGAAAGATACTTGTGACGAACCAAAATAAATAAATTATCTTGTTACTTTTCAGAATAATATCTTTTTTAATCCTTGTTTATTACATTACATTATTGTATTTTATTTTTTCTCTTTTATTATTTTTATTGTAGAAATATTGTATTTTTTTCTTGATTTGGAAATTATAACGTTATTCTATAAAAAATTGGTTGCATAAGAAATATAAGTTTAATTTTTATACATTATTTGAAACTATCTTAGAAATTACTAATACATTTAAATTAATTATTATAAAAGTTTGCAATCTTGTTATATATGATAATTTATGATTAAATAATAAAGTAAAAAATCTACATTACCAATACATTCTAATTAAATTAAAGAAATATACATGCTTATTCGTGCTAATCACTTTATTTTTTTTAAATATAGATTATATTCGTGTTTATTCTGCCCTCTTACTAAAAGTTATCTTTGTTTGTCTCTTTATTTATTTTCTATAAGTGGTACGGTTAATTTCTGCTTCTAGCCGCCCCGCCCACGGCCCTTCTTAGGCTACTTTTATTATATTTACCATCGAGTTGACACATCATTCAAAGGTTTTGATTACGCAGCATCATATCTAAGTGCTTGTATATATATTCTTGTGAAATTTAAAAACTATAACATATCGATGGAATATAAAATAAATTAATTTTAATCATTGTGTAAAGTTAAGTAATCAATATTTTTTTCACTTTTGATACTCTCACATGATGAATTAATTACGTAATTAACTGACTAACAGATTATATATAATTTATCACAATTTTTTTCATAAAATAAGACTATGTTTGGCAAGACATTTCATCTAGCTTCTAACTTTTTTTATTAGCTTAAAATCTTATTTGACCTTATTAGTAGTGTTTGGTAAACAAACTTTTTTTAATAGCTTGTGGCATTCTTTTAAGACACTGCTTCAAGTAACATTTTTTAAAACGCTAGCTTCTAACTTTTTATATTTATTCCCTTTTTATATTTTAAGTTTCCTTAAAATATTTACACTAATTGGTCATCACCCTTCTTACTCATCCTTTTTTTTGGTTGCTCCAGGTAATACTATTTTTAATTTTCTGTTAATTAATTTCTTAAAATAATTGATTTATAAATAAAAAAAGAGTTTAAAATTAATTAAAAAACTAAAATTATAAATATCCCAAAATATATATTTATAAATAAAATAAATTAATATTTATATAAAAATATCATACAAACATGTCTATTTTTGTCATTTTATATTTATCGGCTACTTTAACATATAATATTACCAAATACTTATAATTTAATAAGCTAGCTTATCAGCTTTCGGCTACTAGCTATCAGCTTTCGGCTACTAGCTATCAGCTTTCAGCTACCAACTAACTTTTCAGCTACCAGCTAGTTTTTTAGCTACTTTGCCAAACATAGCGTAAGTCTCACATGCATCAATTAAATGTAGTTATTTTCAATTGTACTCGTAAATCAAGTTTTGGGCAAATGATTTAATATTACATTATTAACAATTTTTGTAAGCAAATTATTTAATATTAGGCTTGATTGCACTTTTAGTCACTAAGGTATTATGCGTGATTGTGTGATTTTCGTCTTTAGGTTTCAATTGCACCAATCGGGTCCCTCAAGTTCTCTTCCATTTTTAATCAAGTCCCTCCACCTTGATTCCACCCAATATTTTAGTCATTAATTTGCTCAGAATGTAAAGATGTTCCTTTTGTAGTCTTTTGCTGTCATAAAAATAATAATTTACCCACAAATATCATCAACATGATAATTAAGTCAATACAGTCAAAGCATCTTTTTAGATAATTGTAGTTCAAATAATGTGTTTTTTAAATGGTACATTATATTTGCTTATTGCCATGTCATGCACAATTTGTCATGTCAACTAATTTTGTTAAATATTGGATGGGGTCAGATAAAGGGAATTGATTGTAAATGAGAGAGAACTTTAGGAATCCAATTAGTGCAATTGAAATATAAGAGACCAAAATCACACAATCACAATATTTAGAGACTAAAAATGCAATTAAACCTTAATAATAAATCAAATTTTAGTACATATATTAATGCATAAATAGTAAATAATTAATGTATATGACTATTTTAAAAAATATTGCACATACATTTATAAATATAAATTTAGACTATTTTTACAAAAAAAAAAAAAGACTACTAGTTATTGGTTTTTGTAACATCAGTTACTTTCCTAATATGTGTTGTAAGTGAATTAAAATAATTACAAGAGAAATTTAAATTTAATTTCAGGAAAAATGTAATAAATGAATATCTGGTGAATTTTGGTGCAAGTTTCAATAGAAGATTCTACCGAAATTAGGACTGTCTTGTGAATTGACAGTGTAAGAGTACACCGTGAAAGTGAGCAAACAATCAGAATCTTGCGAATTTATTTATGATTAGTCAATTCTAGTCATAATTAAATTTATTTACAAGTTGTACTATTGCTTGGGTATCGTGGATTAAAATGGTAGTCTTATAATTAAATTCTATAATTTATAAGTTGGGAATTTATGGGAGTTGAGAAAGTTTCCTTTAGCCATTTTCTTTTATCACTGAGTACCTCAGTATTTTCTAGAATCAGTCTAGTGATGGGTTTAGTCATTTTCTGACCTAGAGGACATAAGAAGGTGTTTTCAAAAGAGTTAATAGTAAATAGAAAGGGTTTATATATATATATATACATATATATATATATATATAATCTTATTTTCTTTATAATAACCCCAGCAGTCCCCTCCTCACCCCTCTCATTCTCTCATTTCCTCATTTCTCTCTTCCTTTCAAATAAAATTCTCCTAAGTTGTCATATGGTCCAACTTTGGTTTTCCTTTTCAAGAGTAGATCTTCTTCTTTTGAGCTAGTGGAGACCAGTTGGTGAGGTGTGGGGAAAGCTACTGCCTTTTTGGCTTAAGAAACTCTATTCTCTTCTCTTCTCTCCCTAGGTGTCGTAGCCTTGTGACTACTTTGAGGTAAAGAAAGCTTACCATGGGTTGATTTCTTGTTAGTGGCTGTTGATATATGGATTTCATGTTGTATAAACGGCTGAATTTTTATGAAGATTGTCATGTATTTGGTTTTGATGAAAAATGGGTTTTGGGAAAGGATTTTGAAATTTTTTGATGGTTTAAGGATAAAATTGTTATGTAATTGATTAGAATGGTATTAGAAGCAACTAGGATTGTTTCGATATACATATTGAAGATTGGATTGTGTTATATGACCTGGTTTATCTTCTTGCAATCTGCAAAAGTCGCAGTTGGCGCTGAGCACCAGTTTTTTGTCGCTGGGCGACAGCTGACAAAAAGTTGTGTGGAAGTTTGTCACTTAGTGACAAAATTGGCGCTTAGTGATGGAATTTTGGCGCTTAGCAACGGATTTGGCACTCGGCATAAAATTTTGGCACTGGGCGACAAAATGCCTGATTCTCCTTGTTGTATTGGCATTGGGCCCAATTTTGTGGCACTAGGTGACAAAGACCTAGTCTTCTCTGTTAGTTTGGTGCTTGGCGCCAGTTATATGGTGCTAGGCGACAATTGTCTGAATCTTTTTCCTTGTTTTATTGGCCTTGGGCACTAATTTTGTGGCGCTGGGCATGGACCATCAGGGTTGAAACTCTAAGAAAAATGAAGATGAGGTTGATTTACAATGGTTTAATGTTAGGTGTGATCATTAGGAACTTTCGGAAAGTGTTTAAACTTTATAAGAAAAGATATATTCACCACGGATGATTGATTTTCTAATGTTATTGTTGTTGTTGTTGGTCGATGATGTTATTGACTTCTAAGGATGCCAAATATATATTTCAAGATAAGTTGAATGTTCAAATGGTTTTAAAAAGGGTTTTTGATTTCAAATTGTTGTTGATGTTAGATATGTTGTTGAAGTGTAAGGTTGCTTAGATAGGACCTCCACATGTTATTGTTTTGATTTTAAAATTGTTGTTTATGTTGTATATGCTATTGAAGTGGAAGGTTGCTTGAATAGGACCTCTACTTGTTGTGGAAGGGATTTATTGGTGAAATCCTAAAGAGGTATGGGCTGCTTAGATAAGGCCTTGCCCATTTGCCATGTTAGGTGTTGAATTGAGCCTACATGGAGTTGATGGTGGTTGTTAACCATGTGAGGTGTTGAACTGAGCCTATATGGTATTGTTAATAAAACTGGTTGATAATTAAATTGGATTGTCAATGTTGGTATGATGAGTTTTGGTGTTGTATGATTTTAATAGATAAATTTGATGATGAAAAGTTGATAAAAACGTAGATTCTAAACTATAAGTTGTGGTTATGGTAATTTACATGCATGAGTCTGCAGCTTTTGCTGTGTTGTACCTAAGAGGACACGTAAGTATGTTGGCTAGTCCAGGTGGGGCCTCCTACCTAGTGTGGGAAAGGTTAGTGGAAGATGAATTTCTATGGGAAGAGAATCTCGCATGTAGACCAGGGTTACTGCAAATCCTAGTCGCAGTAAAGCCAACACCCACGTTTATCTATCTTGACGAGTCGCTATATCATTTTTGCAAAATCGGTGTCAGATATTTCCTAAATGGTTTTGGCACGTGCCATGTTGAAGATCTAAGTGGGCTGTTGTTGTTGTTTACCATGATTAAGGAATAATCTGCCTAATCCCTCGACAATTAAGTCTCCATGGAACAATTGTTGCATGCATTGCATATTACGTATGAAATTGATATTGTTGGGATGCGATTGGTCATGTATGGTGTTGAATTGAGCCCACATGGTATGGTTGAAATTTCTTGATAGTGATTGCATGAGACCTTGAGTTTGTCGTATCTCAAACAAAATTCTTCTAAATGAATGTAGTATGATGTTTCCATAAATTTTATATGCACATAGATGTAGCTTATTTATTAATCTTATATGTTCTTGTTTACGAGATAAGTTGTTTTATGTCAGCTTATTCTTGCCTAGTGGTTGTTGTTGTTATGGTGGTGGCAATGATTGTTGTTGTTGTGGTTGATGCTGCTATTGGTGTTGTTGTGGTTGATGTTGCTGTTGGTGTTGTTCCTATTCTTGTTTGACTGTTGATGTGTGAGTAGGAAATTTCCTATTATTTTGCTTTCATACTATATGTTATATTGTTTCAAGTAAGCTTACCCTTGCGTTATTTGCACATGTGGTTTGTGCCTGTAATGATCACATCATTGACGTGAGAGCAGATGTGAGGTTTTGGTAGATCTAGCTTTTCTCAGTTGATGATGATGCTTCGCTATAGCCAGCGGCGAGATATGACAAGCTTGGAGAAATTATCCTTTTATTTTTTTATTTTGAGGAATTGATATTCCTTTATTGTTGTTTATTTCTTTTAACATAATGTATAGCGTGACTAGCTATAGGGAGAGTGTTTTATACCCTTTACTTGTTGATGTAAATATGTTAATAATGTTGATATATGTATTTCTTTTGATTTCTTAATGTATACATCGGTGTAGTTGCCTTGGTTGGAATGAATAGATTCCATAGAAGATGGTTATATATGTAAGCTAGAAATTTTCAGTTGGATAGTTTTCTTTATGATTTTCTAGAAAATAGAAAAAGGTGAAAAACAAAGGCATATTTTTGGTAATACTTAATCTGATATCTTTATTAAATTGAGTTTTTCAAAGAGAATAATAGTAACGTTGTTATGTAGCGATAGTGGGTCGTTACAGTTTTGACTATGTTTTAGTTAATATTTTCAAAATATCAAGTTTATTCTCTTGCATTTCTAAAATATTGTTCAAAAAATTTTGGGTTACATGGACAATGGTCGGAAAAATTAAGGCTTTGTGTACTGCTTTTATGAATAGTTTTCTATTTTCTAAAGTTTGTTTGTTCCTTGAACACATTTGAAAGTGTTTACCTTTTAAGCTCATTTTTGTTTTTTAAAAGTTTGTCCTTGGAGCATTTGAAGAAAATAAAAGAGAAGGATGAGAAAACATTTCTCTGTTGCTTATGATTCTTGGTTTTTAAACATGTCTTGAAAATAACTTTCAAAACTTAATAGATTTTGGATAAGAAATTAGTTGTTGAGTAGTGTGAAATTGTTTTAGAACACAATTTTTAAACAAAAAAAATAAGAAGTAAATCAAACAAGTCCTAAGTCTTCTTTTAATTGATGATTTAGTCATCATCAAACTCATGCATTTATCAACCTTTAAGTATATACTATCAATTATTTATAAAATTTCCTATTAAGCTCCTTTTACAAATTAGTTCGATTTAATTTGCCAATAATTACCATGTTATAACACATTTATGATGTAAGAATGTAAGTAAGAAATAATAAAAAACAATAAAAGAGTATGTAAGTAAGAAATATGATTAATGATGTGATAAAAAAGATGTGAAAGAAGTGAAATGTAAAAAATTAAAATCCATTCTTTATGATGTAATGATTATATAATCAACTTCAAATTTATTTAGATAGATTATGTTTAGGGTGTTGTTTAATATACACAAGTTAAAATATATTGTACTAGTACCTAATGTAACATTGATTGTTGGATGTAATAGTTTTTAATTGAATGGTTGAAATTGCAAGGACAAAATTAGAAATAAAAATTTTCCTCTCTCACCTCCCTCCCCTATCGACAAACCTTCCCTTTCCTCCCCTCCCTTTCCCTTACTTGCAACCCTTACCCCCATTGGCAAACCCTCCTCTACCCATAACCCCCTTCCCAATTGCTTAAACTAGGGCTTGATTTACTTCTTCATTGCATTAACGCTTTTGCAAAGGTGCTTTGATGCATTGCATTTTGTTCATAATTTATTAATTTTTACTTTACGTAATTTTAGGACATTTAGACATATTTTCTTAAAAAATTACATATTTTTATCTTTTTGGTTCATCTTATTATTTTCTATTTATTTTCAATGTACGAATGAGAAATCCCACCCCTTGACGCTAATTGGGATCAAGAGGAGGAAGAAAATAAAAAGATAGAGATTGTTGCATTTTCTTGTGGTATGCAAAACATTTATGAAGCACCAAGAGAATAGCTTAGCACATTTTATTTTTTATACATATATTTTTTGCCTTTGGGTCTTATTTATGAAGCCTTTCGTTTTATGTTGTATTTTGGGGCTTAATTAAAGACCCCTTTTAGTTTTATTTTATTTTAGGCCCACTTTATAAAAGGGTTTAAAGGCACATAGAGAAGAGTTTTGTCATTTTGATGGCTCATTGTGTTGACTAGGTTAGAGTTCTCTCTTTTTTCTTTAGTTTTCTTTTATTTTCTTTGTATTTTCATGACTCCCATGAGAAGCTAAATATCTTTTTTTAGTTTAAGGTTAATTGAAGCATAGTTTTTCATGGTTGTGAGGTCTAATTATTCTTAATTACTTTTCTAATTTTTAGGTATTTATATTTCTACTGTTCTTAACAATAAACATTGTTTTGTGAGTTAAGCAAAAATGTCATTTGCCCAATTTATGAAATTATGTAAAACCAATTAGGATTATAGATTCATAGTTGTTTGTTAATTCTAATAATTAAGGGTAGACAACAACCTTCATTATATAGAATTATAACCTAACTTAAATAAATTGAGTTTGTGTGTTTATTGGTTAAAATTAGGTCTTTCTAGAATGTAATGTTATTGATAGGCTATATCTTAAGAGTTTAAGGTTGCCTATTGGTAAAGGAAGTAATCAATGAGCTTTTCTCAATTATCGAAAAAGCAATGAGGGATTAGTTATTCGAGTTTTCAATAACTATAACTAATTTATTTAAAAAGGAAAAACATATCTTTGAACAGATAATTGCCTTAGGAAAACTAAAGCGAAAATTACACCTTGGGATAAAGTCTTTAAATTATTAAATTTCAATCATCTTTTTGTTTTTCTCATTATTTTAAATGTTGTTTTCTTTCCAATTCAATTGCTTACTCAACCCATCTTTTTATTTTATTATTGTTTTAATTTAACAAACAAAGGTCCTTGTGGATTTGACCTTAATGTCCACTTTACTAAATTATTTTCTGAAAAAGATAGGTTTTAAAAATTGCTAATTTGACAATAATCTAACTTTTTGTGTCGTTGTTGGGGCTGGTGTCAAAGTTTTTTTTTTTTTTTTTCTGGCTTCTTTTGGGTTCAGGCAAATTGAATCTTTTAGTGAGTCAAAATTTGAAAAAGAAATAATGGCCAACACAAAAAAGACCTTGAGAGGATGAACAACTGCAAATTTGACATTACAGCCCATTTGTATAAAATACAAGGATCTAATAGAAGGACATTGAGCTTAAATTTGGTTTAATACATTTGTTGCCCACCTTTTGTGGTTAAGAAAATGAGGACTTTCATAAGCACTTGAAGGAGTTCCATACGATGAGCTTAAGTTAAAAACTGTATGGAATTAGTGAAGAGGAAATAAAGTTACAAGCCTTTCTTTTCTCTCTAGCTCACAAAGTAAAGGATTGATTATTCTACTTACCACTAGGAAGTGTTCAAACATGGGAAGATATGCTAAAGTTGTTTCTGAAGATGTTTTTTCCTTCTTCCAAAGATGCTAACATAAGAAGAAATATATGCTTCATTAGTAGAAAGACTTAGAGACCATTCATGACTATTGAGAACAATTCAAGCGGTTGTGTACAAGTTGCCCCCAATATGGGATTTCAAAACAACTCTTTATGTAAAATATTTATGAAGGCTTGCTATCAATGGAAAAAAGAATGTTGGATGCAGCTAGTGGAGGTGCTCTAATGAATAAAACCCCTCAAGTTACAAGGGACTTGATTTCCACTATGGCTACAAATTCACAATAGTTTGAATTCCATTAGGACACACCCTCTAGAAGGGTAAATGTTTTCAACCTTAAGCATCAAATTTCTAATCTAACACCTTTTGTCCAGCAACTTGCCATGAATTAAGCAAAGTAGCTAGAGTATGTGAAATTTGTGTCATTCAAAATCACCTTATCAATACTTGCCCAACACTTCAAGAATACACAATTTCATTGATAGTTGTGACAAATAATATGGCTATAATTTCCCTTAGCATTATGGTTGCAATTGCATTTGTAGGTCGAAATTTAAAACTTTAGGCGATTTCAATTCAAGTTATATGCATTAATGCACATGGATGACACATATTTCATATGCACAAATGAAGCTATCTTAAAAACATAAGAACTTGAATTGTGGTTTTAAGATATCTTCGTTTATGCATTTAGAATATGTGTCACCCATGTGTATTAATACATATAACTTCAATTGAAATCGCTTAGAGTTTTAAATTTCAATCTATAAACACAATTGCAGCCATAATATCAGGGTTAGAAAATTTGTCATATAATTGATAAAAGGGCCAAAATAAATCCCAACTATCTCTAAAACATATTTCAAATGACTCCTCATAATTTATATGCACATATGAACGACATAAAAATATTCTATACCACAAGGCTTATACAATCACTGAAAAACTATTATTACACAAAATAACTAGATAATCACAAAAGAAAATAGAATAACTATATTAATAATCTAGCTTAACATAGGCCATGTTTAGATAAGCTTCTTTATAAGCACTTATAGGAAATAAAAATAAGAACAAAAAATGATCAATATGGAACATGACTAATTTGTAAAAATCAATATGGACATGACTAATAAATATTATTTTGATAAGCAAAATGAAAATCTAGGACTTCTAGCAGTACTCAAACTAATGCAAGAGAGAGACCTACTATCTATCACAACCAAAAGCATGTCAGGTTAGCAAAAAAAGGTAATATCTTAGTAAAATGTTATTTTTTGCGGCAAAAATTATATTTAAGTATTTGTATATTTGCAAAATTAACACAATCCCTTTTTCATAATTGATATTTTTATTGGATGGTACCATTTTTATTATCTTATTATCATTTTTTCGGTCGACATTTTTTGGTCTATGTTTCACAATCACAAAAGAACCAAGGTCTAACTCATTAATTTTGGTTAATTTATTTTACCATCTATCCATCAATGTTCTATGTGATTAGATCCAAAGTTCAACAACGGAGATGGGATGATATCGAATTTTACTTTTTGCACCTTGCCCCCTGAGATATCACCTTTTTGTTTTTTAAATTTGTCTTCTCAAAATATTCTCCCCTATTGATGCATTTATTTTCAATTTTGCATTTTAGGAAACACACCACATGCCTCTCCTAAAAAATATTTCAGAATTAAACTTTTAGAAGTGTATTTCTATATTTCAGAATTAAAATTTTAAAACTTTATTTGTTGCACATTTTGAAATCAAACTTTTGGATATTTATTTGTTACATATTTTGAAAAAAATCTTTGTTTATATTTAATAATTAAATTAGTTACTTTATAAAAAAAATGTATATTTTAAATCACCATTAAAATATTTATAAAATATTTTATTCTTAAATTATATATATATATATAAAGAGAGAGAGAGAGAGAGAGATTTATTATATCTCATGCATTGCACAGGTTAAACACTCTAGTAGCTATATACAAGCAAACCTTTAGAAGTTTAATTATGAAACACGAAACAAATAACCATATGAAAGTTTGATTCTGGAATGTGTTACAAATAAAATTTCGAAAGTTTAATTCTAGAATGTGTAATAATTGATTTCTAAAAATTTGATTCCAAAATATACAAATATACATTCCAAAATTTAATTCTAAATGCCAAATTTTTACAAATTTCTGGAATTTAAATTTCAAAAGACAAACTAACAAAAAAAACTCATCATTTAAATTCATGCAACATTAATATGTTTAAAAAAGGGTGGTGCAAATAGTAAAAGTTGATGATATTTTTATGCCCAAGCCCTAACCAGGGGGTTGCTATTCACCTCCCTTTTTTGCTCTTCATGACCTAGTCAATTTTTTTTTTTTGGAAAAAACACCCTTTTTGAAGACTAATTTTCATAACATAAAATCATACAGAAAATAGTTTTCATAGTGTATTTGAACACAACTATGTTATAGAATTTCCGTAATGTAATTGGAAAAAAGGTTGGAAATGACTTCCGAAAACTAGTTTTCGAAAGCCATTGTTTAAGTCTTTTCTAGTTACATTTCAAAAATTAGTTTTTCGTAATGTAAAAAATACATTCTAGAAACTAGTTTTCAGAATGTTTGTGACTTGCGAAAAAAAAGGTGACGAAAAATATAACGTTAATGAAAAATAAGACTACGAGAGAGGGTGAAGGAGACAAGAGAGAAAATGTTGAGAGAAAGGAAAGGAATATAGAGAGGCAAGGGGGTGCTGGTGAAAGAGAAAAAGGAAGGAGGTATAGGGGAGAAGGAGAAGGGGAAGGAGGAAGGGTACTTTATGTTAAAAATTTCAAAGTAAAATGAGGGGCGTGAAGAGTAAAAAGGGGGTTCAAATAGCAGCTCCCTAATTTTATTCAATACCGGGCCGAATTTTAAGATCGGATCTGCAAAAGCTGAGGGCCCAACTCGGAAGGTTACAAACAAAAACAAATGCATGATCATCGAGAAATGGGAATGAACCGAAGCCGAAAGCATCTCTCTCTTGCTTTCTTGTAGCTACGCACTCGAATGCGGTGCAGTATTTGAGGTGTGGGGTTTTGAAGAGGATACAGTAACGGTTCCCATATGGAGGTGCCGCTTTACGAGACGCGACATCACGCTTCCAATTACCCTCCTCAACATCACCAAAACCAACACCAACACCAACACCAACAGGTCACACTCTCTTCTCTTTTCTCTTCCGATTCGCGCTCTTATTCCCTCAGTTTCATTGATCATTGTTGGATTTCAGGCAAACGAGGGCGCCAAGGGTACCTTGCTGTCCCTGCTTTCTCCTCGAGGTACGTCTCGCTTTTCTTTTTGACTTCGTTGAATCCCGATCAACGCTTTGTTTGGATCCAACTAATGTTCGTCTCGTCTCGTACTGCGAAGGCGTGAGCCATCTCAAGGAGAAATGGACCGAATATAATCAACCGAAGAAACTCAGAAGATTGGTGTCGCTGTTTGTTTCCGCTACAGCCAAACACGTCGCAGTTGCCGCGGGAAATCGGATAACGATTCTGAGTAAAGAGGATGACTATCAGCATCCATGCGCCATTTTCACCAGTGAGATTTGTTTATTTATTTACTCTCTGAATTTTTGTCTTCTTTGGATTGTGTTGAAAAGTGGAAACGCAATTTGATTCTGATGAGCAATTGGTTCGTTAGGTTCCAGCTTTGGTACGTTTAGTGTAGGAGCTTGGTCTGAAGATGAGGACATTCTAGGAGTTGCTGATGATTCTGATACACTCTATTTTTTCAAATTCAGTGGCGAAGTTGTGGCAGAGATTTCGAAGAAACATTTGAAAGTCTCTTCTCCAATCGTTGCCCTATTTTCTGATATCGATTTGGATACACGCGGGTCTTACTTGTAAGTTTCTTTCCTTTTTCTGCGTTCCGATGTACTGCATAAGGAATCAAAAATGTGATGAGTTTGTTACTGATCTCGAAAATATGGCCATGCTGTCATTGTTTGGAAAACTTCCACACTTCGAAACAATGTTGATTGTTGAGAACTACTTGTCAAGGGAGATGGAATGTTAGTTTGATATGTTGGTACTGTTTGAGGTGTAGGTTCTCCGTTGTTACATCAGATGGCTCGTTTCAACAAATTGAGATCAGTCATGGACAAAGTGGCCCTACCTTTCCCAAGCACATTTCTAATCACATGAGTCGTATTTGCAACAATATTTTCTGCTTCGACCACCATCGTGAACTTAACCTTTTTGTGGCTGTTCACAAGAGCTCTGGTATGTATGTTATCGGTTATTTTCTCATGTGTTGGTTCTTAATTTAAGCGGTGCATTATATAATAGACAAATCAATGTAGGCTCTCTTTTATTTCTGATTACTAGTCTGATATTGAAAGAAACTCCCCTTTTTACATTGTAAAAGATTATGCAGGAAATGCTGATGACTTTCTGTTAATTCCATGTGCTAACCTTTCACCTGATCCATTTCAGCCAATTTTAACAAGGGAAAACAAAGCAACAAAGAGAATATCTTAATAAATATTTTCAGAAGCAAAATAAAGTTCTTGTGTCATTAGGAACCTTTATGTAGACTAGTAAAATTCGGGCTGAAATACTTACAGCTGCTTTAGGCTGACCTCCATACTCTGCTTGTAGTTTTAGGAACTTTTTGCAGATTAAACTATATACTGTGTTTGGCTTCTCTCTATATGTATAATGTTTGATGTCCTTTGTTTTAGTTGTTTAGAAAGATATATAGTTCTTATATCTTTCTGCTGTATAAAAAAGGGCTTTTTATTTATAATTTCAGAAGTTGGCTGTTAGTTTAAATAGCTATAGTAATTCCACAACAAATATAGGTGGGTTTTCAGCTACTAGAAGGTTTGAACCATATTAACACTTTTGAAGTTTTTACATGTTCAATATTCTATCAAAAATAGCTAATTAAGGGTCTAAACTGTAAAATATGTATCTTATATTACGTAATACTCTAATTTCTCTATTTTCTTCTCAATGTAGTATTGATGAGAACGTTGTGTTTGAAGAGTGGTCATACTAGACAAGATTAGGAATGATTGTATTAGATAGAAAGTTGAGGTAACAACTATTGTTGAAAAAAATGGTAAAATCTTGCCTTGGTTTATGAATATGTGGAGAAGACTTATAGAAGCACTAGTAAGGAGAGTAGGTTATGTGGAGGGTAGCCCTATCACTAGGGCTAGAGGGAGACTAAGAAAAACTACAGGCAAAACTATTAAGAAGGATTTAGAATCAGAGGTCAATGGTTTCTATAGACATGATTCGCAATAGAATATTCTAGCATTGTTTGATCCATGTAGCTAGTGGGAAAAGGCTTGGTTGTTGTTGTTGTTGTTGTTTAATTTTGATCGGAGATTATTTCATGTGGGCATCCATTCAAGCCATGATATTTTTTTATCGGTCATATTCTCTGATAATCATGTCTTAGAATATACATGGAAATCCATATATTTTATTTGGATCATGGACATGGAGTAATTCATTACTGAACTTGTATTATGTGATCTTGATTCAAATTTCGAAACATATATTTTATCCTCTGATCATACATCTTCCCTTATATTCTCTAACATTATTTCTTCTTTTATCAAATAAATTATTCTTGGAACATGGAGAATAGAGTGTAGAGTTTTTACAAGTCATTTATCTGCCAAACATTATTTGTCCAAGTTCTTCACTAACTAGTAACACATATCTTTAGGATCTTGCCATCTTTCTCTGTTGCGCAAGAATTCAAGTACAGAACTGGAGCATTTGTTCTCTTTGCAGTTTGAGGGATTATATTTAAAGCCAAAAGGTTACAGAGGTCAACTGGCATATCCAAAGGTGCTAATCTCACCACAAGCTACATTCATTGCTACTCTGGATTTGACAGGGTGCTTGCATATTTTTAACCTGGACAAAGAAGGCTTTACCCTCTCCCAGTTTGTCTTGGGAGAGAGAGATGATTCATCAATGTCTGATAATCTATCAAATGGAGGGAACAAATCTTTTGTGGATTTTATGGATTTTACCTGGTGGTGTGACCATATCCTTGCCATGGTAGATAGGAATGGTGTGGTTATGTTGATTGACATCCTTAATGGTTCTAAAGTCCCAGAAGAGGATCCTGCATATTTTTTACCTGTTCTGGAAAGAGCACCAAAATATAAGGGCTATGTTTTTCTTTTAGCGAGTCTATCATCCAAAGAAAGACATAATCCTTCTGATTTTGGATCAACAGAAGAGTTGCATCAGACAGAGTGGATAATTGAAGATAGGCTTAATCAATTTCACCTTTCTAGATTGCTCTGGCACCTTGTTTCAGTTACTGAGAAATCTGTCCCTGAAATGTATGATATACTAATTAGCAAGAAAAGATATCAGGCTGCTCTGGATTTTGCTGATAGTCATGGATTGGATAAAGACAAAGTTCTGAAGTCACAGTGGTTGAATTCTAGCCAAGGAGTAAATGAAATAAATAATTTTTTATCAAATATTAAGGATAGCCATTTTGTACTTTCTGAATGTGTTGATAGAATTGGACCGACAGAAGATGCTGTGAAGGCTTTGCTGGCTTATGGTCTACGCATTACTGACCATCATAGATTCTCAGAAGTAGATGATGATAATTCTAGACAAGTATGGGATATTCGGTTGGCCAGACTTCAAATCTTGCAATTTAGAGACAGGCTGGAAACGTATCTTGGAATAAACATGGGCAGGTATCCTAGAAGTTACAGACGTCTGTTTTGATAAAATAAGCTATATGTTTCTATGATTTTGTTATATTTAAAAGTTTTTTTTTTATATTTTTCTTTTACAATTTTTTTTTATTAAAATAGAAATATCATTAAGAAGAAAAGAAATTAGAATGAGTTGGAGGATAGGGAATTGGGAATCTTCTTTAACAAAGAGCAAAACACAAGATAAAGAAGACATCAATCAAGCAAAGTTGCCCAATACCTCAGCATATATATGTTGGGGACTGGGGAGAACCTTTCAAAAAATCCTTGTATTTTACACCAAATGGAAGCCAAGTGCCTAATCTATCTCAAATCTAGTGCCATAGAGATCTCCTTAAAGACGTGAGAGTTATTATCCAACCACATGCACCAAATGGTAGCATGGGTTGCATATTGCCACTAGATTTTTAGCCATGATAATAAAACATTGGTCCAAGGACCTACACAACCCATGTAGCTTTGAGCGAAAGCCAAAAATTCTAAACACAGGGTTCCAATAAGAAACAAAAGCAGAACAATGTAAGAGACGAGGAACCAATTTAAAACTAGAACCACACTGTCCACACATAACATAGATCAGGAAAAATAGCCTATATAGAACTTAAAATTGGTTTTGTAGCAATCTTGGTTTTAGCTTCACTGTAAAGTCTTTGTATTCCCATGCAGTACTCTAGCAATGATTTCTTCATTGTAATATGCATTTTAGATTTTTTTAAATTGGTCCATATCACATCATCAGCAAGAAAAGTAACCTTTATAAGATAAGTTTTTGAATTCCCAAGGTTATCCTTCCATATTGCCAATTTAAGGGGGAGGAATATTGAATAAATGGTTAATTAGGTTGAACTCACTACCATCTATATACTCCGTTTGTTTGTAGTACACGCACATATCCAAATGCGCACACACAAAAAAAAGAAAAGAAAACCCTCAGTCTTTAAATTGAATGTTGGCATATCCTTATATATTCTTAAATCTTAATGGTAAGTTCTTTAAAATAAACTTCAAGGTTGTGATTGTAACAATTAAAACTTTAACGTGCCTTTGTCTATTTATTTTCTTTTGTTGACAATGTTGCAAATACCCATCTCCCTGTACCATAGCTCATTAAGAAAACTTAAGAGGCATGCATATCTACATACATTCCAGGATATGACCATGTTAATGATTTAGAATGATAGGATATTGATTATTTGTGCTTGTTCAATATTTCTGATGCTTTCCACTGACTCAGAGTTCATTGACACAGTTTCCTGCAGGTTTTCTGTGCAGGAATATTGCAAATTCCGCATTATGCCTATTAAAGAAGCTGCCGTAGCACTTGCTGAAAGTGGAAAAATTGGTGCATTAAACTTGCTCTTCAAGCGTCATCCATATTCTTTGTCTTCCTCTATGTTGGAAATTTTAGCTGCCATCCCAGAAACAGTTCCCGTACAAATGTATGGGCAGCTTCTTCCCGGGAGGTCTCCTCCATCTGGTGTTGCTGTGAGGCAAGATGATTGGGTTGAATGTGAGAAGATGGTTCACTTCATCAATGCATCAGTTAAAAATCATGACATTCAAATCCAAGTCAGAACTGAACCTCTTGTCAAGCAATTTCTTGGATTTCCTTGGCCATCAATTGATGAGCTGTCAAATTGGTATACAAATAGAGCTAGAGCTATGGATGATTTTAGTGGGCAGCTGGATAATTGCCTCAGCTTACTTGAGTTTGCCCTTCGCAAAGGCATATCTGAGTTACAGCAGTTCCACCAGGATGTCTTATACTTGTATCAAATTATTTATTCCAATGATGATGATAGTGAAATGATCTTCAACATGAGTCTTGCCATGTGGGGTGAATTGTCAGACTATGAAAAATTTAAATTTATGCTTAAGGGAGTCAAAGAGGAAAATGTAACTGAAAGATTGCACAATGGAGCCATTCCTTTTATGCATGAAAAGTTTCACAAGGTATCCTTAATTGGAGATGTCACTCTTTCTGATCTTACAAATCAAAATATAGAGGAATCATTTTTAGTCAGATGGTTGAAGGAAATTTCTTCGGAGAATAAATTAGACATATGCTTGGTTGTAATTGAGGAAGGGTGCAGAAACTTCCAAAGTAATGACTATTTCAAAACTGAGGTTGAAGCTGTTGATTGTGCCTTGCAATGTATATACTTGTCCACAATTGCAGATAGGTGGAGTATTATGGTGGCCATACTATCTAAACTTCCTCGACTACATGGTGAGTTTGGCTTTATGTCTATTCTAATTTCTTAATAACAATGAGATGTTGTAATTTTAATAATTTCTTGGTGGGTGGTTTATTGCTCATCAATGTTTCTGGGGGTTTCACTAGAATAGTTGAAAGAAAAAAAAAGAAAAAAGGCAAAGAGTATACAGACCCCTTAAATTGTACCCCTCTTGCAATAGACAATTTTTAATTTGTTTACTTTTAATTGATCCTTAAACTATATGTTTGTTTCAATTGGTCCTTCTTTTAACTAGGAGTTAAATGACTAACAGTGAAATGATCTTGACCATTGATTTATGTTGAATCTTAATTGTTTATTTTTTAATTTTTAATCATTTCCCCATATTTTTTAAGTTTCTTAAATTAAAAAAGAAAAAAGAAAGAAACACATCTCTGTCTTGTCTTCTTGTCACCTTAATTTTCCCAAACAAAATCAGATCCACTTGAATTCTGGTTGCTTCTGAGTTTAAAAACTGTCAGTAAAAAAAAAGAATGGATTCCAGAGCTCTGTTTTGTTTTCTTTACTGGGATAATGTCTGATACCCCTTAGGGATTCCTACTACATGCTTTTCACCTTGTCCCTTCTCTAGCAAATCAAAGAAGAAATGGAAACCCAATACTGAAATTGTCAACCAAGTGAGTCCATTACCTGAGCTCAGTACAGTACAGAGCATATTAATGTACAGTCTATGTCATTTGTTGCAACCCATGAATACATGGGCTGTGAGATCATCAAGGGTGAAGGTCATGGGACTGCAGTTGATTAGTGGATTTTGTAATCTTATACGGGGATTGTTTGTAAAGGAATCTCAGCATGTATTAGCATGTTAAAGAGGGTCTACTGAAAGTAAGCAACATCCTTTTTTTGATGTTGTGAGTTGGGCACTGTTCCAGTGTGTTACTACACCAGAGTCGGGAGCATGAAGCCTTTCAGTAGGTGGTGAAGGTTGGAGCTTTGCAAAGAGTGAGAAGGAAGAAAACAAAAAGGAAAATGGTGCATATCCTATTCTTGTACTTTTTATCTCTTCTATTTTTTTAAAAAAATTTTAGAAACTAAATAAGAAAAAGTGATTTAAAAATAAAAATAAAAATAATAATAAGGGGTTGAGATTCAATCTAAATAAAGTAATCAATGGTCAACATCATTTCACCATTAATTACATAACTCTAAATCTAATACACATAATTTAAGGATCAATAAGGACAAATTGAAAGTTTAGGGTATCTACTTGCAAAGGAGGTAAAGTTCAGGGAGTCTATATACTCTTCCCCCTACCCCTACCTAAAAAATGAAGGGGCAAAAATATATAGTAAGGAATTTTAAGAAAATATTTAAATTTAAGAGGGGATCATCATCAAATTTTAACGAATTATTATTCATAATCTTAGGGGAATTTCAGGAAATAACAATACTTTTTTTCCTTGAGGGGGAGTATATGTGGGTGATCTCCCAAGTTTATACTTAGTTTTACCCTGGAATTTCCTTCAATGAAGTATATAGAAATCTCAACAGATACATGTGGATCAGTGGATACAATTTTTCCCAAATCCCAAACCATCTGTTGTACAACAGGTATAATTGGTTGGGAATATTGTATTAATGATATCTTTGCAGTATTACAATTAGTTAATATGTGATTTGATCCATATGTCATTGGAATACGGAGTTTTATTTTCCCCCAAATTAGGAATCTTTAAAACCTCCCCCCCCCCCCCCCCTTTTTATATATATTTTTATTTTGTAAAGAATTGTAACTTGGGATTTCCTGTTGAAAAATATTTCCAGTTTTGAACAATTCACCAGGTTGGCAGTTAATTAATTCAATATATGGTTAACCCATTAAGTGAACATTGTTGACCACTTGTTTTTGAAGCTGTTGTTTCTTCACTACTACATCTAGTGTACGTGCTTACCAACATTTAGAACCATTTCAAATTCTCCATAGTTTGTCTTGCTATTCTTACATAACAGCCTTGATAAAAATATTAGTGCACCTGATGGTATCTGGGGGAATTCAAGGTCATATTTGCTTCCTCACACTCTCTTGAAAGGAAATTTCTTTTTCTGACATCCAACCTGCCTCTTCTACCCTTTACATCAAGTTCCTGAATATTAAAACTGTTAAAAAAAATGTCTTGTAATGAATCTAGCTTTCCATGCCTAACTTTCTTCAAAGCTTTTGAAATGCACATTGTATATTTTTCATAGGCACATGGATTACTAATCTTAAACGTAAAATAACCCAAACATCTTCTAATGGCTATAGCTTTCCATGCTAACCTTCCTACAAGCTTTTAGAAATTTCACTATCCTAGATTCCTATGTATTTTTTGGTCCTGTGTGTTACAAATCAGTGTCAATTTCCTTGTGTTAGATCCTGGAACACAAAATTATGCAAAGTGTTCCTTGCCTAATCAGTTTCTTTCGCTAGAGAGTATTGACTCCAGTGATGGAAATGACTTTTCTTGTTTTAGTCATTCAGTGTGGATGAGATTTCTGCATGCAATCCTGCTATTCGATATTGTTTTGCTGCCCTTTTTTTTGTATAGTTGATTGGCATATATACTTGTGTTGTTGAGCTGGGGTGTGCATATCATTTGAATCCCAAAACTTACCAATGACACATGCTGCAAATCTATGTGTGCCTGCATGTGTTGTTGAGTGAATTGGTGTGGATTTCATTTGGTTAATTCCGTTGCATTTAGTTCCATTCTATTTATGAGTACATTAAAATATATATTATTGAACAGATGTTGCAATTCAAGTTGAGGACCTTGAGAGAAGACTTAGAATTGCTGAAGGTCACATTGAAGCAGGGAGGCTTTTGGCATTTTACCAGGTTGGTAGTGGTACTTTGTCCACTATGAGCAACCAAACTTTTGCACCTATAGTTATTCATGAAGGTGATCTCTGATGGCCTGTTTGTATATGTTCCAAAATGGCATTTGGACAGGCCATGTTATTGCTTCAGATAACAGTCAAAAGAATCCTACTAGCAGGCCATAAGTCAATTGATTATATGGTGAAATCAAATTAATTGTACTTCAATGTATATGTCGCTATAGTTTGGATTGCATGATTTCTGTTTAGCATTTTCCCCTTGGCAATATGATTCTACAATTCATGTTATTATTTTGTAGCTAGGTTGTGTTTATTATGTTATCTTATGGATCTATACAGGTCCCAAAGCCATTAAACTTCTTCCTAGGGACCCAATCGGATGAAAAGGGTGTAAAACAGATTATACGTCTTATTCTTTCTAAATTTATTCGCCATCAGCCTAGCCGATCAGATAGTGAATGGGCCAGCATGTGGCGTGATATGCAGTACTTGAGGGAAAAGGCATTTCCTTTTCTGGACCTGGAGTATATTTTGACTGAATTTTGCAGAGGACTGCTTAAAGCTGGGAAGTTTTCTCTAGCACGAAATTACTTGAAGGGTACAAGTTCAGTTGCTTTGGCATCAGAGAAGGCTGAAAGCCTTGTCATTCAAGCAGCTAGGGAGTACTTTTTCTCAGCTTCAAGTCTTTCTTGTTCTGAAGTAAGATTGTCTGTAACAACTTATTAACTGTAACATCTAATGTTTGAAATCTTTGTTACCCTTTCTGGCGGCAATGCATCCATCATGTTAACACAAACATGAATTCAGCTATAAGAACTATTGTGCAAAATTTTCCTTTTTTATTTTTTTGAGATTTGACAGTTTTTACCTACTTTAAGATAGTGACTGAAACCATATAGAGTTTAATATATGTTATGCTCTTGTCAACTGTCATCTAAATCACCTCAAAAGGCCATTTTTGCTTCTGGATAGTCTTTAAGCAGCTATTTTTTTATGCTAACCTACCCTTAACTACATGAATTGATTAATTAATTATGTTGCTACAATTTTTTCCAGATCTGGAAGGCTAGAGAATGTCTTAATCTACATCCAAGTAGTGGAAATGTGAAGGCAGAGGCAGATATTATTGATGCACTTACAGTTAAACTTCCAAACCTTGGGGTGAATATTCTTCCCATGCAATTCAGGCAAATAAAAGATCCTATGGAAATTGTAAAAATAGCAATCACAAATCAATCTGGAGCATATTTTCATGTTGAAGAACTTATTGAGGTTGCCTAGACTTCTTGGCTTGAGGTCTGCTGATGACATATCAGCTGTTGAGGAAGCTATTGCTAGAGAAGCTGCAGTTTCTGGTGATTTACAATTGGCATTTGATCTTTGTCTTGGTTTGGCTCGAAAAGGACATGGTTTCATATGGGATTTATGTGCTGCAATTGCAAGAGGTCCTGCCCTTGATAATATGGATGTGGACTCTCGAAAGCAGCTATTAGGGTTTGCTTTAAGCCACTGTGATGAGGAATCTATTGGTGAGCTTCTCCATGCATGGAAAGATCTAGATATGCAAGGCCAGTGTGAAACATTGATGATATCAACAGGGACAAATCCTTCCAAATTTTCAGTGCAAGGTTCATCTCTAAACTCACTTCCAAAGCAAAGTTTTCAAAATATACTAGATAGAAATGGTTGCTTTCAGGAGTTTGATGGTATTAGTAATAGTGATGACAATCAGGATGTTCATCTCGAAAAAACTAGGGACATACTTTCCATCGTTGCAAAAACCTTGGCTATTGGGGATCGAACTGATTGGGCATCGATCTTGACTGAAAATGGGAAAGTTCTGTCTTTTGCTGCTTTACAGCTCCCTTGGTTGCTTGAATTAAGTAGGAAAGGAGAAAATCATAAGAAATTTAGCACTGGAAAGCTGTATCTAAACATCAGAACACAGGCTGTGGTAACCATTTTGTCCTGGTTGGCCAGAAATGGATTTGCCCCCAGAGACAATCTGATTGCCTCTCTAGCAAAATCAATTATGGAACCACCAGTCACTGAAGAGGAAGATATAATGGGGTGTTCCTATCTTCTGAATCTTGTGGATGCCTTTAATGGGGTAGAAATTATAGAAGAACAGCTCAAAATAAGAAAAGACTACCAAGAAATTTGTAGCATCATGAGTGTTGGGATGGCATACAGCTTACTACACAACTCTGGAATAGGGACTGATCCTGCTCAACGGAAGGAGCTATTGAAGAGGAGGTTTAAGGAAAAGCATGCATCACCCAGTTCTGGTAATTGGTTTTTCTGTTATTTGCTTTTCATTGTATATTTATTTAGTAGTTAACTCCTAGATTGCATATATTTTTTTACTTTCTGTATGCTGTTTCTATTTAAAATGTTTGTCGATCATGCTTGTATTGATTGTGGACTTCTTTCTTCCGCCTTCATTTCTTTCTTATTTGGCATCCATAATTGACAAAGACACTTGATTATTTTTATTCAGATGATATAGATAAACTTGGCAAGGTACAGTCCTCATTTTGGAGAGAGTGGAAACTGAAGTTAGAAGAACAAAAGCGTCTCACTGAGCATTCTAGAGCACTAGAGAAAATAATTCCTGGGGTTGAAACAGAGCGCTTTTTGTCCAGGGACTCCATCTATATCGAGAATGTTGTTATCTCTCTCATTGAGTCAGTAAAGTTAGAAAAAAAGCACATTTTGAAGGACATTTTAAAATTGGCTGACACTTATGACTTGAACTGCACTGAGGTATGAAGATTTGCAAGAATGCATTGAAACTTAAAGAAAAATGTATTGCTTAGAATGAAATTATTTGTCTTTTAATTCCCTGGCTCATTGATGATGTTGTAAAAGTTCTATTCTTGGCCATGCTAGTCTCTTAGTAAATTCAGTGTCAAGTAGCATTAGTTTTCAGTATAAAGTAGGTACAAACTTGTATTTTTGTCCAGCAGTGGTTTCATTTGAAGTGGTGTTGAATTATAAAAATTGTTTTCATCGCATCTTTAACTGCTTGAGCGTTTAAGTCAACTAGTTATTTGAACAAAATGTAACATAATCCATTGATGAGATGTCATTACTTTGTTTTTGTGCAGGTGCTATTGCGTTACCTAAGTGCTGTCCTTGTTTCTGATGTTTGGACCAATGATGATATTACCGCTGAAGTTGCAGGTTATAAAGGAGAAATAATTGGTAATAGTGCAAAAACCATTGAAACCATCTCAACAATTGTATACCCCGCAATTGATGGGTGCAACAAACTTTGCCTTGCATATGTGCATGGCTTGCTGTCGGAGTGCTACTTGCAACTGGAAAGTACCAAAGATTTATCACCAATAGTACAGGCTGATCATGGAAATGCCAATCTAAGCTTAGCTCAATATTACAGGGTCATTGAGCAAGAATGCAAAAATGTATCCTTTATCAATAACCTGAACTTCAAAAATATTGCCGGGTTACATGGTTTGAACTTTGAATGCTTTAGTGATGAAGTTTATGCATGTATTGAGGAAAGTAGCTTGTCAGCTTTGTCAAAAATGGTACAGGTTCTTGTGGATATGTATGGTGATTCATTGCCTGATGGTTTCATGTCATGGCAGGATGTCTACAAGTATTACATCCTAAGTTTGCTGAGAACTTTGGGGACTGAAGTTACTACTAATTCTAGTGTTAGAACTCCTGAATACCTTCAAGGCTTTATAAATAAGCTTGAACAGAGCTATGATTTGTGCCAAATGTATATTAGGCTTTTGAGCCAGTCTGATGCTTTGGGGATCATGAAGCAGTTCTTTGCTGTAATCATACCTCTCTACAGTTCATACGGACTCCTTCCTGACAATTCAACATGGCAAGAGTGCCTTATTGTTCTTCTGAATTTCTGGATGAGGTTGACAGATGATATGAAGGAAATTGCATTGGAGGAAAATTCAGGAGAAACTAGTTGCTTCAATCCACAATGTTTAATAAGTTGTCTGAAGGTTTTTATGAAATTGGTGATGGAAGATATTATCTCCCCTAGTCAGGGCTGGGGCAGCATATATGGCTATGTCAATTGCGGCTTAAATGGTGATTCTTCTGCAGAAATTTATAACTTCTGCAGAGCTATGATTTTTTCTGGTTGTGGGTTTGGTGCTGTTGCAGAGGTTTTTTCTGTTGCTTCATCAGAAACTGGTTCAGTTTCTGATTGTGGTACATGTTCTCAGGATCTTCCTCATTTCTATTTAGATAGTCTAGAAGCTGTTTTGTCAGAATTGATCAATGGAACCCATGAGAGCCAGAACCTGTATCATATATTGTCTTCCTTAAGCAAGCTAGAAGGTGACTTAAAGGTTATGCAATGTGTTAGACATGTAATTTGGGAAAGAATGGTCCAGTTCTCTGACAATTTAGAGTTGCCAAGTTCCGTCAGAGTTTTTGTGCTAGAGCTTATGCAATTTATCTCAGGTAAAAATATTAAGGGTTTCTCTACAGAAATACTAGCCAATGTTCAACCATGGGAAGAATGGAATGAATTGATTTATGCTAGTAGAAAGAGTGAGGCTGATGTTGACAAGCAGTTACCAGATCACAAAGACTCTTCTAGTAGGTTTACAAATACTTTGGTTGCTCTTAAATCATCTCAGCTTGTGGCGTCAATCTCTCCTAGCATAGAAATTACCCCTGATGATCTATTGAATGCAGATACGGCTGTGTCTTGCTTTTTGAGATTGTGTAGAGAAGCTAAAGAAGATCTCCACTTTGATGCTCTGCTGGCTATTTTGGAAGAGTGGGATGGACTTTTCACTTCAGGTAAAGATGGAGAGACCACTGCTGAAGCATCTGATGGAGGAAATGACTGGAACAATGATGGTTGGGACGAGGGATGGGAAAGTCTTGAGGAAGTAGACAATCCTGAGAAAGAGAAGATAGAAGACTCTGTTTTTGTTCAACCTTTGCATGTATGTTGGGCGGAGATTTTCAAAAAATTCATGAGCCTATCAAGGTTTACTGATGTGCTGAGACTGATTGATCAGTCATCATTAAAACCTAATGCTATGTTGCTTGATGAAGATGATGCCTGCAGTTTAATCCAGATAGCACTTGGCATTGATTGCTTTCTGGCTTTGAAGATGGCACTATTGTTACCTTACAAAACATTACAGTTGCAGTGCCTGGATGCAGTTGAGGATAGCACAAGAAAAGGCATCCCTCAAACAAGGAGCAAGGACCATGAGTTATTAATTCTCATTTTATCTTCTGGGATTCTCACTTCTATCATCGTTGACTCTACCTATGGTACTATTTTCTCCTATATCTGCTATTTGGTTGGAAACTTATCCAATCAATGTCAACAAGCTCTGGTGTCAGGTAGAGGAATTAACAACAATGAAGATCATGAGAATCAGTTGCTTCTTTTCACAAGGATCCTTTTCCCTAATTTCATATCAGAACTTGTGAAGGCTGATCAGCATGTTCTAGCTGGATTTCTTGTCACAAAATTTATGCACAGTAATGAATCACTTAGTCTCATTAACATTGCCGGTGCCAGTCTTAATAGGTATCTGGAAATGCAGTTGCACATGCTACAGGTCAACGAGTTCCCTGTTGAGAAGACATGTAAAACATTGAAGAATACTGTCGGCAGGTTGAGAGCCAAACTGAGCAATTTGATTCAATCCATATTGCCGTTTCTTTCTGCTAGTGTTAGTTGATAATCGTTTCAATTTGATTACCCTCGCTACCCTTTATCTATTTCGGCAGATTGTCTGTTTTAGGGTAGCATTTGTATCAGTTAGGATCCAAGGGTTTTTGTTGATTAGTATTTACATAGATATTTGCTTTTGGATAGAGATGAATTGCTTTGTCAAAAGAAAGGCTAGTTAGAGATTTAAAAATTCATTCATATATGTATGTGTATTCTGAGCTGGCTTTGAGACTTGTGTACTTGTTTACTCAACGAAGAACAGGAGACTTGTGTACTTGTTTACTCAACGAAGAACAGGAGACTTGTGTATTGGTTGATAATTAAATGTCTTCTGAGCTGGCTGAGACTTGTGTACTTGTCTACACAACGAAGAACAGGAGAAAATTCAATTGATTTTACTTTCATTTAATTCTTGATAATTTTGGAAGTACCAAAAAGAATGCTCAACAAAACCAGTTATGCACTATTGAATGTTAGAAAGTAGTAGTAGAATGTAAGAGCGCAGAATATTGAAGTGGCAATTACATGAAGAGAATGGAAGAATCAGTATCAAATTAATCAAGTGCATAGGAGAGAAATGTTTGAGGTTTGAGGGAACTAATGTTTGCCCCGTCGGTTATCTAGCATTTTTTCACTGATAAAGTCTACGCGTGATGCAGGTTTTTCTTAAAATTTAATGACAATATTGAGATTTTTTGCTCTAGCCAAATCGTGTATTATTTTTTAGTTGACACCTTGTTTAACCAAAAAGTCCTTATTTGAATTTACCTTTATACTATAAATTAAAATTCTTCAATAGACTATCTAACTTGGGGATGAAGTTATCACTCTCTCAAACTATCTTTTATTTTTGTATGTATTCTTGATTTTTTTTAACTGTTTATCCATTTTAATTTAAAAATAATTGCATATGATAATTTAAACTATTTATTATAAATTTAGAATATAATTTATATATTTATAAATATTTATTTATTATAAATTTTAATTATAATATAATTTATAAATTTAAAAATACTTATTTATTGTGAATGATAATTATAATTATATAAAAAATATTTATCATGTGAAAATACTAATTATACTTTAACTACTATAATATATATAAAGATAATTACTCTTCAGGACGTAATAACTTCAAAATGTAAGTAATTAAATTCGTTTTGTATATTATATCAATAAAGATTATGCATCTTAATTTAAATGATTTTTTTACAATTTTCTCTTTAATTTTAAAAGTTTTATTTCTTTAATTTATTTTTATTTAATAAAATAAAATATTCATTATTAATAATAAAAATATGTATTATTTTTAAATTTTTATTTATAAATTTTATGTAAATTTTAAGACCAATATTAATAAAATTAAATTTATAAATGAGTTTAATAGACTTATACTATGTAAAATCAATCAAAAATCACCTTAATGTGATTTTTGATGTAATTATTATAAAAATAAACAAACTTATCATATATAACAATTTCTAATTGAACATTGTAAATAAACTTTTACCCTATCAATGTATATATTAATTATTTTTTAAAATTATGGGTGCAGCGTAAAATACTTGTATAAATAATTTAAAGCTAGTAGGATGCGATCTCGTACACGGATGATGGATAGAGCGAGTACCCAAAACCAACATATGCCTACGAGCGAATATGTAATATTATATTATGCAGCTGTTGCTGCTTCTTCTCTTCCTAGAAGCAACTAGAGATAAAATGAGCGACATTATTGTATAGACATATAACGTATGTTAATATTATCACAGGACAGAATCCGAGGAAGAACAAGGATTCTCTCTGGGTGAAAGTGAAAAGTGGAAACAAAACGTGTGACTGATGTTGCATGAATTGTCTGAGTTAAGATTGTGAAATCCTCAAAATGGAGAGGTTACCTTTGGAAATCTGTCTGAAGATATTCTGTCTCTTGGACTACCAGCATCTTGCTGTTGCTCAACAAGGTCAGCCACGCCCTCTTCATTTTTAGATTCTTTTATCTTTGAAAACATATCATTGTTTTTTGCTATCCAATTAGCGTTGCAATTGATTTCTAAATTTCAAATCAGTAGCGTGTTCTATCAGTTGAAATATTGATATTAGATCTGAATTGACTTTCTTCAATTCCATTCAATTCTTTATATTGGCTTGGATAATCTATTCAGTTTTCTATCTGTCTGAATTGGATCTGAAATTGAAGTGATCATGAGATGAGATTATCCTCTAAATTCGGTTGATATGTTTGTTCAGTTTTTTCCCGAATCATGTCAATCACTGACTCTTCTTTTCATTTAATGTCTACATTGAGGCATTTTTACAATCTGAAACAAATTGGTGGAGGGCAATACAGTGACTAGTCTAGATCAAATGAAATTAAAAACAGGAATAGGATTTGGTTTTGTATAGTTTTGTTTTGGAACAAAAAACAGATAAAGAACTGCTACCTTTGTCACATGTTGCTCCACCTGTATCCAGTAATACTACCCTAGTTATCTTCTAAAGTTTTGAACCACTATTCTCTTTATCAACCGAATTTGAAACAATCAGATACAGCTCTGTGTTCCTTGGACCATGTTCTAACTGTCACCATGCTTTCCAAAAAACATAACACATTAACACAGCACCCTTTGTTAACATTTGGACTAAATTTTGCCACACGGCATTGGTTGATATTTCCTATCTTTTTTAATTATCAACTTATGACTGTTGTTTTGATCAGTGATGAAAAGATAATGTGATTTTAAGAAAAACATTTGGGGATGATGTGTGAGGCTTCTTAATGTTGTATAAATTTCTAGATAATACAATTTTTAATTAGTTAGTGGTAATGTTTGAAGCTTCTTAAGGTTGTCAGATTTACAGATAAAAATAATAAATAAATACCTAAAAATTCCAAGTTGAAATCATTTGCGCAATAGTTGAGGCCTTCGTTTTCATTTATAATCAGGTATCTTGTCTTTCAGAAAAATATTAACAAATGGTTAAACATTTTAAATGAGAAAATGTTATATTTACCTCTATATTTTACTTGTACCTTATTCCCATATTATTGCTTGCGTTTTTGGAATTTTATTCCCAACAATGAGTCAATTTTTCTTTTGTCTGCTCTCAACCATTAGACATAATAATGGCTGTGAGTATAAGCATGAGTTAGAATCAGGGATTTGGTAATTGGTAACTGAGAGTGATAATGGTGAATAAATCGCACCCAAAAATAAAAAATAAAAAAATTGACAAGTTTTAATTTAAAATTTTTAGATTCAGAATTTTATTACCTTGTTTTGATAGGCCATGAATTTGACAATTTGTTGCACTCCTATAGTATGTAGGAAGTGGAAGCTCGTGGCCTCAGACAATGCTCTATGGTCTAACCTTTTTAAGGAGAGATGGGGAGGAGATCATGCTGCTTTTTATGCTCCTATTGGTTCAAAGTCATGGAAAGATGTATATGAGGTGCAAGATCGTTGTGATCGAATTGGAGTGTAAGTTGTTTAATTTACTCTACTGAGAGTCTAAGAGCAATGCACACGCTCACAGACATCACTAACGTTTCATCTTGTCAATGCCATGACCATGATGGTCAGAGTAGCTTTTGCTTTCTCCTTACATAATCACCTGCATGCATTGTTTATCTCTTGAGATGACATGAACTGAACTGCTAATAACCTGTTTTTTGAAAACCAAACGGACCAGCTAGTTCAATTGGGAGACTGGTGAATCGGTCTAGTGTTTGGTCTAAATAAACCACAGAACTTGTCTTCAGAAAAACCAGCAAAAAAAAAAACAGTTCAGAACAGGTCAATGAAAAATGTTTAATACTACGTCGTTTTGATTTTTTTCTTAAAAAATAAAAAATCAACCTAAAGCATTTGTTATATTTTATATTCTAGATGTAAACTTGTTATTATTAATGGACATAGATGTGTATTTTTGAAACTTAAGTATTATGATATATTTGATTTGGATTTTTATGTGTATTTTCAACGTTAAGAAACTATAAAATGATATTTTATTTTTAGTTTTTAGTATTATAAGATTATGACATTACGCTTCTTTAATATTATTTTATGTATTATTTAATTATTATTATTATTATTTTATTAATATCAGTTCGAAACCTTACCAGTACTTTGACTGATCAATTACCAGTCTGATTTTAAAAATATTGCTAATAACTGCAACTCAACATTGATGTTGGCTTCCTCTTACCTGGATCTAGCTTAGCTCTAACATGAACCATTATTATTCAGCAAAACAAATTATTGTCTCAAAATTATTTTGGAATTAGCAAATGGGTCTGGAATTCAGTTGGCACTCTACAATAAATAATCTAGTCTGTTGCAACAATGATAGGACTCTGATCTGAAGGGAATTATCTTTTTACATCTTTCACAAAATAGGGGTTTGAAGATTATTAGAGAAGGCAGTGACTACTATCTTGTTCACCAAGGAGAGATACAGCGACATCTGGGTTCAAGAAAAAATCAGGAAAAAGCAACTGGTCACAGCTGCCATACTTTGAATTCAGAAATTGACTTCACTGGAGAAGGTTCCGTAGCTGAAGAGAGATCATGTCGTGGAATTTTGGACAAAATCCTTTTCTTCATTGGGGATTTGGAAGTTGCCTCTGCAGATGCAAAACGTAGCCGTGTGATATAATCGTCTCTAGTATTCAATCCAATAGTGAAGTTCACTGTAAAACTTCTCTGTATCTAGGCATTATTTCATGTATATAATTATTTATATCAAACAATGTATTCAGTTACTTTGTAGCAATTATAATAATTTGGAGGTTGTAACCTTTTCAGATAAGTCATGAAAACCACACAAGTGACAAGTGGTTGTTTATCCTGTTATACAAGTTTGTTAAACCATTGTGCCAATATGCTGTATAATGATATAATCTGATCAGATGACCCTGTTATCATGAGGACCTCATGTAAGTGTTCGCACTGTTTGGTTGCATGGAAATGAAGGGGGGAGAGGAGGGAGAGCGAAGAAATAAAGATGAGAAATCGTCTCTTATTTGGTAGCGAAGAAATTGAAGAAGAGAGAAATAAAAAGATGTGGATTTCACACGTTTTTATTTCTCCCCAAAATTGTGTGGAAGATAATCAATTATCATTAGTGTATATAATGAAAAATAATCGATTTTCAAACTCAAACTAAAAAAAATTGATTTTCATGCACCCAATATAAAGTTACATTTTGGAAATCGATTATCACCTTTTGATGCATTTGGAAATTGATTATCATGAATTAGAAATCGATTATCACATTTTGAAAATCAATTTTCACATTATGAAAATAGATTATTTTAATTAAGTAATTTATATTCTTTTTCTTATTTCTTTCTTTCCTATTTTTATTTTTCTCTTCTCTATTTTTGTCTACCCTATTCTTTTCTTTGTACAAAACACACTCTTAGTATTATCATTTCCCTTTTCCCAACTGTTGCATCGAGTTTGGAACAAGCAACGAAGACTCGGACTAAGGCTAGGATTGAAATATTGGATTCAATTTCGTTGCTTAAAATAAATAAATAAATAAATGTGATACACATATAACGATTCTTACAATAATTTATACAATATCATTTTCTGTATTTATCTTTCTTTATCACATCGTTTATTACATTTCAAGCTTCTCTCTCTTTTCTCTTTTTTTCTTTTTTAGTTGTAAAATTTGTTGGACAAGTATCATTTTTCATAAATAAATGATATAAGAAAGTATTGATAGTAACTCCACCTTTTTTGTATGTGGATAATCGATTTGGGTAACTGGATCAACAAGTTATTAAATTGACTTTTAAAAATATAAATGAAGCAAATAAAGCAATGGAGGAAAAGAGTATCTGAAATTAGCTTCTTTTTTTCCGAGTTCTAAGGAGACTCGTATCTAAGAGACCCAGAAAGGAAGAACAAGAACTATTTTACCGTCCTTCAGAATATCTTGTTCTCAAAGGAAAGTAAAGGAAAATTGCTTCTTTTCTTTCAAAAATGAAATTTGAAGAATTTCGCCTAAAGTCATTTTACCTATACTCAGTTTTACTCATCCTTTGATTTTTCTTACTGTTATTAAACTTAAAATAAGCATATGACAATACCAAAACCTTACATGGACTTATAAATCAAATTATCAATCTGACGACTCTAAGCATGTAAAATTTACAAATAATTACATTTACATTTTTGACATTTTCCTTGAGCCTATGCACTAATGGAACGCGTTCTGTGCCAAACGATAAAATAGATGTAACTGATGCCGACTAAAACTAATGTAAACGCAACTGCCGCAGCACCAAAGATTGAAGATTTTCAGAAGGAATAGAAACACAACTAATGTAATTATAAAATTTCAGAACAAATAACGGTTGGTTCAGAACCGAGTCCAGTTAGCCAGATAGCGAGCAACGTCATTTCCATGTCCGTGTGTACCAAGGAATACCAAATTAAGAGAACCCAAACAACACTCATCATCACATAACTCGGCCTCAAATTTCACATCCACGAGTAGCCATGGTTGCATCCATCAATCATCTGATGACGACAGAAGAGAAACCAACTGTGTAGGTGTGGTCAAAAACCGCAGCTTGGGATCGAGGGCTGAGCTAAATTGGTGGGTTCACTTGTTATTAAGTGCCATGCCATTGGAATGGGCAGAGTTGTCCCCCGTGACTAGTAAACACTTCCCTTCTCTCCACTGCAACCCTTAACAAATTTCTCCCTGATTCGATGGGCATCAATGAATGGTTTGCTTCATATTAAATGTGCAGCACTATTATCTTAGATAAGCTATATTGCCCTGATAGATAGGGCAGAACTTACTAGAACCTCAAGCAAATTATTGTACCCGGTTTAATAAAATCAATTGAAAGTGAATAAATTTTAGCATCTGTCCACTCGTGAGCATAATGCTCGTAGTTGTACGTCAACAAAAGCACCAACATAATCGCTGAGGGAAAATAACTGAAGATAAAAAAGGATGCATTAATTGAATGGAGTGCGATTTCATTACAAAATTAAAAGACTGAAAGAAATAGTATGGCATATATACTATTCCCAACGGGGCAAAACTTAGATACTGCCCCCAAAAGAATACCATCAGAACTACCAAAACGGAGATTTCTCCTCAAGTAATAGCCAACAGAAAACTATTGCACTACAATATTTATACTAAAAACACTCAAGAAAATTGCTCCACTCATCCTTTCTGCTTGTTTCTTGAATCCCTCCTCATTTGTGAGCATCAGGTTTACCTTCACTCAAATTGCATCGTACACAGTCGTAGACAGAAACTGCATTAGTAAGACTGAAGCAGCTAAGTTCAGTGCCTCCGCAAAACTTACGCAAAAGCCAGTTAAATGTTCAATGGTTCTGACTCGGCGTCCCTATCCTTCAATTGCCAATCTTCTGTTTCTGTTTCAAACAAAAATAAATCCCAGCTCAAAGTAAGAACATTTTTATACACAGGGCAAGTATTGGGGCACTATAAAGCAAAAGGAAGGAGCACGTGGACTAATCCTTTTCAAGGTAAAACAAGCTCGCCAAATTAACCAAAATAGGCTATCATCTTGCACACAAGAATGTTTGGCTCTGTTGAACTGTCAGCGATCTATAAGAACAGCCTCAGGCAGGAGCAATGAAGCCAAAGGTGTACAAGTTACAGTAATTTCCAGATAAGATATGGTTATAACACAGCAAATTAGTTTATACAAGGTTTGAGGCCATTGCTGTTCTATGTCTAAATCAACTTAAGCAACAGATCATTAGCGTGAGGGTCTTACTTGGCTTATCTGCAATCACCATGAGTCGCCTTTGTAAGATACAAGCCACCAAAAGGAAAATTGAGCACATGCCAAACATAACGGTGATAGGGAATGCATCAACCTGCACAGAGAAAATACATAATTAGTCAAAAACACATGCAAAAAAATACTACATTGTTAAGATCAAGCATTGTATTAAAGTAGTAGATTGTGTAACATACATTGTACAGAACAACACACACAAATATGTTCAGAGGAATGCGGAAAAAGTTCATGATGGTGCTCCTGGCCTCCTCGGGAATGTATTGAGATCTCATCTTCATAATAGATGGCCAGAATATGCCAACACAACTCTCAAAAGTACAGAAGCCAAGAAGCTGAAGGCAACCAGAGAATGAGATGCTTCCACCTTTCACTTGGGAAGGTACTACCAAGAACTGCTCCACAGTAACCAAGACAAAATATAGCAAAATGGTATGAGATGTAAGTCACAATACTAGGGGGGGAAGAGGAAAAGAGTATATTGGAAGAATAGCATACAGTGGTCAGAATGGGAAGCATCAGAGAAGCAGAAGAAACTACAAAAACAATCTGCATATAGCTCTCTACTCGGAGAGTTGAACGGGCCATCAACTTAGATGCAAGTGAGCTTCCCAACATTGAAGCTAACATAAATGTTGCAAAAATAAAACCATGGGGAATATCTTCATCATTTGGGCTCAATGCAGGAGTCCATAGAAATACAAAGGTGTACATTGAACCTTCAAAGAGAGACTGTATGGCACCCAGCAAGGCTATTTTTTCATCTGAAGCACAAAGAATGCAATAAAAAATGAACTTGGGAAGTACAATATGAACAAGAATACAAGACAAGAGATGAATAAAATAAATGACAACAGAATAAGAAAAGCAAAAGCACAGCTCTGCTCGATCAATTCCATTTAGGATAGCTTTAATAAAAACTACTTTGGTTACAGTGATGTTCACATTTTTTACATGTAAACTGTTATGAAGATTGATATCATGTGTAAAGTGTTTCAAAGTTCAAATTTACAGTATCAAACCATTGTATAAAAACAATGAGAAAATAAATTGAAAGGTAAGAAATCTACCAGAAGCAATGGCCACAGCAGCACCCCTGAATTGGGTAAGCAAGTCCTTGCTCTCAGAAGGATCTCCATAATTTTCTGTCCATGTAGATAGTATGATGGCCATACCAATGGCAAGAAAACATGAAGCAGCATCAAAGGGGGCCACAGGTCCAAGAGCCAATGTATCAACAAGGACGTTTCCAAACAGCCCAGCCAAAATAGCAACAAGACCATTTCCAAGAAATATAGCTTTTGAGAATGTTAATGATAGCCATTGTTGATCAAAGCCCCTCTGACAAATCAACGTTTTAAAAAACAGAGACACAATTCAGAATCATAAATACACAATGTAACAAGAAGGATATCAAGACCAAAAAAAAAAATTGTAACATGAAGCATATACTGAAAACTGTGTCTCAACAGTCAACTCTACACCATGGACTCGATATCCATATAATGAATCCAATAAATACAAAAATAAAATTTTCTCAATTAATATATTTACATTACATGATATACTGAACCTAGACACTTAAACTAAACCTAGACATAATGATACACTTTCTAACTGTTTTTTAAATTTTTAGTTGTACATGCAATGCAATGTATGTACTCCATACAAGACCAGCCCAATTTGGAATTTCAGTCCAAAACAATTAAGCTAAATTATCATTTTGAGGACATAAAAACCACTCTTGTGCCTATGGCAGTTAAAATTACATTGTATAATTCACAAGTCATCTACATCCTCCAAATACAGAGAAAAATCTTATATACCATATTCACAAGTCAATCAACGACTGCCTCCAAATTATAAGGCACTTCCTGTATGTCTTAAATCAACATATCCAGAGGAAATATTCATAATAATAAACAGCAGACAACTTTTAAAAGCAAACGATTATTCCTCACCTTGAAGTGCTCAGCAACAAGCCACGATTCGAATGCCGAAAACAGAAGTGAAGTGGCAATACCTCCCAAAACACGGCCCAACATGAGGACTTTGTATTGAGGAGAATGCTTGGTGATGCAGCTCAAAATGTAGGTTATGCAGTAAGTCACACAAGCCCTCTTCCGGCCTCTGATTTCAGGGTAAGAAGCATGAGACACTGAAAAATTCTACGACAGATATGTATGCATGCAGGAAGATGAAATAAGAAAACCAAGAAGGCATCTCACTGTTTGTCAGCTAGAGATCCCACAATTGTTCCGAACAGCATGGAAGACCCAAAACCAGCAATGAACAGTTGTCCAATCTCCCCTTTCCCATATCCATACGTACTGTAAAGGTAGTACACATATGGACCTTGCAGCCAATCTCCAGCTATAACCATAGAAACAGCAACCTATTTAGATTTCAAAAAACTAAAAACAGTAACTCCATTCCCCACAACTTGACATTTTCGACAATAGCACGATCACATATTCAGATGCAACTGTAGACAAACCACAAACAGACCCATCTCTGATAACAATCCCCAGAGCACAATCAGAGCATTTTTCCCTCTCCCAATTTATTCACCAACAACATCGTACTCAGAATCATAACTCAACGATTAAAAGAATGTAACTAAAATCAGACATGATTATAATTAGAAAGATCAATATAACCAAGTTTAAATAAAATAATGAGTTGAGTAAGACATAATGTAGTGTACAGTGTACGCATCTACCATAAAACCAAAAAAAAAGTAAAAATCACAAATCCAGAGCCACAGAAAACGAAAGGTAATAAAATCAACAGGCACGGCAGCACTCTCGTCCATTCATACACCGAGATTACATCAGGATCCGGCTGAAACGCTTTTGATTTCTCGCTACTTTCAGTTTTACAAACAAACAGCACGTAAGGCAGCGAGAAACAACAAACAAACAACGGCTTCTTTGATTTTTATTTTTATTTTTTGATTTTGGTAATAATTAATATTGCGTCGCGAAAAATTAAAACGACAAATAAACAGTCGTTTTAATTTTCGGCATGAACAAACAGATCAAGCGCAATGAGAGAAGCGAGGGAGCAGATCGAGGAGGAAAGAGCGAGATCTGAGAGAGAAGAGACAGATCTGTACCCATCATGAGGGAATAGACGAGGAGGTAATTGTTCTTGAAGGAATTGAATGCCGTAGAGGTGTTGATTCGATCCTTGTTGCTTTTGCTCAGCTCCATAGCTGCCACCACCGCGGCCAAACCGCCGAACACGGTGTAGAAGAACAACTCCATCTTCGCAAATGCCTTCACAGGCACTGAGCCAAGTCTATGTGAGAGTTCGATTTGTGTGACACCACGAGTTTGGTGAGAGAGCAACGAAGGAAGAGAGAGTTATATATAGTGCCACCAAACGGGGCTCTGATCCGCTGCACCAACTCCACCGTTACACAACTGGCTCAACCGGTTCCACCTTTTGCTTTGCAAATGTTTTTTTTTTGGTAAAATTGCTTTGCAAATGTTGCTTACGCTATGTCATATTCTTTTTAATAGCTTTTTTTATGCGAAACTTAATAAATTATTAATAGGAATGGTTAAATATAAAATAAAAGTCACTTTATTCATAATCTTTCCAATATATTAAATGAAAATAACTATCTTGAACGAGAGTTTTCCTAGTTGTTATTCTTCAATGATAGTTTTTTTAACTGTTATTCTTTAATGATAGTATTTTTAGAAAATTTTTAACCTCTTATCTCTTTCAATATATTATTTTTAATATTTTTAGTTCTAAATTGAATTTTAATTTTTTTTTAAAAGAATTTGTTAATACTTAAAAATTAACATTGTATATTGTATTACAATAATTATTTATTATAAATTTAAAATATAATCTATATATTCAAAAAATTTATTTATTACAAAATTTAATTATAATATAATTTACATATTTAAAAGTATTTATTTATTATAAATTTAAGTTATATAAAATAAATATTTATTATGTGTAATGCATATGTTAAAATCCTAGTAATAAAATATGTGACAAAGTGCGTTATTAGCATTTATAAACGTTATAGTTATCATTGTTTATTGGACCAGTACGGCCTTAAATATTTGTAATCAATGTCCTGCTTCCTAATGACTTAATTCACCAGATCAATGTTAGGGCATCTCTAATGTACTAGATTGCTTAACTTATTTTAATGAATAGGTAATCTTATTAAACTTATAAATTGTATCGTTAGAACTAATTGAGGCGACAATTAAAAAAAGAAACCACAATACCTTGACTAAGCAATCATTGCTTAACACAAAAAATAGGACCTAATATTGATTATATGCATTAGAAATAAAAAGATTGTCTAGCATTGTAAAACTTATTTAGTGATATTTTCAGAGTTACATCGTTAGCTAAAATAGATAGTTGCTTAACATAAAATAAAATAAAATAAAAGTGATATATATCATGGAAAAATTATAAATAATAAAGTCTCTTTAATTTTAATAAGTTACATTGTTAAAGATGCCCTTGTGCTTACAACTTTCTATCGTTATATTGATTAATGATAAGAGAATTTAAAAATCTCTTGTGAATATTGTTAGATTATTTGAATTTATTTATGCGTTTAGAAGAAGCTATTTATAATTTGTTTGGATTTATTTAATAATATAAGTATTCATGTTAATGTTTGAGAGAACTTATGAAGATAATTTATGATCTATCTATAAGCTGTTTTCAGTTTATTTCAATGAGTTTTGATAGTTTATAAAAATGGGTTATATCTTATATAAAAACATTTAATCTCTTTTCTCTTCAATCATAAAAAAAAAAAAAAACTTATATATAAGCACTTATATGATAAGTACTCAATTAGTAATTCTTTATTAGAATTTTTATTATTATCGAAATTATTTACGACATTTAAATTTTTTAATTCGTGATTAATGTGTTTAAAGTTTTTTCTAAAAATGATAAATACGCGTTTTCTTCGTAACAATAAATACATGCTTTTTAAGTACTAATAAAAGCATCTTTACATTATTAAATATCACCAAGAATAATTGTTAACTATTTATATTTTGTCATTCTTATAATTGACCAGTTCATTTCAAAAGTTTATGTATTTAGTTTTTTGTGTTGTTCAGCACAGCCATAGTTAGATGTTAACCGCAAACTCTCGCATTGAAAGCAGCGTTTGATTTTAATATTTTTAAAAGGAATGGTAATAATTAACATTGAATTTAAAGATAATGTTTAGAAAATATCATTAATGATATTTTTACAAAAAATGATTTAAATGATAACACTTGTTAATGATTAAAATTATAATAAATTATTAAATTTTTAAAATCGCGCTGATTAGTATTAAATTGCCCAAAGTATTAATTCACAGCTTGTTAAATAAATTATGATTAAATTAATAATAAGTAAATTTAATTTTTGATATTATATAATATATTGAATAAAAACTAAAATGTAATAAAAATAAATTAAATTAAATTTTAAATTGACGTAAAATAATTATATTATACGTTTTGTAAGGTAAAAATCAATAACAATAAATTAAATTGTAAGAATCTGTGATGTAGACTTGATAAGAAGACCTTTTATAATTTGTAGGGACTTTATTTCGCCAAAAGAATTAATTGAATATAAAAATTAAGAAAAATAATCAATTTAAATTGATTTGTTTAGTAATTTTGAACTGGTTATGACTAATTCAATTTTTTTTTCACCATTAGTTTTGAATTAATTTGTCCAATTTTTTATTGATTCTAAAATTAACTGTTTTTTTAAATTAAATGAATCGAATACATGACCACTAAGTTCTAATTAAATTAGCAAACCCGGTATATTTTTATCAATAATAATAATAATTATATCAAGTTAGTGGATTTCAAATAATAAAAAAAAAGTCTTACTCAATAGTGTTTCAAGACATTTCACAAAGAAATATTTAATACTCCTTTTGTTCTAAAATAAGTATTATCCTAGATTTTTTTACACAAACCAAGAAAAGCTATTCCCTCTGTCCTATTTTATATGATGTTTAAAGTTTTGGCATAGGTATTAAAAAATTAATATTTTAAATTTCATAAAAATGTTATATAACTTTCCAATACCCTTTATCTCTCTAATTAATTAGATTTTTTTCTTATTTATTGCACACTAACAACTACTCCTACTCAGTGTAATAGTGGTTAATGGTATAATAGGAAAAAAAATATTTAATGTTTCATTGATTTTGTAAAATGACAATTAATTTGGGACAAATATTTTTTGCTAAAATGTCATATAAAATAGGATAGAGAGATTAATAAATAGATGAAAGAGAATAGTAATTCTACAAAATTAACCTTATGTTTTTGTTGGAAACAATGCAATACAACAACAACAATCTACTTATATTATGAAGAGTATAGATGAAAAAATAATTAATACTATATTGAAAAGTTAAAATGACACTTATTTAAAAAAAAAATTTCTTATATGACACTTATTTTGAGATGGAAAGAGTATATTTTATCAAACTTTTTAATTATTTAAAATATATGTAGTTGTATTTGTAATATAATAAAATAAGTTTGATTAAATATTTTATTTACTCAATTAATATTTACAGGCCATTATTAGCAATAAAAAAGAGTAACTACTAAGAATTTATTAAGGGTCTGTTTGGTTGGGTGGATGAAAAACGTGAAAAAAGAAAAAAGTTTAAAATTTAAATTAAACAAAATGTGAAAGAAAGGAAAATTTTAAATTTTTGTTTCTAAAAATTAACTTTTTTTTTATTTTCTTTCCAACCAAACAAAAAAAAAGCACTTTATTATCTATGTTTTCTTTCTTTCCTCTTTTTTTTCCTTCGAACCAAATATACCGTAAGGTACAACAGTGAAGCGGGGAGGGGCGACGTTGCATGGGATAATGAGGAGGATGACAACAGCGCGGTTTGCTGCTGATATTCTAATCACCGTCGTTTAACTGAGAAAGGTATTACACATGGTGACATGTGAGGCGTTTGATTAATTGAATATAAGGGGTGGGTGGTGTCGGGGGTTATTGGCTTATGTTATGCCGCAGCATAGGGACGATCCCAGCGGCGAGGTCTCGGATCTAGTACTCCCTGCAAAAGCATAAAATGCATAGTGTGCGGTGGACCCCACTTCCCCCACCTTTTCATTAATTGCAGGATAGGTTTTTAAGATAAAAAATGAAACTCTAATACGCTGCTGTTATGTAACGATTGTCGAGAGGAATGCTATTAATATTTTTTCAAACACTTTCTTTTTTGTTTAAAAGAGAAAAAAAACCATGTACTGATAATGTAAAGTAATTTTACATTATTATTCAATCATAAATCACAATTTATTATAAGTTTGTTGACTTTTATAATAAATACTTTAAAAGTTATATTAACAGTGATTTCTAATTGGTTGACAGTATAAAACTTTTTACACTGACAATTTATGACTATTAAACTCTTTAAAAAAATGTTAATAAGCATTTTTAGGACATTAATTAAGAAATTAAAAATAGAAATTTTTATATTAAAAAGTACAACACTACACTTTTTCATGTAACTTCAATGTGATTTTTAATAAAAACTTTCTATATTTTAATTTCTTAACTAGTGTCCTAAGAGTATTGGTTAGTAAGACCTTTTTTCTAATTATTTTTTCTACTATTAATTAAAATTATTGAAAATTACAAATTTTAGTAAATTTCACTTATCATTTAATGAGTCTCTTTTTTAATTTAGAAGTGAGATCCACCAAAATTTGTAATTTCTAATAAATTTCAGAGAGATAGTGTTGTTAGTATTTCTCATAATTAATGATGAATAATATTATCTCCACTACATTTTTTCATAATACTTTTTGGTAATAAATAATTTAAATATTTTGTAATACCTTATTTATTCTCCTATATATTAAATATAAACAGTATTAAATATTATTTATATTTTTAAGATATTAAATGTATTAATTTTTTATTTAATATCTTTTTTATAAAATGTTAAGAAGATGCCTAATAATTTGTAAGAAAAATACTCCCTCTAATCTTTTATACTCTCTTTAGTCCTATTTATAAGAACCAACTTGAAAATATTTCTTTGTCCTTTTTATAAGAATCAATCCATAATGTCTATTGTATTAATTTTTTTTCTTTACAAAAATACTCTTAATTAAAGTCATTTATCTAAGTTCAATAAGTAGTTAGTGAATATATTAAATTTAAACTCATTAGAAGACAGAAAGTCTAATGTTTGGAGTAGTTTTGAAAAAAATATAAATTTAAGACAAATTTAATACTTTCAACTAAATTAACCATTTTTCTTAATCCTAGTGATATAGTTAATTGGTTCTTATATATAGGACCAAAGGTAATTCATTAAGGCTAATAAAAATTATTTAGTTAATTTTAATTAATAATGTTATAAATTTAAATTTTATTTCACAAAGACTCATAGAATTAAATAGTGGTTATATTTAATGACATTACTTGTAATTCAAGGGGTCATTTTTGCCACCAATGAGCGTGACATATATATTGTCAACAAACTAATGAATGCATTCACTTGCATGGGAGATGAGTGAGAATCTCATTAATAAATTTCACAATAAATTAAGGGTATAAAAAGAAATTTGCAATTAATACATCTGAAAGTGAGTCTATGTTTCTTATAATTAAGACAAAAAAATGTACTACTCATTTGTTCTTATATAAAGGACTGAAAAGAGTATAATATCATATTAGTAAGAGAAATGCTATCAATGCACTATTTAACATACTATTTTAAACACATTCTCTATTATCAGCTAAAATTTATTAAAAATCATAATTTTTTGTGGGTCTCATTTCTTTTTTAATGAGTCTTTTTCCTAATTTTATATTTTTCAATAAATTTTAATCAATAATAGAATGTGTGTTAAAAAGAACGTGTTGCTTGCACCCCTCATCATAGTAATACTTTTTCTTCTCAATTTTTTTCTATCATATCACCTATTTTGTATTTCTCTTTCTTTCTATTTTTATCTTTATTTGTATTGTTGTTTTAGACCTATTTAGCCATATTCAAGGCCAAACAAGATCCCCCAGGCAACTGCCCCATTAAGGCCTACTACCTGATAGACTGACACACCCTAACACCATGTTGGGAATCATGGGCCAAAAACTATCGTGGCGAAAAAATTTTCATCGTCGAATCCTTGTAAATGATCACGATTCACGATTTTGAGTTTTACCCCTTGTAGCACAAAACCTTTGCATTGTAAGCCAAATCACAAATCTTTAGTTGAACAACAAAATCACTATGCAGTCCACGCGAACAAATCCAAATGTTTCACACTCGTAGTGTTTAGAGCACGTCTCAACGTAGTGCTAGCACCAACAACAAAGATGTTGGAAAATAACTTTTGTTTCCTCCCACTCTGATGTGTAGAAATGCAACTAGGTTTTTTTGTACGACACAGTACCTTAAACGATACTATTTATAATAACCTCCCCTTCTTGATCTAGTCTTCATAAACTCATCTATTATAAGTCTAGCTCACAAGAAATTAAAATTTGACTTAATTTCCCCTTGACTTATACGTTATGAGTTTGGCCATGAGAAATTATAGTCTAACTTAATTTTTCTTTTGCTCTAATTAATTTAGGTTATGCATGTGACCCTACAGTAGGTTCACATAATGTTGATAGTAATATTAAATCTCAAATGAATGATATCTAAAAATACAATATTACTACCCAAGAAATGAGAATGTTAGTGATTTGACATAACTTTTTCGTAATCAATATTTCTGTATAATTTTGCCCCTTTGTCCATATATCATAATTGAACATAAGACATAAAACATGTCATCCTTCTATAGTTCAATTATTTATTTCTCGATATTTGAATAGACACATTAATAGTAAATGGGGTTAATATTCCATATATTGACTCATTTCAACATGATCATACATTTCACTATTTTAATCTATCAAGACTCAAGAAAGCCCAAAAATATTAATTACTCCTACTATGTAAGAGGACAAATCACATTTATAGATAATGTCTAATGGTATTAGAACATAAAATTTCTCATATAGAAATTGTAATGACTTTAGGTAAAAAAATACATGTACTATAATCACCTTAAGAATTGCTCATGACACCCACCTAAAATTCTATGTATTATGTTATAAATTAAATTTCAATATTATTGTGGTAACCCAAGAATAATATTAAATATTATGAGTTAGGCTATCACCTCATCCAATCAACTGTGAGAGGAAGGAACTAGTAAGAGCAGGCCGAATATTGATTTAAGTGGGAAGATAGAAAATTTGCCAAATGGGGCTCCACCCAAAACTGTGAACGCTTTTTTTAAGAGCCATCAACAAATCACTCCCAAGTTCCAACTAGAAAACTTTTATCAGCCTCTGTCGGGTTAATTGTCTGCTTCTGTGCCCTCGCTACTAGGAAGAAGAATAAACATTCAGTCAATATCTCAGAACTTGTAGCACTATGTCTAAGGTTGGGTCGGGGTCCAGCTAGCCATGTTTTTTAGCGACTGGTTCAAATTGTTCGGGCAACATCATCATCGGAGACTATGGATTGGTAAGGTTTGTACACTTTAATTATTATATAAAAAAGCAAATGGTGTAGCTCATGAGAGCTAGCGAGATGGCCACTTCCAACCCCAGCATATATGGATTGAGGACATGCTACATTTTATTTGCAATTTGGCACGGTAGGACCTCTTGAGTTTTCCATATACAAATTCTTTTCAGCCAAAAACAAATATGGCTACAAAAATATTGTCGCTATAATCTTAGACATGTCCACTTATATCAATACGATTGTTCAAATGTTTAAGATTTTTAATTTTTTGCATAGATAAAAATTACATAGCCAGAAAATATCTTCAGGTTTAAAATAAAAAGAAAAATTGATAAATCAAATAAATTCAAACTAATAAAATTATAACATAATTCTGTTGCCTAAGGTAAGGATGATATAAAGTTTTGTAGCCTAACAGCTTTTTAAGATAGAAGACTGGAAAGCAAATTAAATATTTTACAATATGATAGGATAAAAGAAAAGAAAATAGAGAAGAGAAAAAATATGAATGATGTATCATTTTTGTTTAGTTGAAGAGAAAATAAAAGGAAAAGAGAGAGAGAAAAAAACTTTTAGAAATAAAATATTAATTTTGTGTGCGTGTGTGTATGTGTTAGAATTATTCTTGGAGTAATACTTAGGTTATGTTTGGTCCAATTTTTTATGGTTTAAAATTTACTTTAAAGTTAAAACCCAAAATAAAATTTTTAAAAATAAAATAGAATTCATTTGACAATTTTGACTTAAAAACTCTTTTAAAACGAAACACTTTGTTTCTTTATCCCACATCGATTTTCGGATTAGAGAGAGGATGACGACTAGGGTGAGAGACTAGGTTATGTCTCTCACTGTGGGAAACCATTTTTAAATAGTTAGATTTCTTCCTTTTTAAATCAAAGGTTGATATTTTTCTCTCTCTTTTTCTCCATCTTTCCCCCTAATTAACCCCTCACTCTCCATCATCATCTTCTTTGACGGTTTCTAGAGAGAGAAAGCATGGTACTGTAGTTTGCCAATGAGAAGAGAGAAAAGCTTTTCTTCAATAGTTTCTAGAGAGAGACAAATTTCTTGAAAGAGAAAGTCCAGTGAGTAGAAGAAGCAGTAATGCCCAAAGTTAATTCAAACAGTGTCGCCGATTTTTCAACGATTTCGACACATGACAAACAGTTCATTCAATACAAGTACAACACATTCGACAACCTCTTCAAGGTTACGGCAAAGATCCATCCTTCAATCATGCCTACTGGCTGTGGTCCGTGCGAAATCATTGGTACTACTTTGTTTCTTCAATTTATTATATTTTTTTAAAAACGATATAAGTTTAATTGAGAAATTGTGTGTTTCTCTAATTCAGTTTTGTTCTTGATGAATTGGATTTGATTATGGATGAATTGTTAGCAATTGCGCAAGGAAAGGAAGAAAGCAGGGGGGAAGATGACACTGCTAGAAATCACCTCCTATGGTGGCGCAAGATGAAGCTCATGACGATCAAAAGAAGTAAGAAAGTGTGCTATTTTTTTCCCCTTCTTCTTCTCTACTTGTGGATCATTCTCTATAGGATTTTAGGCTGTATTTCGCAACTAGTGGTGTTTTGTGTTTATGTTCAATGGGGGACCATGGCTCAATGGTGTCGGTTTGCTTTGTTTTGATTTACAAGTGTTGCAGTTTGATTGTTGGTTTGTTTATGTCATATAGGTGGCACAAGGGGAAGGATTGGTGTTTTATTTTTCAAAAGAGAAAGAAGGAGATGGAAGGGGGAGTTGTCGCATATGTGATGAAGAAGGGGGAAAAAGAGGGGGGGGAGGGAATAGAAGAGAAAAAATATCAGCCATTGATTTTAAAAATGAAGAGATCTAAAGATTTAAAAAAGGTTTTTCACAGTGGGAGACATGAATCGGTCTCCCACCTTAGCTTTTGTCTGAGAAAGAGATGCTATAGTGTACAACTTATTTTTAAAAGTTTCTTTAGTTGGCTTTTCTTAAAGGTTGCTTTACCCTTTTTCTTCTATAAAAAAATAAAAAATAGGTTCCTTAATTTTTTAAAAGTTTTTCTCTAAGTGTGTTTGGTCCATCTTTTCATTTTAAGGAAACTAGAAAAAAGTTAGGTAAAACACTACTTAGTTATTTCATTCAATAACTTTTTGTATATATTAAATTCTAATCATTCAACTATTTGATATTATCTTAACAGTCATGTATACCCAATTTTATATGCATAGTTAAGTAATCATCTAATCGACATTTATTTATATTTAAAAAATATATTATTTGTTAAATTAAATTTATTTAATAAAATATCAAATAATTTTAAAATTTTATAAAAAAATTATAAAATTAATATATTTACTAAAAAATTTCTAATTTAACAATTAAATTATTAAAATTAATATATATATATATATATATATATATGTATATATATGGATATAAATTATTGAAAGAAATAATTTCACCAAAATTTCTCTTAAAATAACTTAATGCACTCTCTCTCTGTATATAACTATCAGAAATCAAAACTCAAAAGTTAAAAAGCAATCATTGATAAGTACATAGTCAAATCACCTTTCTAATAATATAAAAATCACATGGGAATTATTAGGCTTGTCTTTTTTTTTTCCCCTTCTCGAAATATTCATGCATGAAGTAAATATATGCCGACAATCCTTCTTTAATTGTATTTGGACGGAGAAAAATAATTAAAACTGACATTTTTTTCTTACTTAGTTAAAAAACACACAAAAAAAATGATCTTTTTACAAGGGTACATGTATCTTTCATGAGAAATGATCTTTCACAAGTCAAGTAGGACTATTATATGTGTCAAAATTCTTCTTTCAAGTATTTAACATAGTTACATACTCAGGATTTGAACTCAAAATCATTGCCTAAGCTGAAATAATCCCGTGTTAGCCGATTCATGTGCCCAATGGTAAAAGTGATTTTAATGAATAAAAAAAATAAATTTTTTCAAAATTTTCCTTTAATTTAAATTTTATTTTTTTCTCTTTTTCTTTTCTTTTCTTTTATTTAAACAAAAGATAAATACGTGTTTGTTTGATTTTATGTAAAGAAAATTATTTCTTTATCATTTTTAAAAAAAATATTTTAAAACTCATCGGTTTTGCCCAAAAGTATATCTACCCAATATTGAAGCTGTGAACAGATTTTGCACATCAAAATCTCAAAATTAGTAATGCATTCTTTTACTAATTTTTTTTTTTTGAATATGAGGGGCAAAAGCCCATATCAACAACCACGAGAAAATACAATGGAGGCTAAATCAGCCTAAATACAAAGGGAGAAGAAATTAAGAACTACATCAAAAAAACTAATACCCGTGACACATAATTCATTATTAGTCAAAGCATCTACTGATTGATTTGCTTCTCTAAACACATAATACCCTATTGCTTACAAACCGGATTTGGAGAACTATTGCTCACATTTTTCATTTGAACCTTATACAAATTGTGATACTTAAATATAATGCGTAAATACCTTACCCTATGGTGTTAAACACATAGATAGATAATCAATATTCCTACAAAGAATGGAAAACTGCCTACCTGGGAAGAGCTATTAGCAAATATGACTATGTTCGTAGTGTTTTTCAGCAGTAAACAAATAAATCAATCAATCATATATGCTCGTTTAACGGAAGCACAATGTTCAATTTTAGCTTTTGAGATTTGATGGAATCTTTTCTATTGGTTCAATAAGGTCAACGAGTAGAGGAAGCAAGAGTTCTGGTAAGTTGTAGGAAAACCAAGGCCAACTAGCATTTTCTTAATTTCTTGTTGGAGCTATAGCTTAAATTTCAACTCCCAAAACGTGAATAAAATATATAATAAGAATAAGTTGTTAGGCTAGTTCGTTAACTGCCAACTTATGAACTTAATTTGAAATTATTTTGCTTATTAGTCTTAACAATAGAATTACGAACAAATTATCCTAACTAAACAATCTCTAATTTGACATTATGGTGGTCTTTTTTCATTTTTAATTTATGTCTAAAAAAAGCTAAAAATGAAGCACGTGTTAAAAATTGAGTAAATAAGAAAATTTGAAGTTTTTTTTTTAAATTTCGTATAATTATTTACATAAATTTCGTAAATCTGAAAAGGATTATTATAGCTTATTCTTAATTTTGTAAAAATCCGTGCAATGTACGGAACCTAAATTATTCACAACTGTTTTTTTTATTTCCAAAACATATATAATTGATTTGATAGAATATATAATTATGTATATTTAATTATCCATATCTTGGCTACTTAACCTTTATGGCTTAAATATAGATTGCACAAATGCTCTTTATTGAACAATTATATTTATGGACAAGAATGAACTTGATCATCTATGTTTAAATACTATTGTTTTTTTATTCATTTATACACGATATTTATAGGAGTAAAGATCTCTTTATTCTCCAAGTCTTAACCAAGTGGCTGGGTAGGTAGTAAGGTAGATACTCCTAAACAAATAAATGAATAAAATTATTATAGAATGTCGGTAACGCACCGATTTGATCCCAATCTGCGCACTACGGATCTCCCCATGACTGCTTAGCATGTCATCATATCCCGATTCATGGCAGACATTGACGTTAGCCATACATAATTGAACTTTGTTTTCTTCCTAACTACTGTTGCGCACAAAGTGAACTTATACTTGACACCAACGTTTATGCACGACTAACGTTGACTAACGCTAGCCACTTTTTGTTAATAGCATTTGTGCCGACCTCTTCCAACCCAATTTTATCTTGTGATCAAGAAAATAAACAATTCTAAACTGTGGTTAAGAAATTGACAAGAAAATGTTAATAATCTGTTCTTAAAAAAATTATATTGGTACTGATGATATATATTGAACCTATGACCATATCCTTGATTAGAAGTGTAACACAGGCAGGCAGATTAGAAGGTACATGATTTTTTTTAACAATTTAATAGATGCTTTCCTGCTATACACTTCTGTAATTTTTTTTACAATCTTTTTTTTTTTTTGAACCAAGGGTATTTTCTGGTCAAAAATCAAAGACTAATATCTCAAGATATTAAGATCTATTTAATGAGTTGACATCTTCCAACAAGATAGATGTTATTCCAACCTTTGCATACCTTGCCTTTGGTTTTCCATTTAGATTATCATATTTCATGTTGGGAGACAGTTTGATCCCAAAAGTCCACTTGACAAAGAGTAGTTCAGAATATCCCAATGGGCTACAAGCCCATATTGTTGCCACAGAACCAGCAAAACCACCAGGTACTTTGTTCTGAGTTCCTTTTGCATATAGAACTGAAAAAACATTGCAATTGTGATACATCAAACATGAACCTTAATTAGTTAAATTTTTTTTTAGCATGTTTAAATCCTAAATCCACCCATGACCTCAGTTCATTAATTCACTGTTTGTATTAGGTATTGGCTGAATTTACTAGATGATTCTTCTACAGAAGAATAGCGTAAGCTCCATTTGTTTGTCCCGATTCATCATTCAGCTATTAAATCCCAGATGCAGGAGCAAAAATGCATACGAATACAAGAACAGCGGCATTTTCATCTGGAGTAGAAATGAAACCATTCCATAAGTAAAGAAGGTCAATATTCAATAATCAAGGTGTTTTTTCTGTTATTGTAATGATGTGATATTATAAAAGTCAATCACTTTAATGGTTATATTGTGCCTAAATCAAATGCACGTGAACCACCATACAATTGGTGTTGGATTTGGACAGTGGGATCTGTTAGTTGCTTAGAGGGATTTAGCCCGTGCCTTCCCACACAAGAGACAAAGGTTCTCAACCATTTGGTGTGTAAGTTGGTTCCCTAACGAGAGTCTAAATCCAACAAAATCACGGACAAATATTTGGCAGCGTTGAGCACAAGAAGTGAAAGTCATATATATGTAATGATGTTGATGGTCAAGAGACCATATTGGACAGAGGAAACTCAGGGCCTTAACTCACATATTTTCTCATTAGGATGACGATCCTAAGTGACCCTCATGGTTCTCTTGATACAATTATATTGGAATTCTCATACATAGCATAACATCGCATTTGATTCTTAAATGTGACCAAAGAGAGGATGATCAACATACACAAAATCTTGAGATTGTTGATTTGACTCACCCATATAACGTAACAATATATTGTTTTGCATTCTTCGATGAGTTGTACTTGAAAATGACATGTAACTAAATGTTTTACCTTTTGTTTTGTGATGTATTTTCAATGCTCTTGAACTTGCTTTGTCGTGAAGACTAGACCTCTTTTTATTTCTTTTGTTGATTTGTTCTATGTTGTTTGTATCCTATGTGGGAAAGTAGCATGCCTTTCAATTTGTCTACTTGTCGTATAGACTTAGAGTTTGATGATGGAGGTGAGCGGGAGTATGATCACTCAGACAAGGAGTTCATCTATCGTGGGATAGTTACATTCACAGTGACTTGTATGTTGATGCCGGAGCAAAGCCCCCTGATTGTGTCTTCTCGCTTCTATCTAAAGATGGTTTTACCTTTCATTGTTCCACCCTCACTGTCACCATTGTAAATGCACGGAGTACCATGGAGTGAGCTTGTGTGTATTATGATTGTCGCTTTTGTATAACTAACCTTGTTTTTGTCATATGTATATAGTTGAGTCAAGTACATGACTCAACTGTTAGGATAGGCACTCAGATGTAATTTCTCTCTCTACCATGGGATACTTATGTCCTACTATCTTTTGTGAAAAAAAATTCTTAATATTTCTAAGTCTTATTCCTATAAGTCCCTAAATAAGAGATAATACATGCATTTTATTGTGACATTTGCATTAGGAATGTGATGTTACAAAACTAATTTCCAAAATATATTTTATAAATTTAGAAATTAATTTCCAAAACCTTTATTCATTAACAAAACAAATTTTGGAACTTAATTTCTACAAATAAAAAGTATTTTTAGAAAAAAATATATATAAAAGAGAAATATATAAATCAAAAGGAGAATGCAAATAGCAATTGCTTTCTCATGATATCTACCAGCTGAAACTTGGGTTAGCAAAAGTCCTTTCGTCACTCGTATAATAAGATTGACTCATTCTTTTCAAAATATGAGTTGGGCTTAGTCTGATGTATCGACAATAATGGGTGGGTGGATGGGTGGAGGGGGGGGGGGGGGGGTAAGACTTATTCAATTCCTGTGCTTATAATATGGTCTAGTATTAAAACAACACAATTATTTTGTATGTTTAAAATTTAAAAATATATTATATTATAAAAATGTTTTATAATTTTTAAAACTTGTTATGTTCAGCTATAATCACTATTTTGAAATTGGACCAAACCGATCGGTCAGACCAAAAAATCGGTGAACTAATTACCTGACCAGTTCAAATAAACCATAGAACCAGTCTGGAAAAAAATCGGTCAAAGAACCAAAACACAAGTAAAACCGAAAAAAAAAAAAACAATTTACAGCATGTCAACAAAAAAATGCTTAATATAACATTATTTTTTATTTTTTTCTTAGAAAAATAAAAATCAACATAAAGTATTTGTCATTTTCTTTTTTATTCTAAATATAAACTTGTTTTTATTAATAAATGTTGATGTGTATTGTTAAAACTTAAACTTAAGTATTATGACATATTTGATTTGAACTTTTATAAGTATTGTAAATGTTAATAATCTATAAAATTATGTTTTATTTTTAGTTTTTAGTATTATAAAGTTATGATATTATATTTTTTTAATAATATTTTATGTATTGGTTTAATTATTATTATTATTTTATTAATATTGGTTTTCGACCATAGTTCAACTATGATTGAACCATTGAACCTTTGTAACATCCCAAGCACTAACAAGAGCGGGGAGTGATCGCTGGTGCAAAAGAGATACGGCACGGACAAGGGGCGGCTCCTAGCAGACTTCTAGTAGGAAGGACACATGAATGAATCGAATACACAATGGAATGAGATGGATTTAGAGATTGTGTAGGTGTGGGCTATACAGTTGATGATAACTTAAAGGAATTAATTAGTACTACCTATAACGACAAGTTGCACCTACTTTTTGGTAACCTATCACTTAAGAGCTCCACAATTAAGCATGTTTGACTTGGAGCAATTCTGGGATGGGTGACCTCTTGGGAAGTTTCCTAGGAAGTGTGTGAGTGAAGACAAAATAAGCTAAAAAGTCTTCTGTTGCTTTGTGGAGACAGTTGTTGTAACACCTCTATTTTTGCATATCAAATTATTTTCTTAATTATTCTATATTTATTTTTGGAGAACTAGATGGAAATCTCAAAAATTTGATTACTATAGTTATGTAGTACTTAATTTAGATTTTTAATAAATTTTTGGGGAACTGAGCTCGAAATAGGTAAAATGATCGTTTTGCCCCTAAAAAGTCAGATAACAGAATAAAAAAATAGTTAGAAGTGTTTAAAAATTATTTTTAAGTTATCAATATACTTAGAATAATTAATAATAATTTTAGAAATTTTCAGGAATTTATTAAGATAGTTTTTACGAAATAACCAAAATACCTCTGGTTGAATGTGGGAGCAGCCTAGAGACTTTTTGACTTCAAAATATTTTTAAAATTTTATACTAAGTATCTTTCACTATAAAAATTTTATTTTGAAAGAAAAATAGTGAAAAATATAATAATCCTATTTCAATTTTTTCAACCATTTTTCTAATATTTGACAATGTAATTTTGAAAATTCGGGAAGAAATTTCAAAATTCTGATTCTTACCATTATGCTCAAAATCTCAAGAGCTATTTAATAGTGATTTTTAATAATTTTTCCGAGCCGGAGCCTAAAGAAATTAGAAAATGATGATTTTGTCCCTGTTTTTCAACATTAAGGATTAACATGAGAAAAAGATTCAATTGACATTAAAATGTCAATTTGAGCTTGGAATCATGTCATATATATTAAAATATAATTTTGGAAATTTTTTAAGAATTTTCTGGAATTTCTATGTAAAATAACCAAAATGCCCTAGGTGTCCGGTAAGTTGGCCACATCCAAAAATGGTGAAAATGGTAATTTCAGTTTATTTATAGGTGAAATATTTAATTTTAGAATTTTCATAAAAATTTTGATATTAGAACAAATCACCTCACTCCATTATTTTTCATTTTATGCATGATTGATCGTGGTTAATGAAGACCCGGCTGTTAATGAGGACTTATAGGGCTTGTCTGATAGTTTGTTATTTTATGAGATAGGGGTAGACGGACACTGTTTTGACTAGGATCTTTTTGATGTACTAATAATAAGTAGTAACAATTTTGATGTATATTTTGATCTCCCTGTATTTCAATAATTTTTCTGATTATGAAATTGTGATGTACAGTTTTACGATGAATACATACAGATTTTATTTTTTTTACTACTGTTTTCAAATTTTGTTAAATTTACAAATTTTCTATTATTAAAAGCGAATAAAAATTTTACTTGTATTTTAAATAAGTAAATAAGTATGAGTTATGTTAAATGTGAATGAGTCTCACAGTTGTCAATCCTAAAAGTGGCCAAACGTTACAAAGTGGTATCAAAAGCTAGTTGTCGGTGTCTCGGAAAGGGCTACCTACGGAGGGTTCTAATCGGTGAAGGATTCTGACCAACGAAGAAGTTAAGTGAAGTGTCATTGAGTGAAGTATTGTAGAGTGTGAGCTGCCGAGACGTTGACTCTCAAGGGTGGTGCTATGATACGAACTTTGGTATTATGTGGTGTCACAACCTTGAACTGGTACCTTGATCGGTTTAATGGCTGGTCTGATTTTAAAAACATTGGTTATAATAGATATGGATGACATGAATGCATATGAATAAATAAAGGTGAAAGACTAGAAACAAAAATGAGAAATTTTGCATATAGGTGTCTAAAGTAAGATTTATCTATATCAACAACTTGGTTATATTATATTATATCTTTAATTTCATTATGGTTAAGGAGAATAACAAGGTAAGTTTTTTTTGCTAAAAGTAAGGTATTCTCACAGTCAAGAGTCATGAGATTAATCTCCCGAAGAAATAGAGTATCATTTAAGGAACAACTTCTTTCCTTACAAGTGCTGCTCTATTTGCATAACCAGGAATAAGCGAACTTTGTCCTTCCCGCCTAGCCATCAGTCATCACTCATTAATAAGGTTGGTGTGGGTTTAATGTCAGGTATAAAGAAAGCGGAAATTTCATTCCTATCAAAATTGGGGTAACTCATTTTTTTTTAATTTAATTTACTTATATGTATTTTTAAATAAACTCTATATCAAGTACATTATAATTTAAATAATATATAAAAATTAAAAAAATAAAACCCTTAAAAATAAGAAAATAAGAATTATAATATATTTTTAGTAGAAAGTAAAAATTTTAATTTATTATTTAATTATTATTATTTATTATAATTTAAATTATCTAACTATTATAATAATTAATTTATATTTTTAATTACTATAAAAAAAGTGTAAGTCAAGAAAAAAAAAAAACCTGAACCCAAAAGATTTTTTTTTTATCAAAATTAGATAGGAGTCGAATGAGTATTTAAGAATTCAGATTTAATCAAGATGCTTAGTTATGGAAAAGATGCATGTGATACACACGTCTAAACAAACCTTAATGCATCATTTTTATAAAAAAAAAAGGAACGTTATATCAAAACCAAATATATTTTGAAAAATTGTATGGTAGTTTCAAAATTTTAAGGGGCATTTAGATTTTAGTTTTCTAGGAATCTAAGGTGAGAATGATTGTTTCCTTTGATTTATTATTTAAAAAAAGGTAAAAAAAAAAACTTAGATACAATTTTTTAAGTGTTTTTTGTGTTGTTTTCCAATCAGAATTGAAGTTTTACCTCCGTAATATGCGTTGATTTTTAATGCATGTAAATTATTGAAATGAAACTCCAATTTTGATTGGAAAACAGCACAAAAGGTACCTAAAAAACTGCACCTAAGTTTTGTTCTTTAAAAAATAACATTTTTAGGAAACATTATTTCTTGGGAACCTTTTTTACCTATATTTCTCACAAAATTATTCCCATGAGAAAAGGTGAAAATCTAATTTTTTGAGTTGCGAAAATTTTTTACTATGATAAAAATATCACGTTATCTTTATTAACTCATTTAATATAATACATAATTAAAGTTGTTGAGAAAGTTCTATTAAAACTAAACATAAAAATCTTTAATTTTTATGTAACAAATATAAATATTCCAAAGAATATTTATGACCAACCAAACAAATTTTAATCATTTCTAAGAATTACGATTCTCGAGATTTATGATTTCTAAGAATCATAATTCCTAAGTATGAAAAAAAATTTCTTCTACCAAATGCATCTTAAGGGGACATTTGGTACAACGAATTTTTTTGGTTTTCCATAAATCTAAAAGATGAGAATATTTGTTTCCTATGTTTGGTTTATTATTTAAAAAATAACATTCCCAAGAAACATTGTTTTTCAAAAAAAAAAATTACTTATGTTTTTCATGAAATTGTTCTCATGAGAATGTGAGTATCTAACTTTTTCGAGTTGGGAAAAAAGTTTTACTCTAGTAAAAATATCAAATTACCTTTATTAACTTATTTAATGTAATAAATAATTATCGTTTTTGAAAAATTATATTAAAAGTAAATGTAAAATCTTTAATTTTCAAATAACAAATATAAATATTTCTAAGAATATTTATAACTAACCAAACAAATTTTAGCCATTCTTAAAAATTATAAAAAAAAAAAAAACTACCAAACGCACCCTATGGGTTTTGGTGTTTTCATTGAGAAACTTTCTCTTTTGGTATTCTTATTGAAAAACTTTCTCTTTCTCTTCTTAGTGTACCTAAACTTGCTCAATTATTGATCCAAAAAACAACTGTACTAAAATCTTTAGATTTTTCTGAATAACATAGCAAAGCAACTCTCATATATATTTATATAGAGAGAGAGATTAATGGTCACACATTGTTAGTATAAAAAGTTTTACACTGTCAACCACTTAGAATTTTCTCATATATATATATATAATTTTATTTTCACACGATATTCAACAGATTATAAAATACGATAAAAATGGCAAGTATTACATACCGAAAGACAGGAAGCCGAGAAAAGAGCGAACAAGCGACGACAAAATGATGACAGCGAAGCATATCCACATAGTAAAGGACTCGTAAAACATCAACCACAATCTCAGATTCTGAGCCCTAAATATCCACAATAAGCGGATACTCATCTCACACAAATTACCCAAAGTACACTAGATAACAGAAGCATGTAGGTTGATCCCAAGCTCTTCCACTAATTCAACTATTGAATACTGATCATTAAGTAGAAAATTTTGAAATCTCACATCTGATTTTTCAGTTGAAACTGAGCTTCAAAGCATGGCGGCTTTTACGTCAATTGCTGCACAATACTCATCCACATCATCTTTACAATCTTTGGTACCTTCTTTAGAAGCTACACGCGATGGTAATTCGAGGTGGGGGAGAGTGAGATCGTACAAATTCACAGGAAAAAGATCACTCCAACAGAATATCACAAGAGGCTTAACAATCCAGAGTGCAGCCACAAAACCAGCAAAGTCGCCAGGTACTTGATCTGAGTTACTCTTACTGAATTAAATTGCCATGGCACTTTGAAGACATCATAGAATCTTAATGCTCTTTTTTTTTTTTTTTTTAACTTTTCTTGGAGTTATTAGCTGAAGAAGATTGGAAGGTTAAGCGAGAATATCTGCTGGAAAAAAGGGTAAAGCTCCACCTCTGTGTCACACACTCTCCTGAATGCACAAACAAGTACATTGTCGTTTGCATCCTTAGTATTTCATGACAAAGTGAGTACAAAAGAAATTTGAAGTAAATGCAAACCGTGCAAAACATTAAGGTAACATAAGCTGGAAATGTCAGTTGCATCATAATATAAGTCTTGAGTACACAAAGGGACAACCAGACTAGTTAGTCAGACAAATGCTATAATTAATAATAAACCGTACCTCTAAATCTTTGTGTAAAATTTAGGGGACGTGATATCTTGTTTGTATTATATGCAGAGTAAATATTTAAAGGTGTATGATATGATTATGATATTGTAGGTAAGAAGTGTGGATGCAAAGGAAGCTCTGCGCCTTCAAAAAGAAAACAATTTTGTGATTCTCGACGTAAGGCCAGAAGCAGAGTTCAAAGAGGTTAGTAAACAAATTTTAGAAGCCTTGTATTTAAAATCCAACGTGCCTGCACATTCATGTTACATTTTTGGTTCTCTCTGGTCCTTCTGATTTCCATAAGTAGTTAGGTATGGGGGTACAAAGGATAAAAATGATGAGTTTGGCAATTAGTGCAGGCTCATCCTCCAGATGCTATCAATGTGCAAATATATAGGCTTATAAAAGAGTGGACAGCATGGGACATTGCCAGACGTGCTGCATTTGCATTTTTTGGTATTTTTGCCGGGACTGAAGAGAACCCCGAGTTCATCCAGAGTACGATAAATTTACCTCATCATGCATTGCTTGAATCCTTGCATTTCTTGTTTTCTGAAACAAAATATTTGATTCATGCTGGCAGCTGTTGAAGCAAAATTAGATAAAAATGCAAAGATAATAGTAGCTTGCTCGGTAGGAGGTACAATGAAACCATCACAAAACCTGCCTGAAGGTCAACAATCAAGGTATTAATATTCTTTATTTTTCGTGGCTAATAGCATATTTTCTTCTTGCTCTGGATTTTTAATTTTGCAAATAGAATTTCATACATGCAATAAGATTAAATAGTTCGAAATTGGTTGAAGAGATTTTATGAAATGTATCAATTTTGCATGGCAATTCCGAGGCAATCCTTTTAGATGTGTTTGCACTTGCACGTTGCATCCAACCTCGGATTCAGAAACATTAAAAATTAGTAGACAGGGTAAATGAGATTTATATTATTGTAAAACATCCTACGCTATTAATTGTTTAAAGTAATAATGACAACACGAAATGTTGATAAGAAGTCCAATCACAATTAGCAATTAGCTCTCAAAACCAAAAAAGTTCTTCAACAGCTAAAATACAAAAGGAAAAGTGCAGCTAATAACTTGGATTGCATGGATGTATGACCAGGGAAGTTATATGATTGTCTGCAATATATCATCTTCTTACTGCTGCACTCTGTATGTTGCACAACTTCTTGTGTGATTATGAAAAGAATTACTATTGACTCTTCAAATGATTGATATGTTGCTCTGATAGTCACATCTTGATACTTTCGCAGGTCTCTCATAGCAGCTTACTTGCTGGTCCTTAATGGTTATACCAATGTCTTCCATCTCGAAGGTGGTCTTTACTCATGGTTTAAAGAGGATCTGCCAAGTGTTTCCGAGGAGTGAATCTAGTGTCAAGAATGTGCGTGTAGCAATGTAGTGAAGCCTAGACCTAGTTTTGACCATAATGAGAATGCTGATAAATGCATATGAAGAATAGAACCAACGAATTGAAATGTCATTATTGAACTAGTGCAGAAAATTAGAATGCAAGAACTGACAACAAAAATGTCAGGTTACTTTCTCTAAAGATTGCATCCCTGGCTTAAACTGGAAAGGGTCCATTTATCAGCAGTGTGTTATCAGCATTTTGAGATTTAGCACCATACATAAACCATGTTTCTGAACAACTGATGCATATTGCTTCAATGAAAAACCAAGTTTCGCATTCAAGCATTTCTGGTTCCATTGCTTTCGATTCCTTACGATGTTCAATTATTCCCCGAGGCCAAAAAGTTTGGGAAAAAAGTATGAGGTTAAACCTACTGGCTACCATTGACTAAGCCTTTAAAGATGCTCTTGCCATGGCTAGAGCACCACCATAACTTCGATTTCCTCCAATAAAACCACCCATGTGCACAAAAGTACAACCTGGGATTCCAGCAACCTCAGAGAGCTTGTCACTTTCCAAACCCCTCCAAAGATTTGGTAATGGTTTTCTGCTCTCAAATCTAGCAGGTGAAATTGCCACAGCCTGCAGTCGCCAATTCTCACTTCTATCATCCTACAAACAATAAGCATCTATTATATAAATTATCAATCAAATAGTAAAACAAAGAATGAATCCTAAAATTTACAAGCAACTTGAATATGATGGTCTGGAAACTAAACCACAGTACAGTTTGTTTTCTTGTTCCTTTTTTTTTATTTTTATGTTGTTGTTGATGGGTGACAACGATTTATGCTTATACTCAATTCTGAAGATTCATTGACTAATTCAGTTAAACATACGTACCTGGTAAAGAACATATTTAATAGGACTGATTTTCATTTCCTCCTCAAGCTCATGTATGTGAAGTTTCCACTGCGGAGCAAGTGCAAAAAGGTTTTAGGCATAGTCACAATGATATTCAAAACCTGCAAAGATTATAATTTACCCTTCCACTGGCATGAAGAGCAAACTCTTACAATAATCATTGATAACTCGAGAGATTAATTAAACGCAGTGTGGGCTGTATCTTACAGGACAAGACCGGTTTAGCTTTATGATTTCTCCACTCGAATCAACACTTTCCCTCACTGCAAGACTCTCCATAACATTCGACCGCGCCGGTAACCATGATTTTGCATAATAATTCACATTCTCCAAAAATTCAGCACCAGCTAGCGTCATTGCTTGATGAAAAGCCTCGTTTTCTCTATCAGATGACCGGTCAGAATCCATCCAGTTCAAATTCAACCGTTTTATTCTAGAGGACAGACTCGTATTAATTTCATATTTCGGAGGGTCATTTAGGTCACATTGATTCACTCCGTTATCCACAGCATCAATTGCCTAAACAAAGTTTCCGTATATAGTCGGATATAACTGGTGCACATGAGAATGCCCTTCATCAAGCCCCAGCACATTTGCAATTATCTCCAATCCAAAATGCTAGAGGACTAGGAATAGGAATGAGTTAGGTTATGAGTTACGACATAAGCAGCGAAAGAAAAAAGAAAAAAAAGAGTGAGTGAATGAGTGTTGAACAAAGTGCAAACACCTTGTAGACAAGGCCAGCGCTACTGAGCTTAGTGGCGAAGCCGTGACCGGAGACTTGGTGGAAGCCCATTTGGTGATGATCGAAACGGTGTCGGCGCGGGTCGTACACGCCTCCCACGTCGACCACTGCGTGCAGAGATGCCAGAAGGTTCGGGTCCCTGGTTCGAACGATGTGAGCGCCGGAGAAGCGTTTGGAAAGGCGAAGCATGAAGCAGGCGAGGGCTTCGTCGCAGTGGAAGGTTCCGTTGTGAGTGCCCACGCGCGTGGAGAAACACGATGCCACCAACCAACGTTTGTGGAATGCGAACGTCTTGTGCCACACTGCCGCGAGTTTAAACATTTTTGGAACCGCCTCTGCCGTGTCTGTCTCTGACGCAACAAACGGTACCAACGAAAGGAAATGCTGTTTCAAAATCTCCTGCTTCCAAATGTCGTTTATTTTTTGCTTAAATATAATTTTCGTATTAAAATTCGTTTTAGTCTTTTATCTTGTAAAATATTCATTTTTATTCTTTAAATCTTAAATTTGAGTCAATATTGTATTTTAGTTAACAGTGATCATTTTCGATTTTGGAATATGATTTAATTTTTTTTTTTTTATCGATTCAATACTTGAAACTTGTCTCGTTAGATTCATCTACATAAAAACTATGAAACCTAATCAATGTTATAACCAAAAAGAGTCATAAACATGGTGAAAAATGCGTGAAAAGTAAGTCCCATGAACAACTAAAAAAGAATCTGATATTAGATTTTTCAGTTGTTCATGGAACTCGCTTTTCACACATTTTTCACCATGTTTTTGGCCCTTTTTAGTTCGAACATTAGTTGGGTTCCATAATTTTCTTGTACGTGAATCTAATGTGACAAGTTTTAGGTCTTGAATCAATAAAAAAAAAAGTTCAAAATCGTATTCCAAAATCTAAAACAATCACCATTAACGTAAGGACAAATTAACTCAAATTTGAAAGTTAAAAGACTAAAATAAATCTTCTAAAAAATAAAAGACCAAAACAAATTTTAGTAAAAAAATAAAAGACTAAAATTATATTTAAGCCTTTTTTTTATATTTGCACGATTGTTAGCAATACATTCTCTAACATTTTTTCTCAATATATACTTTATTATTAATTAAAATTTATTAAAAATTATAAATTTATGAAAGAGGGTCATTAAATAAGATGTAAGGCTTGTAAATTTTTGTAATTTTCAAAAACTTTTAAGCAATGAAAGATAATATATTCAAAAGGGTGTGTTGCTAGTATTTTTCCTATTTTTATTTCTTTTACAACAGCAAATGTCGTTTAGTTACCATTAATTGATTTTTTCTTAATTACACTTTTTTATTCTATTTCTAATACTTTAATTTACGTGAGATTTTAGTTTTTTATCCATATACCTCTAATTATTTTCATTTAATCTTTATATTTTTTAATTATTAAAATAAGTCCTTTCTTACTGAAAATATTAAAATAAGTCTCTCACCTTAAATTTTATCCAACAATTAAATAGAATGTGAGGAATGTACAACATAACATTAATTTATATAATTCTAATTGTTTACGTTTAACCTTTACAATTTACAATTGTTAAAATAAATCTCTCAGCTTAATTTTTATATAATAATCAAATAGAATGTGAGGAATACATAACATAATATTCATTTGTATAAATTAATAATATATATAATATTCAAATAAAAATATTAATAAATACTTTGAATTTTTTACTTTAATATTTTTGCAAAGAAATAAAAAATAGAAAAGCACGACAAGGTGGGCCGGGCCACCTTTTATTTTTTACAGAAAATATATAAAGTTTATTTTTATATATAAATATATCTAAATATATAATTTTATAATTTCTTAATATTATTATCAATCTTTGTATATTAAATTTTAGTTTTCAATTTTAAAGTAAAGAATTCTTTACTACATCACATTTTTTTTACATCTAATGTATCTCAATTTTTTAATTTTTTATTACTTTAATTTAATTAATTTTAAATTATAATATGATAATAAGTCTTTTATATACAAATTACAAATGCCACTTTTTCTTTAATATTTAATAGAATTACTTAATATTATAAAAAATTGAAAGAGTGAATTGGCGTAAGCCAAATTTTTTATACAGGTTACAGGTTCTTATACAAGATAAGAATAAAAATATTAAATACATAAAATTAAGAAAAAAAATCACTTATTTTTATAAAAATAAGTTGATTCCTAATATGTTACTAAAAATAATATTAGGGTCAGCTTATTGGTCAAAGATTTAAATAGTTTACGTAAGATTTTAAGTTTAAATTTTATTATTGTTATTATACACATAAAGAAATATCTTGTTAGGGTATAATAATAAAATGAAAATAAAGGAATTATTTTTAATATGATAATAGATTAGAAATACTATACTTTTATGTAAATAGTAATAATTATAATAAAATATTTTCATGTTTTTAATAATAATAATAATAATAAGACTTAAATATGTTTTTAGTCCTTATAAAATAAGCTAGTTTTGATTTTTGTTCTTGTAAAAATTTTCTTTATTTTTGTCCTTGTAAAATTTGAAATCACTATTTTTAGTCCTTGTAAAATGAGTAAATTTTGGTGTTGGTTCTTATAAAATATTTCTCTTTGACTTTCACCCTTCTAAAATTTGAAATAACTATATTTGGTCCCTAATTTTCATTTTAAGCTAAATAAATAACATTCATCCTAACATGGTAACTTGGTACTGCAAAGACTAATAAGTGTTACTTTGGATAGTCACTTGACCTTCTGTCAAACAAACAAGCAGTTAATGAGTATCACATGAGAATAGGGACTAAAAACAATTATTTTAGACTTTTTAAGGATGAAACCTAAAGAACAAATTTTATAAGAGCCAAAATCAAAACGTGCTCATTTTATAAGAACTAAAAACATATTTAAGCTTAATAATAATATTGTTTTGATTTAATTTAATTAAAATTTTCAATGATAATTTATTATTTTTCTGTAGAAAAATATAGTTTTCTAGCAGTATGCATTTTATAATGTTATTTTACTGCTATTTTAAGTTATTTATTATTGTTGTCGTAAATGTAAATTGGACTGAGGAAGGAGTTGTTATTGTAATATTGTAGATAAAAAGTATTAAAAAATATTATAAGTAGGATTATTATTAAAATATAGAGAAGATAAAATAAAAAATGAGATATTATAAAAAAAAAAGAGAGAGAGAGAGAAAATGAGATATTGACGTATATAGGATGTTGATATGATACTGAAGTGATGATAATCTCAAAATAAGAATAATTTTTTTTGAGGTAAGAATAATTTTTTTTTAATATATAATATTAAAAACATATATATTTACTTACATTCGTAAAATGAAAAGAAAATGAATTAGTTGCAGATAAAAAAATCTATATAATGACACTGTTATTTCATATAGAGAATAATAAAGTAATTATGATAAAATGCTTTATTCTAATAATGATAATATTGTTTGTTTTGATTGTTATTTAATATTTGGAGGTGCTGTAGTCTCGTGTTGTAGTTTATTTAAACTTAAAATATTTTTTATATACTATAAAAATATATTATTTTTATAATAATATTTTGTCTTTACAAAACAGATATTACATTTTTAATTTTTATACTTAATTTTTGTGCAATTTCATTCACTTTAATTTTAATCCCGTACGTTTAGTTTTTATAATTTTTAAAATGAAGTATTGATTTGTATACATTGATAAAGAAAATATATAAAATATTTAAATACAAATGAAAAATTAATGCTAAAAAACAAATACTTTGAAGTGGGGGTGTTCATGGAATTGGTTGGGATGAGTTTGTTTATGTCCCTACCCGGCTTAGAAGTTTGATAGGGTCAATTTAGTGAACTTGAACCCAACTTGATTAAGATCTAATAGCATTTGGGACAAGATTGGGTCAACCAGGCTTGTTGACATAATATATTAATCATAATGTTATATATAATTAAATTGTAAAATTAAAGAAGTATACAATTCAATTAAAATATATTTTACAATATATATTTGAAGATAAATAATATTAATATAAGTATAATTTCATGTTAGACAAAATATCATTTATTAAGTCAATACGTTGTATTATTCATACATAATTATTTAAAAAATTATACTTTTTAAAGGAATATATGCATTAGACTATGTTAAAATGACCCAAAGTATAATTTGAACTCGTTATCAAAATACACCAAGTCTAATTTCTTAAACCCGAATTCATTAATAGTCTATTTAGGCTAGGGCAAGACATATTGGTGGGACAGAACAAGTCATGAAGACCCCTACTTAGAAGTAATTTTTTTATTTCAATATTTTATATATTTTTTTGACAATTTATAATGTTTCTTTACTCTTACATTATATTTTTATTAATTGTTAGATGAAATTTGACGTAAAAAAATTGAATTTTAACAATTGAAAAATTATAATAACTATATGCAAGTAATTAAAATTATAAAGATTAAAATCACACATAGCTAAAGTACAAACTAAAAGAATAACTATACCTTTTTTCAAGCCATTTAATACTGTTTTTTTTTTTTTTTTGTCTAACATTCAATTGACATTTTTGGGTTGTTTCAGTCAAGGGTTCCACAAAGAAAGAAGCAAAAGAAAAGCCATGAATGATCTGGGTTTTCAAGAGAGGTACGGTGTGCCGTGTGGACGCCCATATTTTTTGTTGGGTTGAATGGCCTGACATTTATTCACGCTTAGAGAAATTTTGAATAAAAAAGTTTGGATTGATTACCGTCCTCTTCAATTTATGAATTAAAAAATAGCGTCTTTGTATCACTTGGACCCAAAAAAATTTACTCTTTTTTACATGAATAGTTAAAAAGTTAGTTGATAATTAAAAATTTAGTAAAAATTAAAAAGTTGAATATGAAATTAACTAATTAACTAGATGATATCAATAAAATAACGTAAAAAATATTTATGTATTTGTGCATATATCATAGTTAAAATTTTAATAAATTTATATATAAATTTATTATTATTACTAGCATTTTAACCTGTGCATTGCACTAGTCAAATCTATTTGAAAATTTTATGATTATAATTAATTATCATAAAAAATTTAATAGTAATTAAATTAATTAAAATTAGATATATTTTATATTATATAATATATTGAACAATAAATTAAAATAAAATAAGCTAAAAATATAAATAAAATAGTCATATTAAAAATCACGTATGGTAAAGTTTATAATATGATATAGAATAATAATTGCACCCCAATCCTTTTATTGTAAAAAATAATTTTACTTAACAATCTTATTGAACAAATTAAGCATCTGAAATGAAATAATTATTAGTAAAAGATATAAAACATTTGTAAAGACAAATAAACAATAATTTAGAAATTGAAAACAAAAAAAAATTAAATGTCTTTTGTTGAACTTTTTTCATCTTTACTCATTCTATTTTATCTTTTTTAATCATATATATTTATTCTTGATTATTTGTTAGCTAATTTTAAGAGAAGAAAACCACATATACCTATTTTAAAATCGACATGCATTTTAAAAAAAAAACAAAAATCTATTGTAACACACTCAATTTTATTTTTATTTTTGTGTAAAAAGACACCATTGGTAAAAAAATCCAACCCTTACATGTAGGTGCAACTAAAAAATTAAAATTAAAATACTAAGTAACAACATAAAACCTGATCCATAAATAAAATAAGGAAAAATTGAAAGAAAACATACAACTCTTTGCTACATAACAAATGTGTTGTATTTCAATAACTAATAGCATAATACTTGTATGAAATTAACTAATTAACTAGATGATATCAATAAAATGACGTAAAAAAATATTTATGCATTTATGTATTTGTGTATATATCATAGTTAAAATTTTAATAAATTTATATATAAATTTATTATTATTATTAGATAAATTAATTTCATAAAAAATTAAAAAATATGAAAATAATTTAAGTATGGACATATAATATATTAAAATAAGTATATTAATTAGGAAAGGATAAAACATTGACATTTTTTAAAATTAATGGAGACAAAATTAATAAAAAAAATTGTAAGATTCCTAACTTATAAATCACATGTTACTTTTATTAACTTATTAAAGTAAAGCTTTAGTTTTTCAAAAAAAATTCTCTAATCTACTTATAAAAAGAAATTTAATCAAACAATTATAATAACTTGTTTTAAGTTGAATAAATTAGTTAAATAATTGGTAAATTACTTAATTATACTCCCAAACACACATTCGTATCTTATCTCGTAAGTTATCAAGGTCATTAAATGACGTGACACTGCATCATTAGACAGTAGTTTGAATTCTTTTATAATAGTTTATTGTTTTTTTAAATACAATAGTGACTTATTCCATTCTAATAGCTTCATTTCCCCCTTCTTTTTTTTGCTTGAAAATTTTAAGGTTATGCGATGATTAGCTAAGTACACTGAACTTATTTACAGGATAGTCTACCAACATGTGAAAAAAAAAACATATTTTTTAAAAATAAAATGTAGATATAATTATTAATTAGAAAATTAATAGTTAAGATTTTAACTTCATTATTTATCATGTATGTATATATATTTTAGCACAAACTCAACTATTAAATTTTTAGCAAATTATATTTTTTTCTTGATTGATACTTAAATTAAATTTTCTCTTCTCTTATTTTAAAAATATATTCTTCTCCATTTAGAGATGAATGAGTTACACTTTAAGAATTTAATTATAATGTATTGAAAGTGTAAGAATTTTTTACACTTTCAAATAATCACACATTATCATGTAAGGTAAGTTTATTAACTTCTATAATAATGAATTTAAAAGTCATATTTAAGATGATTTTTTTATTGATTGACAGTATAAAAAATATTTTAGAAGGTAAAATGAATTTTTAAATATCTCTATTATCAGCTTTGGAAATCCGTATAAAAACTTTTTTTTGCATTTTAAGGACATAGAATTAATAGTAGACATCCAAAATTAATTGTTAATCATGTTGAGAATCATAATAAGAGGAAAAAAAATCCCTAAAAATTCATTTACATTAAAATAAACTCAAATATAACTTATATTATCTTTCAAGAAAAGAAAGTATATATTTTAAAATAAAAAAGAAAGAAAAATGTAATTTAAGCACCTATCAAGAGGAAAATATAATTCACTCTTAATCATTTTATTTTATCCAAATATTTTTGTGTCAATTTTTGTAGTTATTTTGTATCAATTTCTTAAATACAAAGTCGTGAGAAATTTATCAAAGTATTCAAATTAAACACTACAAGTCATACTAATAATGATGAATTTGTGTTTTATTACATAATTATATAAATATTAATCTTTGTCTCTCCTGCCAAGTCTGAATTTCACTTTACAGGCACAAAAACATTATATTTTTATCTGTGTTTCTTAAACAATGACGGAAGGTTTGAGAAATACACGTATTGCTTTGACTACTTAAGCTTAGACCTTGGATCAGGACATAAAGATTTAATTAAGTATTGAAATACGCTGGTACCAATCAGAGGTATGGCTCTCATTCCACGGTTTGGATTTAGGGTTTGTTTTGGTCAAATCTTAATGAGACCGCAACTAATGGATGTTGAATAGTTCTTGCCTTGTTTTGGCTTTGGATGCTCCAACCTAAAGCCAGCTAATGGAATGAAATAGAGCAGTCAGCAAACATTAGAGTTGCGAAACTTGTTTTGTTCCCGCCGGGTAATACACAGGCCATCTTCTATGGTTACAATTAATATAAGTTCTGAGTAGGACCTATCTACCTCAATTATCATGATCGACTTCAGACTTGTAGTAATCAGGTCATTTTGCTTCAAGCATACAAAACCTTCGAGGCAAACGCAGCCCTACTTTATTCTATCGATTTAAAAATCCTACACGAGTTGACATTGACTCATATATAATCCCCATCCAAACACAAACTCGTGCATGAACTGAGCAGTCGATTCTCTATATTTTTGTGGTCAAAAGAGTTTTTCATAACCATAGGTCACAAATTAAATTACGCCGAAGTACGCGTATCCCTAATTCCATGGACTCCAGTGGTATAGTCCGTGTTATTCCGGTCAATGGCTCATAATTCCTAATTGCTTCGTCCCACAAAAAGAATTTTGTTTTTGGGGTAGTAGAAAAATCAACCCCATAAAAGAATGTTGACCCAACATGAAATTAAATAAAAGAATGTTTTTTGGGATAACTAATAAATAAAAGAATGTTGACCGTAGAAAGGAATTCAATATGTATTCTTATCAACGGACTAAACAAGAATGTGAATTGCAGTTCCTTCTACCTTAACCTTACCGCCCTACCATTATTTTTCTGTGTAGATACAACAATGTAATTGCCAACTCAAAAAAAAAAAATACAGAAAAAAAAAATATAATTGTCAGTGGCAAGTGGCAACTTGAAAAGCAACTTTACATCTTTATACCCATTTATCCGACCCGACCCTCGATACGTGGAGCCTCTTTCTCTATGGGCCCCGAATAGGACTCCTCCTTCCTCCTACTTCCCAAACGCAAAAGCCCATACAGCTTCCGGAACTCCCTCACCGTGTGAACACTCTCCCTACATATAACAGCACCCGATTCGTTATCCTCGCTGTTCCGACCCGACCCGCTGTGGTTCAACTTCTGTCCCTCTCCCGGGCCGTTGGATTGCACCTGCAGGGCCGAAATAACGGTTTTCAAGGCCCGGGTGGGGGAATTCCGGTTCGATATCATAATCTCCCCAACCTCGGCCGGGCTGAGGCGGGCCCCAGTCTGGAAAACCTCTTCCACCTGAGGGAAAAGCTTGTGCTCCTTCAACCCTAAGTAACTACTCGCGAGAATCTTAAAGGTGGAGAAATCACATAAGGGAAAGTGTATGTGCACATCAACCCTCCCAGGCCTCAGAACCGCTTGATCAACCTCGTCCTTCGTTCCGTTCATCGTGAACACCATCACGCGCTCTTCTCCGCAGCACGACACGATCCCGTCCATGAAGTTCAACACGCTCGATAAGCTCGGTGCCGTTGATTTCCCTGCGAGCAAGCGATCTAGGTCTTCGATCACGATCAGAGATTTCGCCGTCGTTTGCATCAGCGTCGTTTTCCAATCGGCGCCGTCGGTGAATTTCGAAACGTCGACGTCGTAGACGTCGTAGCAGAGGAACTTCGCCATGGCGGCGACGAAGCTGGATTTTCCGGTGCCAGGCGCGCCGTAGAGGAGGTAGCTCCGCTTCCAAACGCGCCCTAGCCGGTGGTAGTACTGCTTGGATTTTAGGAACTGGTCCAGGTCCGATTTCACCTTGTTCTTCAGCTCCGCGTCCATCGCGACGGTGTCGAAGCTCGCCGGATGCGTGAACGGCGCCGAGCGCCACTCGCCGGAGCCGGAGTTCACGTAGAGCCTGACGTCCTTTTTGCGGCGCTGCTCGATCTCGTCGGCGACGGAGAGGATGTGCTGGAAGTACTGGCGGAAGACTCGGCGCTTGTCTTTCTTCTTGATTCGGAGGACGAGCGCGGCGGCGGCGGTGTCGTTGGTCCAGGAGAGCTTGGCGCCGAGGAAGGTGTCGTGGACGGTGTGGTTAGGGTCGAGGCGGAGGAAGATGTCTGAGGGATTGGGGCCGGAGAAGAGGTTGGTGTAATCGGAGTCTTGGACGGAGGGGAGAGAATCGAGGTAGGTGAGGATTTTGCGGTAGAGGTGATTCTCCTGAGAGTGGTGGTTGTGGCGAGGGATTTTGAAGGACTGGTGGAGGTGGAGGCGGTTTTCCAAGGAGAGGAACCATTGGTTGAGGATGTGAAGTGCAGAGGTTTTGCGGAAGAAGAAAAAGATTAGAAAAGAGGAAAGGAGGAAGAAGAAAAGGGAAACCATGTTAATTTGCCAAATCATGCATGCACGCACGCCTTTGGACTTTGGATTAGGGAAGTGAATGAATGGATATTGCTATTTGCTGTTTGCTGTTTGCTGTTTGCTAATGCGAATGTTAATGAATGCCCTGCAGGCTACAGCGCGATGGAACTTTGTATCAGGAACAACGTTGAAAGGGTCAGGTCTGTGCCGGCAAATTTATTATTTTCAATCCATATAAGTAAGAACATGTGTTCTTCTTTGGTGTGTTTGATTTTCAAGGATTTTGACTCTTGCTGCCGAGCACTGCGCACACATTTCTCAATTATCGTTCAAAAGATTTTTAAAAGGTTATTTTTTAATTTTTAAGATTTTTTTTTTTCCCTTGCCATATGTTAATATATTGACGAATGATGACTACTTCTAATGATAGGTTGCTCACATGATTTCATAAAGTGGCACTTTACAGAAAATGACACACTTTCTGGTAAGTTGTCTTAAATCAACCGTGGGAATGTATGTGTAATATATGTTATTGTGCCAACCATTGGATTGGGGAGGGGGGGAACTCAAATACATCCTAACATGTGTTACTTAACGTAGAAGTCATTTAAGTTTCTTAAGGTGTAATTTTGGGTCTGATGTAAAGTGGTTTAAATTTTTTGAGTATGTAATTTTGAAATCGATATTAAAATTTATGCGTATGAAATTATATTAAAAGGTTTCTATTTTAATGCTAGATTGCATGGAAGAATAGTTTTAAATGTTAAATCTATATTAGTAAATTAGCAATTATGCTGTTGAAAGATGTCAGCTTTTTAAATGGATCTCAGTATTTTGAGGGAGTAGGTCTTAGCTTGTAGCTAGGAAATACCCTTAGTTCACCTTCAAAATAATATATATTAATGAGAATAAAGTCTCTCATTTTAAATTTTCATATAATTAGGTCATATAAAAAATTTATATTTATTTATTTATTCATAAATATATACAAAATTGATTGGCCCTTATCTATGTTACTGGAAGAAATCAAAATTTTACATAAAAAAATTATATTTACAGTAATAATTTTATAAATATGTGCACGATTCAAAAACTTCGTACATGTCACGGATAATTAATCTAGTATTTATAAAATGAAATAGAGATACAAAATTTACGTAACTTTATCGTATGAAAATTTCACATTAGAATATATATTTCTTTATATTAACTAATTTTACGTCAATGATTGTATATAAAAAATAATTGTTTATTTTAATTTGGTCAAGATCAATGTGTCAACTAATTCGTTTTGAACGGAGATACAGTTACCCGTAGTAATAGAATTCGTTTATTTCAAGATAGCTGTTGGTCCATGATGATTTGCCATCATAATTCATGAACTTGTATTACAAACACCATATACCGATTCCCTCCTTAAACAGCTGAAACGTGATGAATCGAAGATATTTTTCCAATATCATCATGATTAATATTCATTCCTCTTATTTTTACAAAAAAACTTCTCGTTATATATAACGTATCAAATGAGAATTTTTTTTATTGTGAAAAATTAGAACTATAAATATAGATCATTAGATTATATTTAAATGATTAAGATTAAAAAAATGCATATAACTTTTTTAAGTAGTCATGTGTGATAAAACCAACTTTTAATCTTGATTATCCATATATTATTGTACAATTATAGTTTTTATTTTTTTCCTATATATATATATATGAGAATTTGTTAATGTACACTCACTTGATTTTTAGTTAGAGTCTATTAGCAAGTTATAACTAAAGATTATCTTAAAATACACCAAAGGTGCAACTTGCTAACGTACTCAAATTAAAAAACAAGTTGGTATACGTTAACAAATGCTTGTAGGGTTTGTTTTTGTAGGGTTTGTTAACGTACAGTAACTTATTTTTAATTAGAGTACATTAGCAAGCTATAACTAAAGATTATCTTAAAATTTATCAATAGTGTAGCTTGTTAACATATTCCAATTAAAAAATAAGTATGTGTATAAAGGAAAAGTGAGGAGAATAATTGAACAAAAACGAAAAGACATTATATAAAATTGCATTCAAAGGTACGCTTAATTGTCTCCTTTGATTTTAAAGGTTGGCTAGTCAGGAACATTAGTTTCAACGTTCAACTGCCTACATTGGGATGACATATAATTAATTGGTCGTTTACTTGTGGATATCACTATTTCTCTCTCATTAGCCAGCTATAGGACATGGTTAATTCAAACATCAATCAAATTATTATGATAAATCATTAACCTTATTCGTCATTAACTGAAGCAATTTAGACGTGAGAAAAAAAAAAGAAGAAACAATTGAAGCTCCAATAAGAAATAAATAAAACAGGAGATAGTTTAAGTAAAATGAATAGTCCTAAAAAATTCTAATAAAAATAAAAAATTACTATAAAATATTAAATTGAAATGTGGTTTTTGAGGGAGTCGTTTGATCAAAGATATGCTGTGGTTATAATGGTTCCACATCTTCTTAAAACCAAAAAAGAAAAGAAAAAAATATTTTTCTTGGTAAATAAAAACGTTTGATGCAACCTGGACAAATCGGCCAAGTGTTTACACAAATAACAGTCGATGTAACGATATGAACCCTTGAAAACCACTTATTTCATTTTTTGTGGAAGACCCTTAGTATTGCAAGAAGAGGATATGGCATTAACAATAGGGACCTTTCCTTGTTTAGATCAATAATGACTTGAGATATAATGGGTCAGCGTCACAAGCTTTATTACCTGAAAAATTAAAACCTACTATAAAATGATTGTGGCCAATAAAAGATCGAAAATCCCCATAAACTAGACTGTCATATCGGTATAAAAATACAGAGTTGTCACGCCATTTTCAGTACCATATTTTCATTTGTGTCCAACAATCTGTAAGGGTGTTTTACTCCACAAGACTTCCAGGTCTTTGACAACGACGGGGATATTTCCAAACAGAATAGCCACTTCCAATTCCAAAACCCTAAATGTGTGAAAAGAAAGAGATGTTGTTCCTTCTGGGATTGTGATCAATAATGTACGCCAATGTATATTTAATTACCCCGTTATCTTAAATTTATTCGATATTAACTTTTGGTTTTTTCCCCCTCTAACCTTAAACGTGGATAAGTAATGATGGAACCACGAGGCAGGCATCACCCGGAACAAACTGAGGAAGATACGCCCCCCACGTAGTGGTCCTGCCTCCACTGTAGAAATTATGTTTGAGAGGGAAAAAGTACAAATTTGTGGTCCTAACTACATAATGAAGGAATGTGATGGGAAGAGCTTGCAACTTTCAAGGGTTTAAGTTAATCATCAGCATATGCGGGTGGACCAGAAAGACAACAAAAACACAAGGATGATAACTGACCCACGGTGCCTTAAAATTATAACCCTGCCGAACCCACTCCAATGCCAGTTATTTCTCCCAGGTCTCAATCATTGATGACTGTTGGCAACTTGATACACACTGCATCGTCTTGATGAATCTTAAGCTTACTCTGTTAAAGTTGTTGGGCACGTCAGTGTCAGATCCAATTATACTAATCATAGATTAAATCACATAATAGAATACACATGAACTTTTGCTTATGTCAGTATCAATACGACTGGAAGTAAGAGTAATTTAGAGCTGATTTAAATAATGACATGATTTCCCCTTTTCCACAAGCTAAACAGAAGAGAATAGAATGCGTAATTCCACCTTGAGTCCACCTAACTGCTCAGGCCTGATGGAATTTTTTTATCCCCTCTTTTGTATATGTTCGGTTAGTATTATACAATGTCATAGAATATGGATGGATCTGACGCCTGAGATAGACATTAGCTACCATTTTATGTCATTTTACCGCATCATATCATAGTACAATATACAAAGGAGAGTGGAACAACAAAAATATCTCTGCATTACCCAAAAATAATAATCAGAGATAAAATTTGGCATAAATGGAATATTAGAAATTGCTGTAAGGATTGATGCATCAAATACTGAATATAATGCAATACCCAACCGTGGCACTTTTATAATCAATGTATAATAAATATATGTTCCTATAATTAGTATTACTAAGGCAGTAATCACTGTTACAATTTGAACTAGACTAAATGACCGCAGAAGAATGCTCTAAAGAAAGTGAACATTTTAAGGATCCTGGGAATCTGATTGGAGGTTAATCATGTGAGAAACCACAAGCTTAGAAAATTCATTGATTGCAGCTTGAATCTGAGAATCACCTGACTCACCAGGTGCTGTCCATCTAGAAGGTGACTGAAGGCTGAATCCACCATATTCACTTGCAGCAACTTTTGTCTTCTGTGAGGTGGCAATAGCCATCTCCAAATCTAACTGGGACAAAGGTCTAGGTGCCTGAAATTGGAAAGATAAACAAAACAGGTCAGTAGCGCTTACTGTATGAGAAAGCCACCAAGAAGACTAATCAGTTTCTTTAGCAAGACTTAATATATGAAATCATATCTAACACAGCCACAAATTGATCTTGCCCATTAAGTCATTGCTTTCATAGACCAGAGATGTCACTTTCAGGCATGTAAATATAACCTTGGGTGCATACAATAGTTTTAAATAAAATAGACATACTAAAAATTGATTTTTTCCTTTTAAGTTAACAGAAACTGAAATTGATATGGAATTCTAGTCAAGTCAGCTGCAGATAACATTGTATTGGAAAAATGAAAAAATTGAGGCAGAGAAGAAAGTAGAAGAGAATGAATCAAATATACTAACAGGAGATCGTTTCCCTTTCTTCTCTTCATCCAGTAGTTCTCTAACAGGAAAATAGGCAGCTTTCTTGCAAAGATCAAATAGATCTGAACCTGTGTAACCCTCACACAAGCCAGCTACATGACGAAAGTCTATGTTGTCTTCAACCCTCTCACCCTTTAAGATAACCTTCAATATTTCACTCCTCTCCCTTTGGTCTGGAATTCCAATTTCAAAGGCTTGAGGAAGACGCCGAAGTATTGCTTCATCAAGTTCTGAAGGACGATTAGTTGCTGCAAGGACCATAACTCGAGCATTCTCTACACACACAAAAAGTCACCCCAATCAACAAATCTACTCAAATATAGATAAATTGAGAACATTATGTTACCAACTAAATCTCTATCAAAATTGTCATTATCTTATTTGCAACGTATTTTGAATATTTATATTTTATGCAACAAAATAAAATGACAGGATAACTGGTTTAAACTTACGATCCGTGGTAAATCCATCCCACAGAGCCATGAACTCAGTTTTCATGTTTAGCAAAGCCTCATGATCTGTTGTACGACGCTGACCCAAAAAACTGTCTACTTCATCGATGAAAATGATGGCAGGCTGAAGCTTATAAGCCAAGCTAAATACAGCAGCCACTGCAGAGCAGTAGAATATTAACAGTAGAGAAAAAAACAAACCACAGTTCAAACAAAGAAAAAGAACATAAAGCATAATTAAGCACATTCAAAATTAGATACAAATTTATATCATATAATCACTTAGGCAGGGTTTGGAAAATGAAAGCATAGTAACATATTCCAAGATGCCCTGTTAACTAACTTCTCTGATGAAGAATTTGGCCAATATACCTCTATGATGAACAGCTTCAAGCCGTCAACCGAACAACCACACATGCTAATCCACAATAATTAGATAACATATACAGGGGTTGCCTATCACTATCCACTCCTCAAGGGAAAGAGACATGTAAGGATGGCAAACTCAACCAGCAAGAACATATAGGGCAATTGTTTCACTCATTCCAAAACTGCAATTCATTGCAAGATTTGACCTTTTATTTTAAAAAATAGTTACTATGTTATTCACTTCATTCAGAAAAATGGTATATTCCTGATCAATCATAAGCATTTAGCAGATACAAAAAGTTGTCAAATGGCCTTTTATAGTTGGAGGGACGGCCTTGTATAGTTGGAGGGACGGGGCTTCCTTCCTACTTAAAAATGATATTTGATTTGTTATCAGCTACAGCTAATTATGCCAATGCCAGGCCACTATCAACAGATTGCCATTGGATGAAGAGAGAACCTCATCCATGAAACAGGTTGAAACATCAGGCCAACAAAACATCTACACTCCACAGTATAAACTACATGATAACATGAATGTCAAACAAACCTATTGGGAATTGGAAAGAAAGGAAAAACAAAGAAGCTCAATGATGCAGTCACATGTTTCACCTGCATATTCTTTCACAAGGTACAACAACAGCCTTTTACAAGCAGGGTTGGCTACATGAAAATTGAATGATGCCATAGGGTCCTACTGTAAATCATGTCTAATGAAAAATCATTTAAATCTAAATCCTTCTTAATGATTTGGCTAATTGGCCTGTAGTTTTTCTACACCTCCTTCTAGCTCTAACTATTAGCTGAATTTTTTTTGGCTCTTTACATCCCGCATTTTGTCTCATACAGCATCACAAGTCCTGTAACAACGCGATATAATTTTACTTTAAGCTTGAGCAGTACTTTTGGTTTAGTGAATTATTTTAGCCACACAAGAAAGGATAGAATACAAAATGATTGTATACGAGGAAATATTGGTGTAGTATTGATTGAAGAAAAGATGATAGAAAATCGATTAAGGTGATTTGAACATGTACAAAGGCTACTGGAGGCACCTGTGAGGAGAGTAGATTGCATGGTTTTTAGTCTTGTGAAAAGGAGGATAGAGAGACCAAGAAGGACATTGGAAGAAGTTATTAAACGGAATCTCATGGTAAATAATATCACTAAAATTTAGTCTTTAACCAAACCAAATGATGTTGTGTGATTCATGTAGCCGACCTCACCTAGTGAACAAGGCTTTGTTGTTGTTTACTGGTACTATTCTATCATAAATAACACTCAAAGTACTCCTCCATTTCATCAACACACTTTTAATCCTATGTTTTTACATCTCCCTTTATTTCTTTTCTTTACTCCAACTAAAACTATATCATCCACAAAATGCATGCATCAAGGCACTAGCACTTGAATATGTTCAAGAAGCACATCCAAGACCAAGTTAAAAAGATAGGGGCTCAAAGTTACCCTTTGGTGCTATCATATAGTTATAGGAAAGTCTTCTATGGCACATAGTTGTAACCACATCATACATATCTTGTATTACTAAAATATATGCAATTCAAACTCCTTTCTTCTCAAAAAGCTTTCCACAATACCTCTTTGGTTACCTTCTCATATATGCCTTTCCCAAATTGATGAAAACCACGTGCAAGTTTTTTTTATTCCTCCAAATCTCTCAATCAATCTTTGTAATAAGTACATTGCTTCCAGGGTTGACCTCCCCAGCAAAAAACCAAGTTGATTTTCTGTAATGTGAGTCTCTTGCCTTAATCTCCACCCAAATACCCTTCTCCATAGCTTTAGTATTGATCATGAACTTATTCCCATGATTTCCGCAGCTTTATATGCCACCTTGTTCTTATAGATAGGGATAAAAGTACTTCTCCATTTGTCCAGCATAACCCTTTTTTTTTAGTCTGAATCCAGCTCCAGCATGATTTTAGACCTCATAAGTTCATTAAACAACTTTGAGAGCCATCTTATGTCTTTTTCTCCTATAGCCTTCCATACCTCAATAAGTATATCATCCAGTCCAAGAGCTTATGTTACATGACATAGCTAGTCCCAAGCCCATAAACTAGGACAGTTGTGTTAGGAGTCAACAGCTAACAGCTAACATAAAACTTTGTGGCATGGATCAACAATGTGGTAGTGTTATATTATATTCATTCACAAGCTAAATACAACACATTCTGATAATAAGACATACACCACAATATTGGTCAAAGAATTAAAATAAACATATACACAAAATCTAGAGAAATAGTATCAAATTTAAAATCAAAGTAGTATTGGTTATGAACATTATAATACATATACATGATTTTAGGGATAACCTACAAATATTAACATTGCACATGCAACTGAATTCAAACAACATAAAACTTCATCCATAAAATGCAATAAGTCAATAAGATTCATCATGTTGAATTTGACAGGGAAAATCTATCATATTAAAAAGTTTTCCATACATTGCATGAGTATTTTAAATTTAAGTGAAATTTAAAAATATAAATAAAAATAAGAATACATAAGAATGAAAACATCAGAAACTGCATGCTATTTTATTAGGAAAAAGTATAATAGGAAATGTCTTCATTGTTGAGGATTCTATTTTATTAGATGGGAATAAATTAAAGAGATAAGACTTTTGAAATCGAGAAGGAAATTATAGAAAATAAAGTATTTGAATCAATCAACACATGTAACCTCTATGTTTATTAATTTGATATTATGTGTCAAAATTTAAAATTAAAATTGAGATTGACTAATTTTAAGTAACAGTATTTGAGAAGCATAAAAAAATAAGGGGTTGTTTAGTTTAACAAAATGTTTTCCATTTTTACTTCTAATTACAAAAATGTCACCTTGTTTTCATTTCGTCTCCTATTTTCAAATATTTGTATAAGAAAGTGTAAACAATAACAACTTGTTTTCATTGTTTTCTATACAAATCTTTGAAAATAAAAAACAAAATGAAATAAGGTGACATTTTTGTAATTAAAGGCGAAAATAAGAAATGAAAACAGAAAAAAATTCCTCAAAAGTGAACAAGCCCTAAAATTTGAGATACTTGATACAGGAGAAATATTGTAACCTAATGAGAAAAGGAGAAGATCCTGAAAGTCCTCCCGTTTTAAGAGTAATCAAACTTAATATATAGGGATTGATAACTCCATCCAATATAGGGTTTGCAGCCTAAAGGAGAGTAGTTTCTAGATCCTTTTACTTTGAAAAAATAGAATGAGTACAGCACAAACATGATGACAAAGGTCGTTCTCAAGAACCACAGGTGAAAGATTGATTTTTCTAAAAATAACAGTGTTGGGACAAGAGGAGGCCCCTTTGACTTTTGTATTATTTAACTATTCTTCATTTGTTACTACTTTTTACTAGTATATGTTAAACTATTTATTCACCTAAGATCTTCATTATATTCAAAGAGTAGTACACTAAAACAAGATGTTTAAACTTCAAGTTCTCCTTTCTAAGCTCTTCATTATCATCAAAGAATAGTATACTAAACCAAGATGTTTAAACTTCAAGTTCTTCTTCTAAGCTCTTCACTATCATCAAAGAATAGTCTATTAAAACAAGATGTTTAAACTTCTTCTTTTCTTCTAAGCTCTTAATTATCGTCAAAGGATAATTGTCTTATTGCCCAATCTACTATCATAGATCCTTTTCAAGCCAAAGAAACTATATTGGAACAGCTCTAATCATATCATATCAAGGTAGGCACAGTGAACCTTACAACAGCTCATGATATCACTTCTAGCAATGAGTGAAACAAGATTGCAACACATTCAACTCAAATTGGCAAAATACAAAGGAAATTCTGTACAATGATTTAAGTAGTTGGTATGTCAAGCTTTTATGTAGATGCAAAGTAATTACGACAAATTATTGGATCTTTGTGTGTACTTGTGGACTGTATGAAAAAGGAAGATCTAAACATAAGAGTATATGACAGTTTCAATTATTGAACCAAGATAATTATAAAATCCATATGTTCACACAAATATTCAACGCTGAAGATACAACAGTGTATTGTAGACAGTAGAGTATAACTTTACAGTGTATTGTAAAAGTAGCCATAAAGATATTGTGTACTTACCAAGCTTTTGGGCATCCCCAAACCACTTGCTCATCAGGTTTGATATCCTCACATTGATAAAAACTGCTCCCGACTCCTTAGCAATAGCTTTGGCAAGCATGGTTTTTCCAGTGCCAGGTGGTCCATACAGCAGGACCCCTTTTTGTGGTCCAAGAAGCTTACCGTGTGAAAACAAGTCAGGTCTTTTTAGAGGTAGAATAACAAGCTCAAACAAAGCTTGCTTGATTGTTTCCAGGCCCCCAATAGAGTTGAACTCCACATCAATGTGGTCAGGATTTATAACATCACAGGCTATAACATCCTGTACACAATAAAGGGCACAAATTAAAAGTTGAAATAAAAGATGATAGTTAACTATGGTCCAATATTATTAACTGTTAAAATAAAGTAAGGCCATATATCCATAGAGGATATGTAATGGATCTAGTCCTTCGTTTCTATGATTATTTGGATAAAAATCTTTGTTTAATTTAATAACTTAATTTAACAAAAAAAATTGGTCAGAATTAGGAAATCATAATAGATTAATCCATAAGGAAATGAAAAATCTCCTTTAAGAACACAATTGCCTAGCGCTTGAAATTCATCTTTCTGGTGATTACAGAATATAGAAGTAACATGATAATATCAGCACATTAGCACATGATGTACATCAACAACAACCAAGTTTTATCCCTCTAAGAAGACAATAACGGTACCACGAGTTATATTTAAGGTCAAAATTAGAGCTTAGCTACCCAAAAGCACATTATTCCACCTATGAGAAATGTTAGTAACACACTCTCTGACACATTCTTTTGAACACATTTTCTTCTATTGGTTGAAATTTATTGAAAATAACAAAATTTTGTGGATCTCACACCTTATTTAATGTTTCTCTCTCTTAATTTTGTAATTTTCACTAAATTTCAACCAATGAGAGAGAGTATGTTCAAAAAAGTGTGTCAGAGAGTGTGTTGCTAGCACTCCTCTTCCACCTATTAAAGTATCGTTCAAGTTCCAACGTATAAAACTTAAGATGCAATGTGAAGGCCAAAGAATAACATGCAGACAAGTGCACATACATTCACACAATTATGCATACAACCACCTAGGTAACACACTACAATAAAAATGCATCATCCTTTTTCGTCTTTCCCAACCGTACACCAGTCATTCACTAAGAAAAGGTGCAAATAGTTAATGGAATTTTTTGCAGAAATCAACCAACCACATCTGAGAGATAGTTATAAAAAGAATAAAATCAGAAAGACGAGATAAAAACACTAATCCTATAAGTTACATGCACAAGGTACCTTCAACAGTCAACATCAATGATACATACAAGTACCCCTACCGTGACATTCAGCACATAAGTTTGATAAATTACAAACTGACTTGCAAGATTGGAACAAGTAACAAGTTAAAACCAACACATGTTCCCAACACCGCCGTTAGGATCCTTCAATATGTCACGAATCATTTCTATTATTAACCTTAAAACGCAATTTATGCCAGCCAAGTCCTTAAACATCTTCCTAGCCAAATAATTTCACATTACCATCCTATAACCCCCAAAAAAGCTAACACTAAGGTGGGTGCAATGAAAGATATGAGACCCAAACAATCGGAACGCAAAGAATAGAGCAACGAACAAACCTCATAAGGGTTTGTCTGAATGAGGGGGCGACCGAGACGCTTGGCAATCTCTTTCTTGTGCTCGAGAGCCTTCTTCGACGCTTCGCGATTGGGGTCAAGGTGTCTGAGCCCCGCAAACAACACCAAGCAACTCAGCGCCGCGCTCGCCGCGTACAGCAACAGGTCTTGCAGGAACTTCGTCTCCGATGAACCTCCCATTCTCCTTTTCTTCTTTCAACAATCAAATCAAATCAAATTTTTGAATTTATAATGTAGGTCAGGTCAATATTAGTTTACCATCAAAATTCCTTCTTCGCTCGTCTCTGCTATTCTGGCGAGGAACCAGGGTTCAGAATCCTAACGCTTGATGTTGAGGAATGATCGAAGAGTGACTTTTACGAATTGCTTGTTGGGCTCGGCCCATCCCTGGATAAAGGCCCGATCATCATGAGGGGCCTGCTATTACCACCTCTATTTTTTCTCTTTTCATCCTTTTTTTTTTTTTTTTTACAAAAACATAGTCAATTATTATTTTACCTTCACTTTCTTTTTACTCTCTCTCTCTCTTCTTCCCACTCTCAATTTATCAACCCAACGAAAACACATTTTCGTTATATATCAAACTTTAATACACAACAGAAACGCAATACATCGTTTTCGTTGTGTAACTTTGATATACAATGAAAACACGTTTCCGTTATATTAATTTTTTTGAAAAAAATAATTATAATATAATTTACCTTTTTTAATATTAATCATGGTAATTATAATATAGATTACCGTTTTTAATTAAAATCAAATTAATTATGATATAATTTATCCTTTTAATAGTAATCAAATTAATTATGATGCAATTTTCAAAAATATACGATACAAGTTACCATTCCTAATAGTAATCAAATTAATTACAGTAACTTGTATTGTATGTTTTTAAAAGTGTATCATATACATATTAGGAGCATATTTGAATTTGAAAGATATATATATATATATATATATATATATATATATGGTCAGGATCCGTTGGCACTATCAATGTTAGTCAAATTACACATTCAATAACTTTCTGTAAAATGCAAATATTTTACATCATTTGGACTTTTCTATATATGTTATCTAACATTGAATATTTACATATATTTTACTATCATATTATATGTTAAAATAAAGTGATGTGATAAACTATTAAATAATTTTAGAATTATATGAAAATTTATATACTTGATCTAATTAATATAAACATCAAATTCAACAATTGGATTAGTTAAATTTACATTTTACAAAAAGTTATTAAAAGTGTAATTTGACTAACTTTGACACCTAGTGTCAACGAATCTTGATCCATATATATATATATATATATATGTTTCTGATATTCAGTTACAACTTGTTAAATTGTTCAGTTGTTATTAAAAGTATAAGAAGATATACCAGATGCATGTTAAGAGAGTAAGTCCACCTCTTCATGAAAGATGAGTATTCAAATAAAAGTGAATGTGAAGAAAAGTGAGGAGAGTGAGAGCCTGAAGAAGCAGGTAGTTTTATACATTTATATATAAAGAGAGATTGTTTAGGATTATTCACCTATGTAATCTTTTAAACTTTAGAACTTTCATTTTTTTTTCATTTTACTTGCTTAATATTTCAATTGTATATTTCTTTTATTGTTATTGAATTCATTTGTTTTTTATTTTATAGTTTTATTTTTTTTGTTTAAGGTAAATTTCTACCTTTATTTTCATTCTCCTAGAATATGATTAAAATCTATTATATGTTATAAAAAAAGGTCTTATAATATGGAAAGATGCCACGTGGCTATATTATATTCATTCTTTTCCCACCTAAATTTTATAATTTTTTTTGTTTTTTATTCATATAAATATATTATTATATTTAATTATAATAATCAAGATGTTTGTAATTAAGGCATTTGTAATCTATTATACATTATATTTAAATTTATTAATTAAATAATTAAATCTTAAATTGATTTGATTTTGTATAACAAGAAAATTATTTTTGTAAATTTTATTGAATGTTATTTATAATCATAGTAATTATGATAATTATGTTAATGTTTTTTATTACAATAATTAAACCATTTATAATTTATAATATATAATAAAATATTTTTCAATTTATTGATTGATTACTCCCAAACTATCTGTTATTCTATTATATATTATAAAGGAAAGTTTTGTCACGTAGGCAGATGCCATGTAACATTACCATATTCATTTTTTTTTTGCCAAAATTTCATATATTTTTTCTTTATTTTTTTAATTCATAAAAACACATTATTATATTTAATTATAGTAATTAAGGTAATTAATTACAATGAGTATATATTCTGATTAAATCAATCAATTAAATCATCAAAACTTATGCATATTTTGATTTTATATAATAATGTAATCAAATTATTATACTTTCATTTTTAAACAAATATAATTATTATACAAATATATATTTCATTCAATTTTATTATACAATCATATTATTATATCATTTTATTATAAAGGAAGGTTTTGCCATGTAGGCAATTTCGACCAATATATATTTTGATTTAAATGAATTAAGATAATTATGACTAATATATATTAATTAAGGTAATTAATATTATTTTAAATTAAAGTAATTAGATTATTTTATATTAGTTAAGATAATTGCGACCAATATATATTCTTTTTTTTTTCCTATGACATCTCCACACACTATTCTTTTGTATTTTTTTTACTCTATAGTTGGCATTTATGCAAAAGTTCTTTGTTAATGACAAAAAAAAGAAGAAGAAGAAATTATGAGTAAGTTCATGTCTCTCTTTTCTTACTTCATTATATTTTCTTCTCATTGTTCATTTTTTTACTGAATATTTCTCTTTCTTCCTTCAACCACACTTAACATGTCCTATTTTTTTAACTTTTTATGTCTCACTTTTCAACGTTTGACAATGGTGAAATGTTGAAGACAAATATGAGGAGAATTTGTGGGTAAAACCATATTACTCACTAATTTTTAAAATTGTGTTTTTTCCAAAAATAGTGTCATACCAATTCATTCTTTCGTATATAACTTGGTGTCTTTTTTTGTGTGGGGAGTTTTAACATTTTTTATTTTTATTTATTTATTGGTTGATTTATTATGCATTTGATTTTTTATTTAATATTTAATATCTATTCACATATTTGGACATTTCGATTATTTTGATGTTCTTTATATGTTTTTCTATGTTTTTTTTTGAATTATGAGTTGAGTTATATACTCAAAAATATTGATTATCAATTGTTAAATATTGTTGGAGATCCAACATCGACTAGTGATATGGTCAAACAAGTGTATATAAGTGGGGGGGGGGAGGGCAACCCTCACCTTATAAGCCGGTTTTGTAAAGTTGAGTTAGGCCAAAACCCACATTTTAAGATGGTATCAGAGTCTATCCTAGTAATTGTTGTTGGGCCTATCAAGCCACCCATTATCGGGCGGTTATCGGACCACCTGCAGATGTCCAGTCCTGCAAACTTCACGCTTGAGATGTCCAGTCCTCGGCATGAAGGGGATGTGTTGGAGATCCCACATCGACTAGTGATATGACCAAATAAGTGTATATGAGTGAGGGCAACCCTCACCTTACAAGTCGATTTTGTAAGGTTGAGTTAAGCCAAAACCCACATTCTAAGAATATTGTTTAACATGAATGACAATGTGATGTAGGATAAAGGTAAACCTTCTATTGATACGTGTGATAAGAAAAATAATGCAACGGGCAATAAAATTAACACTTTAAATAAGAGTCTTCAAAAGTTTTTTATTTTTATTTTTCACATATTGTTGATTAATTGTTCTTTTATTTTTTTCAAATACATGACATTTCAAGTTTATTTTCATATATATATATATATATATATATATATATATTTACAATTTATACATTTTAAGATAATGCAATAGGCTTAAAAAAGGGATTTAAAAAAAAAAGAGGAATTATATTATACTAAAGTAGCAACCTTAGTTAATTTTCAGGTCCCAAATAAAACATTATTGTCATGTTTATTTTTCTTTAAAAATAATTTATTATTTATTATAAACAAAGATTTCACTAATAGCGTAACACCACGATACAAACACTAAATTCATTCACTTTTCTTAAATTACTTTCATTTTTTTAATTTAAGCATTCCAATTAATGAATCAAATCAAATAATGATAAATCAATTTAAAAATTATTAGTAATGTTATTAAAATTTATATGACTCAAATCTAATCAAAATTTAAATCAATACGAAATTTATTTATTTTAAACCTTTTTTTAATTTTATTTTTTATTAATTTAAATTTTAGCATTTTAGAAATATAATATCTAATAATATATTGACTTAAATCAAACCAAATTCTAATTAAAATAGTTTATACTCAAATATCACAATTAAATTATAAAGATTATATAAACAAAATAATAAATTAGAAATAACAAATAATTCGTAAGCAAATTATTCAAAATTTTAAATTAGCATTTTATTAATTACAATCTAATTTAAAATCAAATTTAAATCTAAATTACCTTGAACAAAAAATTTACAATTCTTTAACAAGAACATTTTTGGCTGTCATTTTTTAATGAGAATTTTTTCAAGGATTTTTAATATTTTTAATTTTAAATTGAATTTTAATATTTTTTTAAAAATTATCAATAATTAAAAATTAACACTATATTCTAATAATTTTTTATTATAAATTTAAAATATAATCTATATGTTCAAATTTAAATTACCTTCAATAAGTCAAAAATTTTAAAATAACATTAATAATAAAATAAATTATATAGACTAAATTATTCAAATGTAGTAGGAACTTTTTATGTAAAATAAATTTATTTATTATTATTTTTCTCAATAATTTAAATTTCAACATTCTATAATTATCACATCAAATTTTGACATTTACTAAGTTACATTATTATTATTAATAATATAAATCATGTAGTTCATAATAAAAATTTTAAACATATTTAATTCAAATTCAAATTAAATTAAATTAAATTAAAGTTAACTTGAAAATCATACCAAAAATATTATTATCATTATATATATAATTAAAGTAATCAAATTATGCATTTTGATTTGAGAATGGTATCAAATCTAAATCGCTAATACAAATTAATCCTATGTCTGTGTGTGTGTGTGTGTATTAACTGTAAAATATTTTGTGATAATTAATTTGTTAAATTTAATCAATCAATTAAATCATTTAATTTAATTGATTGTTTGATTGATTTGGCGTCTGCTTTTATTATTTAAGAAAATTATTAACAAAATAATTTTTTATAAATTTTCTTGTAATAAATAGTAAAATATATATAGTTAAGTTAGTTTTGACGTGTTTTATTCTAATTAATTAATTGATTTTTAACTTGAATTATATTGATTGAATTATTTGAGTTAATTGATTGTTTGATTAGTTAAACTTTTTGCAACAATTATTTCCATAAATTATTAGCAATTTATTTTTTTTACAAATCTTTTCAATAATAAATAGTCATTTACTATTTAATATAACAATATAATATAATATTGTAATTATATATTGTAAAATATATAATATAGTAATGTGTCAAAATTAACATAATTAATTGATTAAAGTTAAAGCTAATATATAATAGGATTTACATAAACCGTAGGATTATTTTTTATTAAGGGTTTAGATTTAAATAAACTATATATATATATATATATATATATATATATATATATATATATATGTATGTATGTATGTATGTATGTATGTATATGACTAAATTACTAATTTGGTTCCTTAATTTATTTTATTTAACCGAGTCTCTTTATTATTAAGAGGTTCAATTAAGTCTCATAATTTTTAAAAACACTCTAATGTTATCTTTTTTGTCCAAAATGACATTGTTTTTCACGACATTTAGTGTAAAATTAGACAAAAAAATGGCATTGTATTGGATCAAAGGATAACATTGGAATATTTTTGAAAATTATAGGATCTAATTAAACCTTTTAATAATAGAGAAACCCAATTGAATTAAATAAATAAATAAATGAGCAAATTAATAATTTAGTCTCTCTTTCTCTCTATCTACCTATATATATATACATAAAATAGGATTTTGTTACATACGCAAATGCCACCTGGTAGTACCTATTCTTATTATTAAGGTAGTTAAAGTAAGTATTATTATCATTATATACAATTAAAGTAATCAAATTGTGCTTCTTGATTTGATAACAACATTGTTATTCAGTATGAAAACTACATGCATGAAATACATAAACTACAAATGTGGCTTCACACCCATTTTTAAAATAAATATTAATTTTTCATTTGAGAATGATTGTGATTCCAATTAGTGATATTCTTAATTGAAAATTCAATTTAAAAAAACAATTACTTTTATTATAAATAATTTACTCATTAAATTTCATGTGCTAAACATAAATGATTTCAATTTTTAATTTTTAATTTATATTTAATTTTTCCAATTATTTAAGTTCAAATATAAGAACAAGATATTTATTTTACTATAAGAAATGGAATTTATTATCATAGTGATAAAAAAAATAGAGAGATTCAAACAATTTGTCACAACACAATATTAATATCATGATTTGGGTTTAAATATATTATGAGAAAAAAGGTCATACATTGATAGTGTAAAGCAATTTTTAGACTTGTCAAAATGGGTTATGGCCCGTGAGCCAACCTAGCTCACCACGGGTTCGAGCTAGGTTGGGTTGGTAAAATTGGCCCCGGCTCACTTGGCTTGCGGCTCACCTGGGTTGAACCCGTGGTAAGTTAGGTTGGCTCACGGGTTGAGGTTTTTTTTTTTTTAATATAGCTTACTATACTAACTTTGTAAGTAATTAAAATAAGTATCATATAAACTCAATCATTTAATTCTATTCCAATCATAATAAAGAATAATAGTATAATAACTTATTTTTATATATATAGATATAGAATTGGAATGTGAATATGACTTTTCAAATCATTAACATATATAAATTGTGAGACACAATATAATAAACCTATTGATACTTTAGTTTTTCATTAAGCGCATCAAAATTTTTATCACCTTAATTTAATTTTTGTATATTTTTTTTATACTTTTTTACTTATGTATTTTATTTTTTATTTTTAAGTGAGCCAACTCGTATAACCCATCAATCCATGGTGGGTTGAGCCGGGTTGAATATTTTTTGGCTCACTAAAAAGTGAGTCGAGTTGGGTTGGCTCACTTTTTGACCAACTCAGGTTGGCTCACTTTGATAGCTCTAACAGTTTTACACTGTCATCCAATCACAAACCATTATGTATAGTAACTATGTTGAATTTTACAATAATGACCTTAAAAGTTATACCAACAGTGAATCCCAATTAGTTGACAGTGTAAAACATTTTACACTAACAGTGCATCACCATTAAACTCATATTTTATTTAGATTTATGATCTTAATATCTCCAAAATAAACATATTACAATTTCAATATTTATGATTTAATATTATAATTTCAATTTCCTGAAATATATAAATATATTTAAAATGACTATAGAGACAAAAGAATGATCTCATTCATAAACGAATGAACAAAGGTGTTTATATACAGGTAGGAGACAGAATGGGAAAACAGTATAACAAAACATGTAAACAGACAAAACACTACTGGATGCTAATATTCTAATACCCCCCCCCCCCACCTCAAGGAGGAGAATATATATTGATTATTCCCAACTTGCAAATGAAAGTGGCAAAGGCAGAAGTAGGTAAGGCTTTAGTAAAGAAGTTAGCGACTTGATGTTGGGTTTTCATATGAATTAACTTCAGAACATGGGATTGTACCAACTCTCGAATGATGTGATAATCAATATGGAGGTGATAATCAATATCTATATGTTTTGAGCGTTCATGATGAGTAGGATTGGAAGCCAAGTGAATTGTAGATTGGTTATCACAAAAGATCATAACTGAGGAGGTAGGAACTTCAAAGTGAAGTAAGAGACGTTTCAACCAAACCAACTCGCTGGCCACGAAAGATAAGGATCGGTATTTGGCTTCAATTGAGGATTTAGAAACAGTGGGTTGCTTCTTTGATTTCCAGGAGATTAAGGCATCCCCTAAGAACATACAGAAATCAGTGGTGGACCTACAGGTGTCCACACAACTTCCCCAATCTGCATATGCTGTTAGGTGAAAAGAATTTTGTATAGGAAAGAAAAAACCTTGACCCTGAGCAGATTTAAGATATTGTAGAAAGTGATGTACAACATGTAGATAGGAAGAATAAGGACTTTGCATGAATTGGCTAAGTCTGTGAACCGCAAAACTAATATTAGGCCTGGAAATGGTTAAGTACATACGGCGTCCAATGAGGCGTTAATACATGGATAGATCTGAAATAGGATCACCATCATTGGCAGTGAATTTGACGTTTGGATCCATGGGAAGAGAAGAGAGTTTACATCCCAAGAAGCCAGTGTCTTCAAGAAGAGATAAAGTGTACTTACACTGAGATAAAGGGATGCCTCTGCTAGATTTGGCAATCTTTAATCCCAGAAAGTATTTCAAAGGACCAAGCACTTTCAACTTGAACATGGATTGAAGTTGGCCTACCTGAGCAACACGGGCAGAATTAAGACCAGCTAAAATGATATCATCCACTTAAAAGAAGGAGAACTACTAAGGAAGAATTAGATCCTAAGGTAAATAAAGAATAGTCATTTTTTGATTGAGTAAATCCATGGTTTAGCAAAGTAGAGGAGAACTTGCAGAACCATTGTCGAGACGCTTGGTGAAGGCCTCATATAATGATTTGTTCAGCTTACAAACAAGATCTTTATTGCTCGTACGATAACCTTTTGGAAGTTCCATGTAAACTCCCTCAAATAATTCTCCATTAAGGAAGGCATTGTTGACGTCAAGCTGTACGAGACACCAATTCTTGGTAGCGGCAACAATAAGAAGAACACAGACAGATGTAAGCTTGGCAATGAGAGAAAAGGTTTTTGAGAAATCAATCCCAGCTTGTTGTGTGTAGCCTTTGGCTACTAATCGTGCTTTGTACTTATCCATAGTTCCGTCCGACTTATATTTGACTCTATATATCCATTAACAGCCTATGCAATGTTTGTTAGGTGGCAAAGGAACAAGAGACCAAGTTGCGTTGGCCTCCAAAGCTTGAATTTCTTCATTCATGGCCTGTTGCCATTCAGGAAAGGAAATTGCTTGATGAAAAAACTAAGGTTCATGAGTTGCAGATATTTGGTTAATAAAGTTTCGATAAGTGGGATTGAGGTGGGCTAAGGAACAATAATGTTGAATAAGATATGTTGGTGTGTGGTCCAGTCTGAGATAGTTAGAAAGGTAAGCTGATGGTCCGGTAGGTCTAGAGGAACGTCGTAATGGAGGAACATGTGGATTAGGTTGAGGTTGTGATGGTGTAAGGGCATGTTGTATATGGTTAGGCTGAGGCAAGGGTGTGGAGGAATCTAGAATAGGCAATGGTATAACCAAGTCACTCAAAGGATCACGTATATCTGTTGTGGGGAGAACAGTTTTAAAAGGAAATATAGTCTCATGAAAGGTCGCATCACGAGAGATGAGAATTTGTTTAGTATGCAGGTTGTACAATCTGTATCCTTTGTACCCTTTAGGATATCCAACAAAGATAAATGGGACAACTCTGGGAGTGAACTTGTGTTTGCTTGACAGTAAGGTGGCTGCAAAAACTAGGTAGCCAAAAGCACGTAAGGATTGGTAATTTGGACTTGACCCATGGAGAACTTGATATAGGGAATTATTCTGCAATAAAAGTGATGGCACACGATTGATTAGATAAGCAGTAGTGGCCGCCACACACTCACCCCAAAAGGCAATAGGAAGTCCAAATTGGAAGAAGAAAGCATGTGCCACATTCTACAGATGCTGATGTTTGCGTTCAACTACAGAGTTTTGCTCAGGCCTTTCAACACAAGAGAACTGGTGTAATGTGCCTTGAGAAATGAGGAAATCAGTAAGGGCCAACTCCTTGTCATTATCTAATCTAAGGCACTTAATGGACACACCAAATTGAGTTTTCACCATAGTAAAAAATTGTTGAATAGCAACAGTAGCTTCAGACTTATGCTTGAGCAAATAAAGCCAAGTAAATTGCGAACAATCATCCACCAAAGTGAGGAAGTAGCGCTTACCATCATATGTGCAATGACCATAGGGCCCCCAAATATCACAATGTAACAAATTAAAAGGAGAATTAGAAACATGGTTAGAATTCAGAAAAGATAGTCTGCGAAATTTAGCAAGGGGACATATTTAACAATTAGAAGTAAAGAAATTATTAAGCATAACGAAAGGAATTTTATTGCTTAACACCCAAAGAACTTTATAAAAAATGTGACCAAATCTGGCATGCCAAATGTTGGCAGTATTACATGTATGTGTAGTAAAATTGTTACAAGAATGAATGAACAAAGGTGTTTATATACAGGTAGGAAACAAAATGGGAAAACAGTATAACAAAACATGTAAACAGACAAAATACTACTGGATGCTAATATTCTAATAATGACAAATAAGAATTTGAAATATAAAATGTAATCTAACATGTATGGTTTCTTTATCAATAGTAATTATTTAAAATACTTTGAACGTGAGGATAATTTATCGTTATTGAAATATTCAAAATATAATTGAAAATGTGAATTAAAATATACAACTATGTAATTTAAAAATTTACCCAAAATAAACTTCTTTATTAGAAAAACTAAACAAAAATTTAACATAAATAAGTAGAGATTTTTTTATAAATAAGGATATGCTTATTGTCTTATTTTAAATGGGCAATTAAGATTGATATCTTATAACTCAATATGCAAAACTTCTTCAAAAATTAAAAGAATTGAATCACATTTGCAAATAGGAATCAATATTTTATTTAAAATCAAAATTTAGAAAACTTCATCTCTTGGAATGCAATTAAGATAAAAAAATAATATAAATAATATTTTATATTTAATATTATAAAATAAATACTTTAAGGTTTTCTTTAATATGCCTTAATACCACAAAAGTCATGGTCAAGTCTATTGTCTATTATATATTTGTTCATAATTAAGTAATAGTGTTATTTAATTTAATGGAAAGGTTTGATATGGGACCAAAAATCACAAAATTAATGTCCATGATCATAGTAAAATGTTATACTAAGATATGTTTTTGTAAATTAAAATGATATAATACATTTGTGAACATATAATTATACTTAAATATATATCATTATATTATTACTATTATTATTATTATGATGATGATGATTTTTATATATAAATATTCAAATATTTATATACATATCTACTAACATATATTTTTGTAAAATTAAAAATTTATTTAAAAATATAATAATATATAAAATTTATAAATTGTAAACTTAACACCAATACAATGTACAGATTATTACGTTAGTTCTTTTTTTTTAATATTTAACATTTGTATGCTAATATTATTTCATTATTTCTACATAATTTGACTATTAAAAGATATAAAATAATTAAAAGAGGGGTTTCACATACGGAGAAAAAATAATATTACTATGTTATAAAATTAGGTTTAATTTTTTTTTTTGTTTTAGAAATTTGATTTTATATATTTTATTGCTTTTCTTTCCTAGAGATATTAATCTTATTATTGTTTTAATTTTTTAAATTTCATCTTTTTATTTTTTTTTATCTTCTTTCTCTAAGGTATTCTTATCTTTTTATTTTCTTTGAATATTTTTTTTAAAAATTATAATATTTAGTATTTGAATTAGTTTGTAAAATGAGGGGAGGAAACGGGACCTACCTTTACCTTCGTTTCTATACAGTTTTCTTTTTTTTTTTAAATAAAACACAGACATTCAAATCCATAATTTTCAAACACTTTGTTACGCTTAAGTGCATTTTTAATAGTAGAACAATTTTTGGCTCAAGGTGTAGCGGGCAATGATTGATTTATGAACCTTCCATTGTTGAATAAAAATGGATAGATCCCACTGAAAAGTAAAACAAAATCATGTAAGTGAACGTCATCATATATATGGACACTAGACAGACAGAGAAGTAGTAATTTTCAGACACTTTTCTACTCTTTAGTGCAATTTTAATAGTGGAGCAATTTTTTTGCACGAAGTGTAGCGGGCAACTTTGATTTACGAACGCCCTCCTAAAAAACACTTTGATTTACAAATTCGGTGTTGAATAAACATACAAAAATTTTCTATCGCAGTGGAACAAAGTGACTGATAGCTTTATGACCACTTCTTCATCAGTGGAATCCTTTTAGTAGAGGATAACCCTATTTTATTCGTTACTTACTTTTTAGGTGGATGTGAAATCTCGAGATGATAGTATATATTCAAATATTATGATAGTTATCATCAGAATCATTTAATGTAAAGGAAGCAAGATGCTGGACTGTGTCTTAGTTTTTAGATGCTGCGGTATGGGCCAATGGAAATGAGAGGATTTGAACGAATATATACAAGTGATGTCAACTCAATGAAAAATTAAAAACAACGTTATCATTTCAAAAAATCAATTCAATTAATTAAGTTGTAAAACACAATTGTTTAGTACATGAGTTTGATCATCTTCTTATCTCTCTCTCTCTCTCTCTCCCCCTTGCAAGACCTACTGTGAGTTTTTTCTTAGACAAAAAATCACAACTTAAGAGCTCTCTCACAATGAGAATTTCGTTAATATTTTTTTTATTACAACTGGCTAGAAGGAATCAAATATAAGATTAGCGTTCAATTTTATTATATAATCACTCAACAGAAAAATAGGGGCTGAAAGGTGAAAATATATGTTAAAAAAGTTAAAGCAAAATTAAATAAAATTATTTACATAAATTAAAACAAAAAGTAAATTTTATATTCTTATCAAAAAATGACTTACACATACATGCCAATAAATGGACAACGTCTTATCGTGCTTTTAAGAGAGATTGCTTTTCTATTTTAAAATAAAACAAATGCCAATAAGACACTTTAATCCAATTTTACATTTTTCGTTCCAATAAACCCTATCTTTCACTTTCTAAAAGAAAACGCAATGAAGAAGGACCCAAGGTAGGAGATTGTCGCATGCGCTTTATCACATGATAAAGGATTAAGCAGTATAAAAGTCCGGGAAGACAAGAAATTATCACATGGTCTTGAATTATTATGTGTCCATGATTTTGATTATTTTTTAATGATAATATATAATTAAAATTTTTAATTCATAATTTATAAAAAAGAAATAATAATATTTAATTACGTGTTATGTAAAATTGGTCAAAATTATGATAATTCTAAATCATTTAATAATTTCTCCATGAAGGACGTTGCTCATTCATCCTCTGGCTGGTAGCTACTAGCTAAGGGTGGCCATTTTATTGATTCTGATCTTGTTATTAAGGCAGTGTTTCTCACTTTCTCTAAACATGCTTTTTTCTTTGTTGAGTGGGAGGGACAATCAGCCCAAACTAAAACCTACCGAAAAAAAAAAATAGCAGCATTGTCAGTTAAAACATAAATAGAAATAAAATCAGGAAGTACATAAATTCTAAGATCTCCGTCAGCTATTTGATTTGTTTCTCTAAAAATGTGGTTGAATGTAATGGATGAACTATGATCTGAAAACTCCCGAACTTGACTGAAAATATTGACAGATTTTTACAGAGTGTAAACCAAAAGGGTATTAAAACGCAAAATAACATAAAAACGGGAATGAAAACCACGATAATATGAAATAAATAATTTTTTATGAATTTTTTCAACCAAAGTCGATCATACTTTTTAATGATGAGAATATATGAAAAGGGGAATGGCAGTTACAGGAGTGTTCGCAACTTCGCATACAATGTTTTTTAATCACCAATCGTGATAATTCCCCCCTTTCGACTGAAGTACTTAAAAAAATGTTTAAGTTATTTTGTAAACAATTTTTCTTTATATATTTTTTCTTGGTTTTTTGGTAAAAAAATATTTGACCATTATTTTTAAAAAATAAATAAGAACTATTTTTTTATTATAATGAACAAAATTATTAAAAAATAATAGTCAAGAAGTTAATAATTTTATTCTTCTTTACATAATAATAACTTAGAACATATAAAATATTATCAACCTTATAATAGGATCATTTATATAAGAATTTAATTAAAATGCACTGGCAATATAAATTTTTTTTACATTATCATCCAATAACATATGATTAAATATAATAAGTTTATTGACTTTTATAATAATTGTTTTAAAAGTCATGTTTGAGATGATTTTTTATTAGTTGACACTATCATTTTCCTCTCCATCATCAATGTCTTCAAAGAATAATTCAGCTTTCTAAGCATCTGGAACTGGACACAACAGTGTTCAAATAACCCACTTGATCTGGAATTGGAAAATCATTCAAGACCACAAAAATCCAGTCATGATTTCAGCAAGTCAACATTAAGAATAACAGCATGAGATTAATCTTATAAAGAAAGAAGGAAAAGACGATTCCTTATAGTCAATATCAAGCTTATTGAAATTTTGCGTAGTTGATCACAAGCGGTGCAACCAATGGACTGATTACCGTACTTGGAAAGTAAACGTGGCTTGTTCCAACCTATACAAGATCATTACAGATAAACACTGCCCCTAACACACTAGCTGCGGTAACAGAACTGATTTGATCAAATACTGAGCCTGACGTTGAATCACATAGAATTATTATTGGTGTGGCCACACTTTGGATAACAACTTGACCTGTTAAAGTCAAAGAAAATACATTTACCCTGTTCAAACATGACCACATCCTGATATTCAACATGAAGAAATCCATATTACAAATAAAGAAACTCATTTAATAATATAGCTAGACTTTCTTACAAAATTTTTAGGGAAAATGACCCCAAAATATCGACGCCTCTGAATGTTATCAATATCAGTTCATTTAACCTTTTTCACTAAACAACATAATTTAACATCAAATATACGTAATTAACCACTGGCGAAGAAAGTTGATCTTAAATCATATATTAATTAACTATCAAACCAATTTAATCAATTATATATCAACACTTTGCGAATAATTACGTTCTGATATTTCATTAAATGTAAATAGATTATCAATTCAACTAGTTTGAAACTTAACTTTCTTGCCACCGCAAAAACTCCGGGACCCCTCCTAGTCTAATATTTTCTCAGGTCCGCTACCCTGATTGATGAATATGCCGTCAATAAGGATTTCTATATGTAAAAGTATATTTACAACTGCTTTGAGAACAACCATTTTCAGTCTCCATATATTCTAAGATAAATAACTATAGTCAACAGTAAGGGGCAGTAATCTACGTAAATCCTTAAATCTCCTCAATTAAATTTTTGCCTTTGGCCTCTGCCTTATTGTTCAATTTTTCAGCTTTATTGCTCCTTTGAAATTCCATGACTGATGACTTTTCTGCTCTTGCAATGGCTGCTAAAGAAAACCAGGCTTCCTCTGGCTGCTCATGAACCCAACACATGATGAAATATATCTTCCTTTCTGCCAGCTTAATAGTACTTCTAATCCCATCCCTCTGCAACTTTCTTGGCCTTTCTGATTTGGCCTCCTTTCCCCCTTCTTGAATCAACCGATGCATATCACAAAGGGCACACACCAAAGCAGGAGTACCCAAACCAAAAAGACTGATCACATCGTCAATAACACCCAAACCAAATTGCAATCCTCCCATGTGTCTGTAAGCTGGACAGCACACCTGCTCCAAGCAATGAGAAAGGGCTTCTAGTATTGTCTCTGGCTGTGCACCTGGACCCAACACTGAGGACACACTCAATACAACCATGACCGACCCTACGGCATCTGACCTCCAATCTCCATTGTAGAGACGAAGAGTGAAGCAGTAGCTATATAGAATATCAACTAGGTGAACTGTTAAAAGGGGTGATGGCTCCTTGGAACTAAGCCTGCTTAGAGGAGGAAGTGGGGTTTCAGGCCCGAGAGGAGCTTCACTGAATTCATCACTTCCAACATCATTATCATCTAGCAATTCCTGCTCTGGAAGAGGTTGAACAAGCTGAGTTCCTTCTTTACTGAGATGGATTTTTCTGGCAGAAGGCTTTGACCACCATGGATCCCATGGTTTGATCATCTTGCTCAATTCCCCATAAGCAATTGCTCTATGAAACCGTTTCTTTTCTTCAAGAGATAAATCATCAAAGCTGATTTCTTGTCCTGTAAGAAGATGAAATCAAATCAGCCTTGCCCAATGGTGAGATGGACATAAACCTGTTTTACTGGTACAGGCAAAGCAATCAGAAGACGCATGCAATAAATAATAAGCATTAAATAGGAACATACCAGACAAAATTTTTTCCATTATCTCCTCTGATAAAGTTGAATCTGCAGAATCTAAGGAAACAAGGATAGAATTTTAGTTCCCTTCTCCAGCAGTACTTTGGATAGCTCATGAATTAATAATTACAGTATCAACAGTTGAAAACCAGAATATTTTGATGAATTGCTTGAGTGAAGAAGCATTCAGCAGCTTCTCTATTTATAATCATTCAGATTGAATTATATTTAAGAGCAATAATAAGAAAATTTAACTCCCTAGGATCATGATAAGCCACTATACATGAATTAGCCTTTTTAGCTATCCTAGACATTAATTCTCTAGGAATAGAAACAGTTTCCAACATCAACAACTCTTCTAAACAATCAACACAAAATAATAAGAGTGCACTTCTAAGGTGATAATTTATTCACATTCAGTAATTCTAGAATCCCTATTAACTCAATGCTCCATAGACTTTCCCTCAATTTTGCATGTTCTTGTTTCTTTCCTTTTTTGTAGGGGAGGGAGAATAGATTGGCATTTACCTGTTTCCATTGCAAGAATTCTAATCCTCTACAGTTGTTCCTTCTTTTCCTAGTCAATTTTCTCATCCTATCTTCTAAGAAAGAAAGAGGTAGCCAGGGTCCATTATTGAAGATTCTTTTCATCCCCAACTATTGGGCATTCTTTTCCGAATAAAACTACTTATTGCATTTTAGAAATAAAAAAAAAAATGGCAAATGCTATCCCAACATGGCAATGAAAAATACAATAGTTCATTGCAGTTTATCACCCTATAACAAGCAGACAAAAGTCAACATATTCATATTTTCTGGTCTCTCAATTCATCAAATTCAGTTAGAAGTCACTTGTACGAAGCAATAAATTATTCATCTACTCTAGTATTTATATGAACTTATAGGGCATATCAAAGAATTGCTGCCAAACAGACTTTTTTAAACCTTATTTTCCAGCAATATAATTAAACGAAAGAGTGTTAACTGAAAAACATAATATCAGGAACAAACGTATACAGGGGACAGTTGGATAATCATCACCAAAGAAAACTTCAGGTGAAACCATTGAAATATTATGCACCAGTCATATTAATTACTAAGAAAAAAATTCCTCTTGAGGTCCCTGAAAGATGAAGCCATCAGTTATGTAGATCCAATTGTTGACTTCTACCTATCCGAGTTAATAGATTTGTTGAGTTGGCACATTAAGTGCCCAATTGGCAATTTCAATGCACAAGTGGCATGGTACAATCCACATATGAAGTCCCTAAGCCTAATTAACCAAATTAACCATTAGCTCAAAACTATAATTAGCTGTTAGCTTCTCCATTGCAGAAGATCCAGGTTCTGGATTAGTTGTAGGTTCAGTCCACCACCTTCCAACCACTTTAGCCACTTTAGAAGTACCTTCAACTGAAGCTACTTAAGACTAATACAGCTGATTACAACAACCAGCAACATCAACCATGTCCTGGCTAACTGGTTGGGTGCCAAAGAGCTTCCTGGGATTTGTGTTAGTCTTCAAGAAAGGCCAAGAGAATTAAGGGTCAAAAAGGGAATTGAACAAAGAAGGACTGTGTAGCAAGAAATTAGATCCATTAGCCGAGCTTTCTAACCAGCATACATCTAAGAAAAAATCATCCATGTCCATTAAGTCAGATAAAGCAATCTTACTGCCTGGACTAATGTCCTGGCGTTAACAATAACATCTCTTAAGCAACTTGAGGGAATCTTTTTCTCTCAGCGTAAGGGACAAACATGACAGGTGCATAATCTTTCAAGGACGAAATCGAAGGTTTGGGGAAGTGTTTCACTGAAAATTAATTTTCAAAAGAGCCCAATGGTTTTGATAGAAGCCAACCCTACAAATTGGGATAAATCTAGGTTGCAGTATATATGTCATGATTACAAGAAATTTAAAAAAAAAAAAAAAAAAAAAAAAGGCTTCAGAAAAGATACAAAAACTAGAGTAAGCTTTCATGCAAAGATAGATATCCAACAAGAAAAAATGCAACAAATCAACTCTGGAACATCTGAAAGCAAAGGAAAACATGGATGACTTACAATCCTCATCCATTTCCTCTTCCGAATGAAATCTTTTCAGTATGTCCAACATCTTATTTTTGGTTTGTTCATCAGGCTGCATTTGCTGAAGTTCCTGAACTACATTTTCTTTCATGAAGGATTCAGTGCAACGAAGACTATGAGACTGTCAAAATTACAACAAAAAAGATCAAAATTCACAGCATTTTATAACAAACAAGGATCAAGATACAGCATATCTACAGAAAAAGCATGTCAGCAAGTGAGCAACAGCCAATTTGCAAAATCTTACAAATCCAATAAAAACATAACAAATCGCCAAAATAAAAGCCTTGTCCGAATAGTCAGACCACTCACCATGGTAAAGTAGGTACAGTAAATGCAAATGGAGATATATAGATACAAGCACAGGAACAAGGTAGTGACACTACTAATACAGAACTCTAGACCCTCATCAAAGTTTGGCTTCTAAAATCAGCATACAGTGTCAAACTAAAATAATACCTTATTCAAACTTTATTAAACATGGCAGATGTAAGGAGAAGAGAGAAAAAAAATGCAATGGTAAAGCAAAGTAACATTCATCCTCTGAATGTCTGTAATAATTGTAAACCTCAAAAAATTAACAGAAATTAACAAATACTTAACCTGGAGTAAGCATACTCCCACATTCAGTAAATATTCCCCTCCAAATTCAAAATCATTTGTAGCATATATATCATTAGTATTGAGTCTCGGCATGCAAGTGCCACATAACATGATGGGAAATCCAAAACTAAGTAAATGGTGTAAGGTCACACACAAAGCTTTTGCAAAGCACAAATCAAACTCTTATGTAACCAGCTCAAATAAACTTACAGGCAACTGCTGTACTTACTTTGTAACATTGGAGGGAACAGTATCGCGAATTGCATCGAGGGCATGTGTACTGGGAAAACTGCTTCTGGCATCTGTCTTAGTATGAAAAACGAATAAATGAGGGCAGTTTGATCCAAAAGAAATATAAGAAATAAAAGATTAATATAAAATGACATAGAACTCAAAGCAAGCCAAGGATCCAAAACTTGAAAATATCTGGTCTTAGTTGACATGTGTGATAAACTAGGACTGCAAATTAGAATTTGTCTGCATACACATATCCAGTGATAGAGCTAAGAGGGCTTGTATGTTTTAAAGGACGAGAATGGGAAAATTTATAAAAAAAAAAAAAAAACGAATAAAAAGCAAAAACAGGGATAATTAACACTCCGTGATCTTCATCTTAGTATAATAAAAACATATACATAGAGGAAAACCCTAAAGTTGCATATGAACATACACGTGGCAGATTATCCGAGTAGGATTCAGCGAGGGCGTAGAAGATTTGCCAGAGGTAACTATGTTATCAGCCATGTTCAAAAGTGCCGTTGGGGTTTTGATATTTCGGAATATTCAGACAATGTTCGACTGAATTTAAATTTTACGCATAGGGCTTCACTCAGTTGTGATCAGAGTCTGCAAGCAGCAGAAGAATAAACGTAGTAAAATAACCAGTGAAATTAACATAATTCGAAAAAAAGGGATTAAGCAAAGAAAATAACCTCTAAACCCAAACCTTGGCTTCTTCAATCAATATTCACATTAAGCAACAAACTGCTTCTAGAATCTTCTGCTTGCACTGTACCACTTTTAAAATACTGGAAGTGGGGGAGAGCTGCAAAGCGTTTCGGACTGAGTTGGAGGGAGCTAGAAAGGTCGGCTATTCGCCATAAACTGCTAGAGACCTATCAAAAATGAAAAAAAGAAACAAAAACAAGTCGTGATTTGTTTAATTTCAGAAAAAATATATTTCTCTTACAAAGATGAGATATTTCTCTTCAACTTCAAGTATAATTTTAAACTAGTCCGACTCACGGATGTTTATTTTGTAAAAATAATAAACTATTTTTTATATATTATAATTCATTTTTAAGAGTGGATAGATACTGAAGTATATAACAAATTATACAATGAATATATATAAAGATATGATTTGTTAATGGAATTGAGTAGAAAATAATAAAAATAATTAAAGGGATAACTTAACTATATCAAATTCGTAAAGTTGTTTTCAGTAAATCCTACATTTATTTAATGTGATAAGATAAAAATAGTTTTAACCAATTAAGAGACTATCATTTCACCCATTTAATATTTAATATATCAATGAATGGCATAAAGTCAAAAAAAATTAACAAAAATAGTGTCAACAACTATAATCTTTCAGTGACCTTGGTGACAACCAATATGCCGCTGGTTCAAATGGTATTAGACTCAAATCTTTTAAGCAAAGTCTCGAATTCAAATCTTGTAGATAAAAAAAAATGTAATTGGGAGGAGAGACCTCACTAAGGGTGACTAGCTAGGTTTTTCGATGGAAATTAATCATCAATAAAGTCGGAAGATATTTTGCACCTATAACATGATTACCCAAAACGTAACCTTAGTGGCATAAATAAATTTGAGTTTTTATTTATACTAATTAGTCTTGAATTTTGGTTTAAGTTGAACCACTAAGTATGTGTTTGGTTTTAATTTCATTTAACTGAATTCACATTAAACTCAATTCAACACTCACATTACTTCTCTGATTATGTATTAAAAAGTACAAAACTTTCATTTAGTGTCATTCTAACAGATTTCGAAATACACCCTAATACATTTTCTATAATATAATTTATTCCTTCCTAAATAACTTCTTGAAACTGTTTTAAGTAATTGCGTTTGATGGTATAGCATGAATCCTATTATCCTAAAATTGTAATATAAAATTAATTAGTTATAATATTGGCAAAAAAAAAAACTAAAGAACTAATTATCAAAATATCCTTACCTTTTCATTAAGAAAAATCCATTTCAATACTATTAATTTGACTATGTTTTTATAATTTCATGCACTGTCTACAATCGAATCACATGAAGCTTTATCTTTTAATTTATCTTTTCAAGAACAATATCAATGATAAATGTAAATCTAAAAGCTATAGTAATATCTTAGACAAAGAAATATATATAATAATTAATAATTTGTGAATTGGTTCATTATTTTACATAGAAAAAGGTGACGTATAAATAAAACTGACAATATACCAAATAATTTAAAAATCATCTTACATTATGCCCATAAATCATAAAACGAGACCCTTTGTTTTATGATATCGCTTACAGAAATAATCATTATGATATTTAAAATATAGAATTAGTGAGTTCAAGAAGATTTATTTAGAGTGAGTAACATAGTTGAAGTAAAAGAAGAATGATATCTAATATAAAAAAAATAAAAATAATGATATCATATGTTAACTTGGTAAAAAAATAGATAAAATAATAATAATTCGAAAACTGTTACACAACTTACAAATCTAAAACAGAAACATTACAATATGTTAACCGTGTGTATTTTATCCACTGCATCATTTTTCATTTTATTAAAAACATAAATAATTTTATAATATAAAAAATATTTGAAGAAAAAATAAATTTTAAAGAATAAATGCCCTTTTTACGTTAGAATATTAACAAACAACAACAATAATTAAGTGCACGTTGATCTACCGTACTGAAAAAGTCAAAATTCCAATTGCTTTAATCGCATTATCAATGTGAACATAATTTATAAGGGAGTTACTAATCTTTTGAATTAAACCTTATTTTATTACATGTGCAAAAAAAAAGGCAAATAGTCAAATTCTTTTATCATGAAAGATTGATAATATTTGATAACTAAAGTTGCCACTGAGTAATAAGATTAATTTATGTAACGCAATGGAATGATAAGTCGTTAAAATTATAAATGTTATAAAACTAAAAATTACTCGAAAATAATGTTTTTTTTTTATTCATCTCGAAAATAATGTTTAAACAAGTTAATTGCATTTTTACATAATTGGGTTCTATTTGACAAAAACCAAAAGAACTGACACTAACTTGCGCTTAGTACCCAAGCCCCAAGGATATGTTTATAATAGAAATAGAAATCTACATGAACAGATTTTTGTCTTTTATTACTTGTGTTTTTTAATAGGACTCCAGTGTCTAGATACGACGTTATTGGTCTGTTTGTATAATAAAGAAAATAAATATAAAAATAAAGTAAGAAAGAAAAAAAATAATAGATGTAAAGGAGAAATAAAATAAAAAATGATGTGTTGTTTGAATATATAAAAATAAAAATTAAAGAAGTAGATGAATTTTTCTACTTTATTTGAACGATAGCAAATAAAAATAAATAAATAAATTATATAAAAACTTTATATTGATTTTAGACAAATAAATTTAACTAAAAATTTAAATTTTTTGTTATATTATTTTTAATAAACGTATTGATTATTTTCATGTTATAAAAAGTTATTTAATTTTTGAAAAAAAAAAAAATCAAATGAACAAATGTTTCTCCCACTTTAGAGGAGATTTCATTTATATGTGAGATTAAAATTTCCCATTTTTTTCACAAATAAATAGTTTAAATTTGATATTTTCTTTTTATTTCTCTCTTTTTCTTTTTTATCTTCTCCATTTATGTTTACACAATTACACTTTTTGTTTTGGACAGAAACACTTATATCATTTTCATAGCAATGGAAGAATCAATATAATTTGGAACATAATTACACTTAAACAAAGATAGGCTAAATATATGACTAATCTAACTTGTTTTAACTCATTTTTAAAAAAATTCTGTAAAAAAAAAAACCACTTTTTTAAAAATTAATGACGAAAATAGGACCAAAAAGTAGGGGGAAAATGAGCCGTCAAAAGGCGTTGGCATTCAATCCAAACCGCAGCAGACACAGTAAACTTGACAAAAAATTTAAATTTTTAATATCATCATTAATCAGCAACAGCGTGCTAGTAAATAGTAAATTGCTAAAAAGTACTACTAAACACTAGCATCTTCAAAAAACATAACCAAACAAGTGAACAACAACGGAGCCGAAGCTAGTAAAAAACGAAGCAGCTAGGCTTCCATACAGAGGGGTCGACGAGACAGATAGATATTCAGACAGGGAAGCAAAGACAATCAAATTAACTTCATAATTCAATCCCTTGGACCACTGAGCGGGATCACGGACTTTATATAATATACCGAAACTTAAACAAACCTCGTCTCACGAGATCTATTAAATGAATGAATTATTTTTTGTAAAAGAATTAAGAATATGAAGGATAAATCTTGACTAGAGAAAAACTAGTAAAACTTTTTAATCCAAAAAAAAATAAAAATTAGTAAAACTCTTACACGTTCTTTTCTACAAGTTCTTTATAATTAAATAATGTTAGCTTGAAAAATGTTAGCAACACTCTCTTAAATACTCCCTTTTTAACACTCTCTTTATTATTCATTGAAATTTATTGAAAATCACAAATTTTGATAAATTTCACTCATCATTTAATGAGTTTCTCTCCACATTTAGAAGTGTAATCCACCAAAATTTGTGATTTTTAATAAATTCTAACCAATAATAAAAAGTGTTAGAAAAAGAACATTTGAGAGAGTGTTACTAGCATTTCTCGTGTTAGCTTTATTAAACAAGGAATGAAACCTTGTAACCGTAAAAAAGAAAAGAAAAAGGAATGAAGCCTATTAAGTAAGGTTGAAATTCAAAATTGTTAAAAAAATGAAATAATTATTTACAATTGTCACATACTTTGTGTTTTAATTTTAACTATTTATATAAGATTATTTGATAACAAATTACTCCATTTTATTTTTCCTCATTTTAGTGTGTATTGGGGTAAGTATTTTATAATTTTGATTTTAAATGATCATGATTTTGGAGTAAAGTAATTTATACTTGAAAATCTTTATCTTAAAAATAAGTTTATTTTAAAATTTATTATAAAATAATCAATTTAATGTAAAAGTTATATTTTTTTAGTACTTGGTCTAACATTAACATGTTTTTAGGAGAAAATGAGGTTAGTTTGAAACAACCAAGCATGATTCTTTTGTAGAGAAACTGAATTTGCTTTCACAGATGCCTGTGCAAACATAGGCTAAGCCTACACTAAGTGTACATTCTCCATCCCATTTTGTTTGACATTTAAGTTTTTGACACATGAATTTAAAAATACAATTAATATTTTAGATTTAAAAATAATTATTATGAAATTTCCTAATATAGCCCTTATCTTTCATATTAATTAAATTCTTTTTCCTTTATATTTTTCTTATACTATTTTCTCACTACATAATAAATGTTTCAAGATATAAAAGGAAAAAAAATATTTAATACTTTATTGATATTCTAAAATGATAATTAAAATGGAACAATTTTCTTTTGCTAAAATGTCAAATAAAATGAGACCGAGAGAATTTTTTTTATTGCCTACGGTCATGTTTGGATAAAAGTTATAAAATGAGACGTGATACACATACAATAATTCATACACATACTTTTATGAATTTTAATGCATATTTCTGAATTTCAATGCACAAAAATAAAGAAAAAAGAAATTATTGCTTTGAAAATAAAAGTATTTTTAAATTCTTCCAACTAAAATTTAGACATACACATTGTGTTTTACTGGAGTAAAAATCGATGAAGAAAACGAAGAAGCATAGTTACACATTTTATTATTTGGGGAAGGAAAGAAAAGAACAAGAATTTGCATAATCCTCTCTTCTTCTTCTTCTTCTTTTTTTTGATAATAAAATTGCATAATCCTCTACTTGTCTAGAGAAAAAATGAGCGTAAAAAAGATTTTTTTTTTTTAAAATTAGTTTACCAATGTACTTAATTATTTACCTTTTATTACATTAAAATGTACAAAATCATTTAATATAATTATATTTTTCTTTTTCTTTTTAATTAAACAAGAGAAAAAAATAACCATTTTCCCTGACTTAAATAACCAAAATTTATTTATTTTTTACTTTTTTAATTTTCTCTTGTCCTCCAAATGATGTATAAAAAAATAAACAATATTTAACACAATTACTTTCTTTTCTAATTTTTCATTAACTAAACAACGAGTTAGATCTTTTTTTTCTTTTTCATCTAATCAATTAAGAAAATAAATTTTCTTTTTTAGAAAAACCTGTCTTTTTCTTTGGTGGGGATGCGGTGAAGCGCATCTCGTGCCGCAAGCTCTTGCCTTTTCATCATTAATTATATAAATTTATTTTTGGTTCTCAAAAAAAAAAACACTCTTTCCTTTATTTTCTCTCTCCTCATCCGTCCAGAGAGAAAGAAGACAGCGAAATTTTATTTTTTTAAAGAATTTATTAGAAATATATTATTGTAAAAGTTTTTATAATGACAATTAATCAAAAATTAAATTATTATAAAAGTTAATAAATTTATCATTATGATAATTTGTAATTGAAATTTAATATAAAATATTTTTTATACTGTAAATATATGTACTTATTTATTCTTTTAAAAAAAATTTATTCCGTTTATTTTTAAAAAAATAAAATTAATTCTGATAAAAATAATTTTAAATATTAAACATAATTCGAAATACAAAAAATTAATTTCAAGGACAAAATTTACGTCGCAACATTAGTTACAATAGGATGAATTGATTTTATACGTCTGACAGCTGCCGTGCACGCTGCTTGCACCGCTGCCTATATGGCTATATGTGAATGTTCGCAACAAAGTGCCCCTTGAGTGGATCGAGAATGTACGCACGTCATTGTCTTGGGAGTATGGACCCCACCCTCTTGTCCACTTCCATTTCTTTATCTCTGCAATGCAAGGCAATAAGCATCCCCTGACCCTGACCCGCGCTAATTAATTAATGGGTTAATTTCATATTTTATCACTTATTTTTTATATTTTTGTGAATTTTATCATTCAATTATTTTAATTATATATTTTGTTATTTAATTTCAAAATTTCTCATTTTTGCTATCTAATTATTTCAGTTACACATTTTATTACTTAATTTTCAAAATTTTGTATATTTTACTATTTATATTAGTTGATTTTGACTGCTAACATGAAAAATTAATTACTTACGTGATGAGTTGACAACTAATTATCATATTAGTGGTCAAATTATCACGTCAATGGTTAATTAAGATAGTGACAAAATATGTAAAATTTTAAAAGTTAAATGACAAAATGTGTAATTAAAAAAATTGAGTGATAAAATGTCAATTTTTTTGAAAATTAGGTGATAAAATATATAATTAAATACTTAAGTCACAAAATTTCTAAAATCATAAAAGATGGGTGGGCGTAATTAAGCCTTAATTAATTATCTGTCGTTCTTTTAATTCGAGTTGTGAGTAGTTTTGTTGACCTTTCAAAGAGTGTGTCTCCCTCACTTCTCACATTTCATACGCCCATGTTTCCGCCACACGCCTACAGTAACGCAATAGCTAACAGTAACAACACACCGCACTTTTTTATGTTTCAAGCCAGAAAGTGAAGAAAGCAAGATCAGCCCCACCCACTTCCAACAGCTCCCACCCTGTATGTATGTGAGTCAACGCCAACTATTTCGATTGCGCAAATTTTAGTGCGGAGCTTGCTTATTTGGAAAGAAGTACTGGGCTTTTGAGACTTTTAACAAATTTAGTACAACAACATTAGTCTGTGTAGTACAACGGCACTACGTTGTACTACATGCAGCGAGGGAGACGGAGAGGTGTCTTGTAAAGTCAGTGTTCGGTTGCAATGCCAAATATAAATTGCGCGTTTTGTTGCGAATCTTTTCCTCGCTCTCCACTTGATTTGGGGATTCTCACGATTCTGCATCCTTGTCAAACGCTACCTCTAGTCCCCTCTCTTTCTACATCTCTGTTGCGCTGTCGTTTTTGTCACTCCGTGGAGAATTGAATTCTTGAATTGAAGCCTTGGTCCTTGTCGCCAACTTTCGATTCTCCCTCACTGAAACGGAACTGAGGTAAGATATTTGACGGGGTTTCGTCTTTCATTGGTTATTACCTTACGTGGCACAAAATCTCTGAACCTTTCCATCGTGGGATCGGATTCTGATTCCTTTTGTTCTGTTTGTTTCTGATACTAACCATCCAGCTATCCCTTTAGATCTTTTTATTATTTGTTTAACAATAGTTTTCTCTATTACGATGATTGTATGCAATTAGTTTAGTTAGAACTTAGAATTATAGTCCTGTTATAAAATTGGTTTATATATTGTCCGTAACTTGGATAATTTTTAAATAGAGATGTGAAGAGAAGTGCAAAAGCAGAGAGAGTTTTGTTTAGATTGTTTTTCTTCTCTCTCTCTCTCTGTGATAGAGTACCTCTTGTCTTATTTTCTTTTCTTTGATGATTGATCATTCACTCAGGGTTGAGGATTTGATGAATCCAATGGGTACTAGTACTGTAAGCAACGAGGAACTCAGAGAGATTGAGAATCTCGAGAGAGAGGACATTGAAGAGGCTCCAGTTGTGCCTGAGGACGGGAACAGAATTGCACCATGGGCAAGACAGATTACAATTAGGGGACTAGTAGCTAGCTTCCTGATTGGCATAATTTATAGTGTGATTGTGATGAAGCTGAACCTCACAACTGGGCTAGTCCCCAATCTCAATGTCTCAGCTGCTCTCCTTGGCTTTGTGTTCATTCGAGCTTGGACTAAGGTTCTTGCAAAGGCCAAAATTGTTTCAACCCCATTCACTAGACAGGAGAATACCATAATCCAGACTTGTGCGGTCGCTTGCTATAGCATCGCGGTAGGAGGTGGGTCTTTTTTGAACTGACATAATTCTTTAACTTGAGTTTGTGTAAATGACAGTGTGTGCATTGAACTGAACTTGTGTAATTGTAGGTGGTTTTGGGTCTTACCTCTTGGGCTTGAATAGGAAGACGTATGAGCAAGCAGGGGTTGATACAGAGGGGAATAATCCTGGTAGTACCAAGGAGCCTGGAATTGGATGGATGACAGCCTTTCTCTTTGTGACCAGCTTTGTTGGGCTGTTGGCCTTGGTTCCCATTAGAAAGGTATTTCATTTTAGTAATGAGTTATATGATGTTGCACACGGGTCATTTAATGCAATTGGTTATTCAAATGTTGTTATTCTGTAAGTTTATTTGCTTAGTAATTTACTGTAGAAGTGATGATCTCATTTTTAAGGAATTTGGTTCTGCTTGACTTGAGTGGTGTTGCTGATGAAGTTTATGTTATTTAACAGATCATGATAATAGACTACAAATTAACTTATCCAAGTGGAACTGCTACTGCTGTTCTTATTAACGGGTTCCATACTCCTAAAGGAGACGTGATGGCCAAGTATGAACATGTTTTTGTTTGTCTTTTTTTTTTTTTTTTTCCGGTATTTTCAAGTTAAACAAGGTAAATGTTCATAGGAGCTCAAACCAGTTCAACTTCTTTCGCAGGAAGCAGGTTCATGGTTTCTTGAAATTTTTCTCAGCTAGTTTTCTTTGGGCTTTCTTTCAATGGTTTTATACGGGTGGAGATAATTGTGGATTTGTTCAGTTTCCCACTTTTGGATTGAAGGCATGGAAAAACTCGTATGTTCCTTTGTCTTTATTTAACTAGCAATAGTCTCTTGACCTTGAAATAATCATCTCCGTTACTGATTAAAGTGCTTCAATTTGGCAGATTTTATTTCGATTTCAGCATGACTTATGTTGGAGCAGGAATGATTTGTTCCCATCTTGTTAATTTATCCTTGCTTCTTGGTGCTGCGGTTTCATGGGGCATTATGTGGCCGTTAATCAGGGGACTAAAAGGAGAATGGTTTCCTGCAAATATACCAGAAAGTAGCATGAAGAGTCTTACTGGTTATAAGGTCTAAATTTGGCTAGAATTAAAGGATTCTATCAAAACTATATTATTTATTTTAGTTCTTTCAATTTCAAGCCTTGATTTTTTTCTTTTCTTGCTGCAGGTTTTTATTTCCATTGCATTGATTCTTGGTGATGGGCTTTACAATTTTGTCAAAGTCCTCTATTTCACTGCCACCAATATCCATGCCACCGTGAAAAAGAAGAACCTTAATACATGTAAGTAAATGACTTCTTATAAATTTTCCAGTTCATGAGGATGTCAGTCAAATCCTCAACACAGTCTTACCAATCACAGCTTTCTTTTTCCTATGTAATAAAAATTGCTATCATCGTCTCAACAGATCACCAACAAAAGAAAAAGAGAAACAAAATCAACAGTGTATAACTATTTGAACACATATTTACACTTGTTCTGTGTCTATGCATGTAATATAGGCTTTCAGATTTGGTATAAAGCTGCATTTGGTATTTAGCCAACTAGAAATGTTCTAATATGGAGTGGTTTATGATATCAGTGAGTCTTGTATTTGTCTGTAAAATCTAATATTTTTGTCACTGCAGTTTCAGATAACCAGAAACCACTCCCTCTTGATGATCTTAGACGGAATGAAGTGTTTGCAAGAGAAAGCATTCCTATATGGTTGGCATGCGCTGGGTACATGTTATTCTCCATCATTTCTATCATTGTAATCCCTTTGATGTTCCCCCAGTTGAAGTGGTATTACGTGGTGTTTGCCTATCTTTTCGCACCCTCTCTTGGCTTCTGCAACGCTTATGGTGCAGGCTTAACTGACATGAGCATGGCCTATAACTACGGGAAAGTGGCCCTCTTTGTGCTTGCAGCCTTGGCTGGAAAAAGTGATGGTGTAGTTGCTGGACTTGTGGGGTGTGGCCTGATTAAATCTATTGTTTCCATTTCATCCGATTTGATGCATGATTTCAAGACTGGTCATCTCACTTTCACTTCCCCCCGTTCAATGCTTCTAAGCCAAGTTATTGGGACAGCAATAGGTTGTGTAGTTGCTCCTCTCACATTCTTCCTTTTTTACAAGGCTTTTGATGTGGGGAATCCAGATGGCGATTACAAGGCTCCATATGCCATCATATATAGAAACATGGCAATTCTTGGTGTGGAAGGCTTCTCTGCCCTTCCCCATCACTGCTTGCAGCTTTGTTATGGATTTTTTGCATTTGCCATAGCAGCCAACTTGGTCAGAGATCTTACCCCCAAAAAGGTTGGGAAATGGATTCCACTTCCAATGGCAATGGCTGTCCCTTTCCTAGTTGGTGGTTACTTTGCCATTGACATGTGCATGGGTAGTTTGATTGTGTTTATGTGGCACACACTAAACAGAAATGAGGCAGGTTTGATGGTTCCTGCAGTTGCTTCTGGTTTGATTTGTGGAGATGGATTATGGATTCTCCCTTCATCCATTCTTGCTTTGTTAAAAATTCATCCCCCGATCTGCATGAGCTTCCTGTCAGTCAGTTAGAAGTTCACAATAACATTCAAATATATAGATAAGAGAAAATAGATGCAGTCAACTTACTACCTACGATAATTATGGGCATAATGTTGTAGCAGGCTTGCTTATTAGCAATTTCTTTCATAAAGATTCTGCTGTTAGAATTTTGAGCGATATGTAAATATTTTGACATACTTGATTAGAGGGAGTAATCAAATGGGTAAGAGTGAACTTATTCAAATTTTGTAGCAGACAACTCTACTCAAATATGTCAAATTTTGAGTTTTTTAAGTTGTTGCCATTTGGTAAGTTTATCTAAAAAAGTTGAGTTAATTGGGTTTGTCTAATAATCCATCAAAACATGTGGCCTGCGCAAACAGAATTAAAGAGAGAGATTGGTGTTAGTGTTAGAGAACTAAAGTCCCACATCAGACAAATAAAGTTAAGTCAAAGTATATATAAGGATAGAAAAATTAAACCCAATTGGTTCGAATCTTTTGGGTGATACACCTCTTATCTTTGATATATACCTAATCCAAAAGAAGAAGAAGAAGAAGAAGATTAAAATAAAAAAAATTAAACTAGAACAATCTAGTTGGACTTGAGGGGAGAGGTGTTAGAGAACTAAAGTCTCATATCAGACAAATAAAGTCAAGTCAAAATATATATAAGGATAAAGAAATCAAATCTAATTGGTTTGAATCTACCTAAGTTCAATCTACACTCTCTCATTGGATCAGCACTACATATTCTAACACTTCGTCTGATTATTTCAGCCTTGCGTGATACAAGTTGACCTATATGCAAGTTGAGTCATGCTTATGATATGTTTGGCCAACTATTTTTTTAGTCTAAAAGTTATCTTAAAACTAAAGTTTAAAATAAGAACTTTAAAAGAAAAGTAAAAGTTATTAGTTTTTTGTTTTATTAGCTTAAAAAGATGACTTGAAAGAGACTGGGGGAGAGAGAGAGCAGGAAGAGGGAATAGCGAGTATGGGGAGAAATAGATAGATGGATATAGAAAGAGAGTGATTGAGTGTGATTGAGGAGCACGGCCACAGAGAGAGAAAGAGAGAAGCTAAGTTTTTTTTTCTCTCTCTCTCTCTTGCTTCATGTGTTTCTAATGGAGCAACTAGTCTTGTAATGTGGCTCAATAAAGATGTTTTTAGATTTAAAAATTTCATAATTAACCACTATAATTATTCGATTTTTTTTTTAAGTTTTATCTCAACATTACTTTGAAACAAGTAGTTATTTATTTCAAGTAACAATTTTAATTTTTAACGTAAATTAATTCAAGTTTTTAATACGAATTTTTCATAAGAAAATTATATTATTGGCTTATTTATCATTTTATTCACACTTACGGTAGCACAGTTGAACAAAAATAAATTCAAATATACTAAACATGGTGTTGTTCAATAGTTAAAAGACGCATGTGAGTAGAGATAAGGAAGATAAAAAAAAAAAAGTAAATTGCATTTTTTTTTGGGAGAAGAACGTATTATTATTGGCTTATTTATAATTTTATTCAAACTCAAGTTAGCATAGTTGAACTCATAATATGGAATCTGAGCGGAAATAAATTCAAATATACTAAAGATGGTGCTTTTCAACAATTAAAAGATGCATGTGAGTAGAGATAAAAAAAAATAAGAAAGATTAAATTAAATTTTTTTTGAAAGATGTTTAAATTATATCTTTTTTCTTATTTTAAAATATACGCTTATTTCTTTTAAAAGATGAATATATGTTATATTTGAGTCCATTTTAATATAAATGAATTTTTATTTTTATTTTTATTTGTAAATGATGATGATGGAGTCTATTCGTTTGTGCTTTTGCATTTGCAACACATTTTAATTTGATGATTCAACTTTTAGGATAACATAGATTATATTGTATCTTTTAATCTTTTAAACTTTGAGCGTTTGGTTAATTTGGTTTAAAGTGATTTTATTGGAATCTCATGATTAATAATGATTTGACTCAAAATTGGTTATGGAAAAGGTTTTTATATCAAAGCAATTTTGGAAAATTATTTTTAAAAGTTAAAAAATTATATAGATTGCATTTGGGCTATATCTTTGTGGTATTCTCAAAGAGTAATAGATTATTCAATAATTACTGTGAGAATACTACAGGTATTCAATTAGCTAATACTTGTCCTCAATTATTAAAAAGTAATATTTTCAATTAATCAATTACCTGATAGGAGTAATTGATTACTAGGTTTAAGTAATAGTTAGTCAATGCCAGTTATGGCAATTACAACAAGCAATCTATTATCTTAAGGAAGTAAGTAGTTACTATGCTTCACTTTGTCATTTTGGAGGTTCATTTGAAACTCTATATAAAGTGACCATTTCCACAGCATTACACACATTTTTACTGTTTTATAGCTCTATCATGATACTTAAATTTTGAGCCAAAGCTATTGTTGATCATTGTGTGATTCTTGAGCCCCCATTGAAGAAAGGCACTAAGGAAAAGTGTTTCTGCATCTTTTGTTTTTGGATTCTTTTTTTTTTGGTTTAAGTGAAGCATCTCAAGTTGCCAAAAGTGGAAAATCTCTTAGTGGATGATTTTTTGGGTGAAGGATCAAAATTGTGATTTGAACAACTTGAATATCATAATGCAACCAATAAGGAAATTTTTTTGAGATAGTATTTGGCAGTGACAACCTGTTGACTTTGAGGCCTTGAAAGGTTTAAGATGCCATCACGGGTTAAACTTACTAACTCTCTTATTGAAGGTGGTCCTCTTAAACTTCTCACAAGTCCAAAAAATAGCATTGTGTAAACTTGGAATTATTATTTTTTTGGACAAAACTTTTCAAAATCAATTTTGGCCTTAAGATTTACTACCTTCCAACTATCTCATTTTTTTAAATCTTTTCCTTTAAACTCTCGTTGCATTCATAATGGTTTGAGGAAGAGCATTCGATCAATAATAAATGCAAAATAATTTTTTGATTTTTAGGATATGCCTACCTCTCACTTTTGTCTCTAATTTTCAATCTGCAAGAAATCAAGAGAGGTGGTGAATTTGTTGAAACAAGTTTCTACAAAAGTTTGCTTCTTCGAATAATATGCAGACCATCAATCTCGATAAGATGTGCAAAAATATGAGTTGAAAGAAATCAGGTCAAGTGAAGGTCTACTAGGAACACAATCTTTGATGATTGATTCCATATCTTCTTCATCCTTATGGTTATGAAGTGGATCAGAACATCACAAGAAAGGGGATTTAATTGTGACTTTGCAAACTTTTCCTGAAACTTTGACCTTTCTAAGCTCTCACTCAAGACTACCTTGGTGCTCAAAAGGTCTTGACATAAAGGTTCAAGCACTTAGAAGGTTTAGCTTTCTAAGTGGTTAGTCACTACCATTATTATAGCATGATTTAATATGATTTTAAGAACCTAATGTCAATGTTTAGTTTGCTTATGTTTGGAAGGTTCAATATTTAACCATAAGTACAACTCGACACTTAGAAAGTTATGATGCAGATTGCTGCACTTAGAAAGCTGTTGTTCAGAATGCTTCTTAACAAGTTTGATTCTCAAATAAAATCTTATGTTTTTTTAAAGCCTTTTTATTTATTGTATAAAACATTTGAACTAATTTAAAACATATTTGATAATTATAGAGTTTAGGTGGTTCAAATATAGAAGTTTTTAAAATCAAGTTAAGCTTGTTTAAGATATTTACAGATCTACATTCTAATGTTCAGAATGCTCTAATTCAGTAATGATATGCATGACATTTATATTACTGAATTTAAATAAAGAGGGAAAGAAGATACTGCACATGGAATTTATCCTCATTCATCCAAACAATCCTTAGGCTACATCTAGTCCCCACACACAAGGTGGGATTTCTCCATTATCACAATCAAGGCACAAGTATTCTTTAGTGCCTCTTTAGGCTATAACAACAACTCAGTATTTTGAACTTTTGCTGGTTCTTCTTAACCACAGAACTACACCAGTTCTTGGGAGGAAAGCTCATCACCAATAAATCATCTGAACCATGACACCTTACACTTGGTCTTGGGAGAGACAAAGCAAGTATTTTGAACCTTTTTAGGTTACCTTCAACCATAGAACATCATATGTTCTTAGGAGGAAAAACAACAAGTATTATAAACCTCTCTAGGCTACCCTCAACCATAGAACAATACTTGTTCTTAGGAGGAAACAACCAGTATTCTCAACCTCTTCAATCATGGATAGTATTATTTTATCCCAGCCTCTGCAAGTTTCTTTTTTAGCAGTACTCCAGACTACTTAGCTTTACCAAACACTGCTCTCTAAACCAAACTTAACCCACACGGTTAGTTTGGGATACATACAGATTACACACGTAGGAGATAGTGTTTGTGTTGATTTTTCAACTTAACAACACACATTGAGTGAATAATCTTGAAGCTCTAAGCTGGACACACTCCTTTTACTACCTTTTTGACGTTAAAAAAGGTCTTGGAGTGGGGAAAGGAGTTGATTCATGTTGTTGCACTGTGTAGGCTCTCTCTTTCTTGTTTTGCAGCTATGTTTTTTCTTTATATAGACCCTTCAAGTAAATATAGTCGTTGGAATATAGCTTTATGATAGAATTGCAACTCTCCTTTTAACTTTACACCTATCTTTAAGAAACATAGCAACCTTTTTGAGCAACTTTTCTGATAATCCATTCTACAGGTGCATTTTCTTGAATTCTTCTCAACAATTTTCTAGTAAAGCTTCCTGGTGCAGTCATCTACTTTTAATGATCTGGTCTGAAAAGGATCTCTAATATTGACAGACAAAAATCAAGGTTCTCCTTGTAGGAATACTTTGATGATATAACATGGTAAACTTGTATTCCATCATTCTAGTTGTCTAACTTGTAATTGAATTATTTGGCCCTTCAAATGACCAAACTAGTTTTGACTTCTTCATGAAAGTTGTAAATAATTATGTCCTTGAAATTTAGGAACTGGTCGTATGTTATTTAGACCTCTACAGCTTAAGATATCTTCAATATACTGCAACTATATCAAGTTATCAGGATAGAATAGCTTTGTCAACTTCAACTCTAATTTTATCCTTGATTCAGGCATATTATCTCCTGACTTCTTCATCAAAGATGTAGATCTTTCTTCAAGATTTCTATAGCCACCAAGAACGCCTTAATCGCACTTCCAGAGCTCAAGTTATGTTCAAATTACTACACTGTGTCAATGCTGCAGCGCAGCGCAAAACAATTCTTGTAACTTCATGTCCATTTTTGCCTATGATCTAAGTCATATTAGCTCACAACTTTATAAGAAATATAGATTTCTCTTTTATCTTTCCATAGACTCCAAGATCACATTAAAATCATTTCTAGAGCTTAAGATATGTTCCTTAGGAGTCATCCTCTTGCGAATGAAGTACCATTTTGAGCATGTTACAGCCTTGTAGCACATCATGTTAGTTTGCTTGTGCAGAACTTCAATATGTTTTGCATGTCCATTATGGAATATCACTTTGAGTATAATATGTTTCTCCTAACATGTATATTATTATGCTCATGTTGCTTCTTCATGATTGCTTATAATTGTTCTATTAAGAATAATGTTCTTCTTGAGCATTGATTCCTTCACTTGACTAAGCCATTCTTCTTTATTTTGTGAGCTTATTGAGTCCATCTTAGTATACAGACTTTGACATCTAAATCCTCTTCAAAGCTTTCATTTCTCAAGTTTGTTGGCTTTCTGAGTTAGCTTACATTAGTCTTAAGTTCACTTCAAAAGATGTTCTTCATTGAGCCTGTATTTCTAGATACACTTAAACAAACTCATCAGTAAACTTTTAGTTAGAAGGCTTATAATTTGTCTTCAGAAGGTTTGTCATAATTAAAACACTAGGGTTTTGGACTCAACAGGTTAATGATTAAAGACCATAGTTTCTCAAATATTAAAACTAGTAAAAATGATGTCCTAAGTTAAAAACCTACTCTAGATGTCAATGCTTTCATCTTGATTCCCTAAAGTGTCACAAGAAAACTTTTGAGTGAACCATTTAGGTCCTCGAGTTATTTTGGAAAACAATGCCAATTTAGAAGTAAATTCATTTAGATAGAGAAACGGAGAAATAAATTTTTTGAAGGTTTCTAAAGGACTTTTCTTTTTTGGAGTCAAATATGAAAGCTTTGTTCCTTCAAGATCCAAAGTTGGTATGATGAAACTCGAATTGTTTTTCAAATGTTTTGCGAAAATGGCATTTAGCCATAGTTAGAGTAGCCAAAATGGACCACTCAAATTCTTCACTAGTTCAGGTCAAAGGAGAGCTTTGAGAACTCTGTCTATTGATTCGTACAAAGAAGTAAGTAAAAACTTGCTAAAACAAATAATTTTGCCCTTATGGAGGACTTGGGCAAGAGAAAGGTAAGACTTTGGGACCTAAAGAGGTTTTAAACAAAAAACATAGGTAGAAAGCCAAAATAAGAAAAATGCAACATGCTCAAAATCAAACCTCTTTGTCCTTTTTACCCATATAGCTTTAGATGAATTAGCTATAGGTAAGTTTCAACCAATTTGGTTTGAGCTTATGACTTTCCTTACACATCAAATGGACAAATCTTTGGACTGTGGGACGAAGGCCAGTAATAACAACTACCTCGAACAAAGTGGGTGCAATCATTTCATAAGTTATTTCAAAGACATTGTTGCTTTGATTCTAAAACAAAAAAAGGTGTCATAAGCATTGTAGGATCATAACTTAAGTCAAACTTATTGAGTTGAATGGGGCCATAAATTCCAAGTTTTTTTAGTGATCTTTCTTGCTTGCTTTGATGCGAGTTAGCCAGTTGACATATGAATCCTTCTTAAAGGGAGGGGCTGATTGAAATATATTTGATGTGGATTTGAGGAAATCTATTTGAATCCCATCACCAAGGCACATTCTTCTTTAAGAGAAGGAAAGAAGCTATAAGTGTTAATGGAAGGCTTGGTCTTATAAGGTCCTTGGAAGTGTGATGTTTTTCATTTATCGAAAAAGGAATAAATACCTAAGATTCCCATGTTTTTCTGCATTATTCTTCAATTCCTGGTTCCAAAACAAAGTGAATTTCACCCACCTTTAATAGCTTCCCTTTCATTATAGCTTATAGAACATGTTTAGTTGCCTGAGAAGATGAACCAGACATTTTTACAACAAGAAAATAGGAAGTAGTTTTAGAAGTAGTAACAACAAACAGAGGTAAAAACCTCCTTTTTATAGGCATTTGGGTAGGAAATTATAAATAGGGGCATCATAATTCATTTTTCGTTGTTAAAACAATTGTATAAACACTATGTAACACCTAACACTCCTCACATTAATGACTATTGGTTTAATGAGTCAAGTGTATATTTTCATCCAATCTTTTTAATAAAGCCTCTACATTCTTGTAATTCGTTTGACTTTTTGACTTACTTTTCAAAGCATTTCTTTTCTTTGTCTCCATTCTTCTACATTTCCCATCATTTATAATTTTGCAATTTATTTTGCCTTTAATTTACTTTTCATCATTTTATACTTCAATTATATTTCTTCTTCTTCCTCATTTTTCTTTAAGTTCATGCATTTACTTTTTTTGTAATTTAAATTTGCTTTTGAGTTTAATTTTCCAGAACATTTATATTGCTTTTCAATTTAATTTCTTCCACATTTAAAATTCAAGTTAATTTACATTTCAAGTCATTTTATTTTCCAAGTCCTTTAATTTAAATTGATATTCTTTCTTTTCTAGTTATTTTAAACTTCAAATTGCTTCTAATTTCTTTGCAATCTTTACAACTTTTCCATTTAAATGTTTTCAATTTAATCATTTTCTATTAAGTCTCTACAATTTACTTTTAAACTTCTTTCATATTTAAGTTTACATGCTTTTTTTACTTTTTGTCATTTAACTTTATTTTATTTTATTCAAGTTCACATTCAATTTTTGATTTATATCGAGGTTAAATCAAAATCAATGCTTTGTGCACAAGTTTTTATACTTGTTCAAAATCACAAAATTAAAGTTATAATCAAATTTGATTATACCTTAGGCAAATTGAACTCAACTGATTGTTTGCACATTAGGATCTTAATCGAAATACTAAATTAAATATTTTGATTTTGACTCACATTAATTTCATTCAACTAAAAGTTAAACGTTGATGGCTTACTAGAACCCAAGTGATTTTGATTCTAAGTCCTCAATACTAACATTTAGAATTAAATGGCAAAAATTTATAAAGATTTCAAGTCCAAGTCAAACAGATATAACATAAAATCCATCAAAATAAATTCCACTATCAACAATTGTTTTATTTGATAAATATTTGTCATTTAGGCTTATGATGTGAATGAGTTTATGATGAGTTGATCTCTCACCTAGTGTCAAAATGAGAAGTTTCTATTTTATGTAAGGACTAAAAAATTATTGTCCCGTTATATAATTTTAGTGACTCATAGTGTTGTGAAAACTCTAGCCACCAAATAGAGAGATGAGTTCTCTCATTTCAATATTTGCTAATTTGATCAAGGTAGAAGACATGGATTCAGACTCTCATTCTGGTACATACTTTTTAAATTCTAAGTAATTGCTTTGTGTGTTATAAACAAGTCATACTTATGTATGATTGTATTTTGTAAAACAATGATATCCATCTTATATTTTTTCTGTTTTAGTTAAAAGAGTTGGGTTTCCAATTGTTTGTAGCATAGTCCTTTCTGTTGATTGTTGGAGCTGTCGACACTTGTTCTGTTTTTTCATTCTCTCTATTATAGTTGTACTTGGATTTCTGTTTGATGAGGTGAAATTATCATGGAAGGTGAAAGTGACTTAAACCCCAAACGCTTAACCTAAACCAATTCTACTTGGATTAGTTCAATTCAGGTTGTTTAGTCAAAAAATTGCGAAACTCAACCCAATTCAAACTTTTTCAATTTGTTTGGACTCCATATTTAATCTAATTTGACTCAGTTATACTCCTACTTTTAGCGGTAGATAAATTTATTTATACATTTTTTTTAAACTTAGCGCTCCGATTTTCAAATTTAATGGCTAAAATTTATCTTTAGCCATCATGTCACTTATAACATCGGAATAAAAACCACACATTTATTATATTATTTAAGTTTCTGTGTTTAATAGATTTTGCAATTATAATATTTTGTTGGCTAAATTGTATTTTTGGTCCCCTATTTTTTTCAATCTGTAATTTTGGTTCCTCTATTTTTTTTAGAAACATTTAGCTCTCTTATTTTTAAAAATTTACAATTTTGGTCACATCATCAAATTTCTTGCATTGATCGTTAGTAATTTAACGTTGAATTTTACGTATCAATACTTAAATGACGTGTTATAATCAGAGTTAACATTAGAGTCAATGTTGACATGTTAGAATCGATATTAAACTACTAACGATCGATATAAGAGATTTGATGATGAGACCAAAATTGCGAATTTTCAAAAATAAGAAACTAAATGTCTCTAAAAAAATAAAATGATTAAATGTCTCCGAAAAAATTGTAGGAGACCAAAACTACGAGAAAAATAGGAGGACCAAACATATAATTTATCCTATTTTGTTTTTAAAAGTTTCTCACGAAGCTTCCCGTAGCCGTAGGCGAAGTAGTTGCGAATTGGTTTTCCATCTATTCCAGTATTCTTCACATGTCCCGTGTTTCAAAAAACGTTCGTCACGACGATTTTGTGGGAAAGGTTTTCCATGTTTTTTCGTTTAATTTTTATGTGAGTTTTGTGAATCTGGCTGCTGATAATTTTAAGGAAAATGACTAAAGCCCACCCCATTTTCGGTGGATGGGGTGGATGGAAAAGAGAAATTAAAAAAAAGAAAAATATGATAATTAATATGATAAAAAATAAAATGGAAAAAGAATAAGTATATTTAATTTTAACTTGATATCATTCCCACATCACATTGGTGGCTGCTGAATAAATTGCATTTGGTGTTGGTTGTTGTAGCCGAATTAACTAGTACGAAGTCATTGAATTCAACTTGGTCAAAATGGTTGCTGTACTGTACTTCTATTAAATGTGAATTATATATAATATATGTAGTTAATTTGATCTTGTAGCTAATTTTAGTTTTTTTATTTTATTCTAATTATAATAATAAACACTCTTATAAAATATCAATCTTTGTTTTACTTCAACAGTTTTATGTTTTGTAACATTTTAAAATTTATTATATTTATGTGTTATTTTTGTACCGTATTCATATTTTATATATGTATTAATGTTTCTTATGCAACTCATTTGTTTAATATCTCTTGTTAAAATTCTGTATAAATCGAAATTATATACAAATAAGAATATATTGATAAAGGTAATATTTTTTAAAGCACACATTTTTATAATTAAAATGATGTGAGATGCATGTGAATATAAAATAATTTGAATTTATATTAATATTCATAATTATATATATATATATATTTATTTTATTTTTTTCATAAAATCAAAAAATATATTAAATAATTATACTAATATAAAAATTATAAACTATAAATTTAACACCCATCCATAGCACAGTTTATTATACTAGTTTGTTACAAAGGGGTTTCTGTTTAAAATTATATATTATAAGGGTCTAGTTCACGAATAATGTATAATTGTCTAATGAATATTGTTTAATAATAATTTTATTTATTTCAACATAAAAAATTAATGACTTCTCACTTTTGAAAATATGGAATTTTTATTTTAAGTAATTAAAAAATTAGTACAATAATATAGCATTCTATTACTACAAGTATGTAATTAAAAAATCAGTACAGGTTTAAAAATATGTGTAAAATAAACAAATGTAAGTTTAGAAATATATATAAGAAAAAAATATTTTACTGATAATAAAAATTATAAATTAAAATATAGAATATAGATATTTAGACTTTTAATTTAAAAAATATTTCAAATCAATTTAATTAATAAGATATTATTTTAATAATAATTTATAAATGTCTTATTATACTTAATGTTGGTTGAAATAATTTAAGTATTAATTAAAAGAACAGGATTTTTTTTTCATTTGATTGGATAATAATTAAGGAGGAAAATATTGATTTAATTTGATACAAAACTTATTAAGCATATGTCACAAAATGAAAAAGACATGTGACTGCATAATTTTCAAGATTGAAAGTCAAATTTATAGTAAATAGGTTAATTATAATATAATGGTTCGTAATTAATACTCTTATAATATATTAATCTTTATTTTAACGAAGCATTTCTGTTTTTATGAATATTATACTAATTTTTTATTTTTTATAATTTTAAAAAAATATTATATATGTGTTTTATTTTTGTATTCGTAATTTTATTTGTATTAATGCTTCTTATTCAACTCATTTGTTACAAAGGGGTTTGTGTTTGAGATTATGTATTGTGAGGGTTAAGTACGTGAATAATGTATATTCTTTTTATGAATATTAATATATATATATATATATATATATATATATATATATATATAATATAATATAAGAAATATGTAAAATATAAATATAAAAAATATATAAGAAAAAATATTTTTATTGACAATGAAAGTCTACAGTGTTTAAAACTTTTAATTTAAAAACATTCTAAAATCATTTTAATCAATAAAATATAAAATCATTTATATTTCTTTTTCTATTTTATCACCCTATAATAAATGGTTAAGGATATAATTGAAAAAAATATATTTAATGCTTCATTGATATTGTAAAATAACAATTAAAATAAGATTTTTTTTTTTGCTAAAACGTCAAACAAAATAAGACTAAAAGAATAATTAAATATTATTAATGCTTTCTTATAAATTAAAAAACTCAAACATATATTGCATAAAAATTAGTTGAAAAATAAACATGTAATAATTTCAGACTACTTAATAAATTTTCCTCGAACAAGAGGGTGAGATATAACATGTGATTTGTGATTTGTTATAGGCTAGATGGAGATTAAGCTTGGCAGTGGGGCGGGGCAGGGGTGGGTTTTGCCATCCCTGCCCCCGCCGAGACTAGAAAATGGGCACCCATTTCCCACCTCCAGTGGGGATCGGGTTTTCCAGCCTTGTCCCCGTCCCCACCCCCATTTTTTTTCTTGTCTTTTTTGGTTAAAAAACATGAATAAAGTGATGCTAATAGATAAATATTTAGTATGTAAATGTTGTGATTCTTACAAAAACCATTTCTCATTATTTTGCCTCAAGTTTAACATATCCTATACTTTAAAATAAAAAATAAATAAATTAAGACAAATAATATTAATTACATATTTTATTAGTATCGGGACGGATTCGAGGACAAAGGCATGAGTGGGTATCAACATCTCCATCTCCACCCCCAACTTCAGTTAAAGCGGGTTTTTTCTATCAAAGTTGGGACAGGGTTGACTGGGTACCCACGGATCCGGATTTGTTTGTTATGCCTAATGGAGATGCACTAATACAATGCCATATGTTATAAACTCAAGTCTAAAGAGTTAAACATTTGTTTTAGGAAAACTGCGTTTTCAACATTTCAATTGAATTGACTCAAGAATTGTTAATTAAAAGAAGTCATCGAGAAAACCAGGGGTTGTTTTTATTTTAATTATTTTATATTTGTTTGCGGTATTATATTATGGTACCAGATGGGTGTGCATTTGGCTTTTCGTTTCGAACAATGGTTGGTGCACATATCAAACGCATCATTTTATGTTTAATATTTGTGTGATATGATAAAATTAAAGAGTAGATTTTAGACAGGAATTTTTTAGTCATATGATTTCTCAATTACTTAAATTTAATTTAATACGTGTAAAAACATTTTTAATGTATATTTTTATTAAACCTCTATAATTATATGAGTTTGATAGTGATTACATTGTTATTCAGTCACAAACTATTATTTTTGCAAGTTTGTTGACTTTTATAATAAATACTTTAAAAATTATATTAATGGTGATTTCTAATTGAATGATAGTGTAAAATTTTTTACAATAACAATGAATAACCATTAAACTCTAATTATATATGTCAAAAGAATAAAGAAAAGTTCTTATAACAATTTAAGTCAAACTAAAGTTACTCGTGATTCGTGAAAGCGCGAGTTTACAAAAAAAAAAAACATTTATATTTTACAGTAATTGGTTGAAGATTAACATTATCTTTAGAGTTTTGCAAATAAAAAACAGGCATCTGTTAAGAAATAAAAAATATTAAAAAATTTACATTGAGAATGCAAAAACAGACATCATTTTTTTAATAAAGAAAAAAACACAAAACAATTAATTTCAATCAGTACTTCTACAAGTTGGCTTAATAAACAGTCTTCAAACGTGAATACACACGCTCGCTTTTCTTTCCTAACTTTGGAGTTCGACCACCATTGATTTGGTTAGATTGACTAGCCCATTGTTTTTGTGGTAGTTGTCGACTATTCAAATATTCTTTTTCTACAAAAAAAGTATTTTTTTTTCCCCCTTCTCTCTTCTTTTTTAAAGTCAAGTTTTCTTTTTCTTCCTTACACTCATATTTTTGACTTTTATAGATGTGTGAAAATTGGTGTTAGACTTTCAGAAGTGATTCAAATTCTCATTCTCATTTATCGTTTGAAATGAATCAAATGATTTTGTTAATTATCCTTAGACACATAATAATAATAATAATAATAATAATAATAATAATAATAATAATCCAAGTTCTAGGTATACCAATGGGAAGTTGAAATTAAATTAGCAAAAACGCGGTAATATTATCTTTAATTGATAAATTAAATAATAAATAAATTTACGCCTAATATTTTATAGGTCTTGAAAATATTATTAAGTCTCTTCCTAAAAAAAATCTATTTAATTTAATTATTAGATAATTTGTTTTAATATAATTTATTTATATAATTTTAATTTAATTTTTTTTAATTTATTTATATCTAATAAAATAAAATAGTCATTATAAATAATAAACATATTTATTATTATATTTAATTTTTTTAAGTAAAAAATATATTTCATTCTTTCTAAAATATTCGTACAATGCACAAAAAATTACTAAATTCTCAAAATTTTAATACAATTCAATAAATTTACAGCACTAATAACACGAAAATTTAAGGAAAAAATTATAATTTTTATACAAGTTAAATCTTATTGAAAATATATAACTAAAAATAAAAATATATAAATCGTTTTTCCTAAAATTTATTCCAAATTTATGATTAGACTCTCGCATGCAAAAAGAAAACTTAGTAAAACAAAATGTCTCTTGTCATTCTCTCTCTCTCTCTCTCTCTATATATATATATATGGGATTTGTTAACATACATACACTTATTTTTTAGTTGGAGTATGTTAGCAAATTATAAGTTTATAACTACCATGTATCTTAAAATACACACATAATGTAGCTTACTAAAGTACTCTGTCTAAAAAATAAGCGAGTGTACGTTAGTAAATACTTGTAAGTTTGTTAAAATACACACACTTATTTTTTAGTTAGAATACATTAGCAAGCTATAACTATAATATATTTTAAAATACACTTATGTTATAACTTGTTAACGTATTCTAACTAAAAAGTAAGTGTACGTGTGCTAGCAAATTCATATATATATCACTCTCTTGTCTTTACTCATTATAGAATTATAAAGAGTTTAAGGTAATACGTATACGTCCTCATAGCCTATAATTCAGTTTCGAATTCATTTTACTCCCAGACAATTGTCGTGAAATCAAGCAAATAATGAACGTTGAGAACTTATAAATGTACTGTTAATGGTAAACAGAACTGTTAAATCTTTACGAAATATCAACTTAATAATATTCTCTATTATTTTTTAAGGATGAATGAATAAAAAATCACGTGTATCAAACAATTTTTAGGATTTCAAACTTTGTTTAAGAAATTTTAAATTCTCTTAATTGCCTAAGGTAGTAAAGAAAAAAAAAGTAGCAAGGATGTGCATTAATGTTATCAGAAATTAAAAAATTCACCTATTTGGGCATTCGTTCTTAAGAAATTAAAAATGATTAAAACAATGTTTTATGAAAACATAGCTTTTCCTTTTTATATTTTACTCTATTGAATTTGATGTTTTAAGAGATTTATTTTATGTAAAAAAATTGAACATCACAGAATTTGTTTTGAGCTAGCACCAGAAAAATCTTTTGTTAATTTGTTTTATGAACGACAAAAAAAAAATAAAAATATGTGGTTGAAGATGGAATGAGAAGGTGCTGTAGGAATGCAGAACAGAAATGATTTTTGTTGGCAAAACAGACTCGCTGAGAAACTTGTAGGAGAAAAAAAAAATTTACATACTTTTCAATTTTTTACACACAAATATTTTAAGAAGTGATAATTTTGATTGAGACAAATAATTCACTATTTTGCAAAGGTCTAATTTCTTTCATTAGAACCAATTATGGTTAATACATACTTTGTAATTAAAACATAACAAACAAAAATCTAATAATAATAATAATAATAAAAAACTCTACGATTCATTTGTAGTTCTCTAGGAATTTCTATGTAATGGTTAGAATATTGACATTCTAATACGTTTATTCACACTTCTTATTATAAGTTTATGATTTATTACTGAGTGTGTAGATCAATTGGCGAGAGTTGTTATAGTTTAACCAATTGTCTCTAGTTCAACTCCTAGGTATGCAACTGCATTAAATACTTGTAGGGAGAGTTTTGTCGCCTATAGCAGTTCTACCCATCTCGAACAAGATTACTTCCAGTGAAGAATACCTATAGTTTCTACCAAAAAAAGGTATTTATGATTTGTTTTGTCTTAATATTAAATCAATTTGAAGTTAATTTTGATGAATTTGAATTTTAAAAATTAGATTTCATATATTTTAAAGACGAAATTGAGTTATACTTTGAAATATTTTAGTTTGACTCAATATCCTATATTTTTTTAAAAAAATAATTTTAATAATCAAATATTAATAATAAAGCTTCTTAATTTAATAAATAACTTTGTATAATGTAATATTATATTTATATTGATATTAATTTGATATATCATGCCAACAAATCAAATTAAGTCAGTGTTATTTCATACATTATCAAGTCTTGTTAGGATTGAAATCAAATTTAAACAAATAACTTTATAAAAATTTTGTATCGAATATAGATTAAGATGAATTTTTCTTAAGAATAACTCTATTCCCTACTTTTTCACTTCTATTCTATTTTTCAAACTTATCTTTATTAAGTTTTTCCTTTGAAAAAAAAATTAAAAAAGTTTAACTTTCTTCACATATCACATATAAACTAAAAAAATGGTAAAATTAAAAATTAAAAAATATTATTTACATTAAATAAAATGTTTCTATAATTGTATTGACAAATTTTGGTTGATGAAAACTTTCTAATAACATCTCCAATAAATATACGTTGTATTTGATTATCATAAAAATTTTATCGTTTATTAAGAAATCAAATATATATTTTTTTAAAAAAGACCATTCATTTCCTTTTTTAATTTACATAACAATTAATAATATAATTGTGTCATTTGTTTATATTAAAAATAGTAAAAATTCAAATGAATAAATATCCAAGTATAATTGACAGAAAAAATAAGATCTATTGAAAACGTAAACTGCTAATAGAACTTTTAAGTAATGGAGTTATAAATAACTAAAAAAAAGTGATAAGAAATTGATATGTGTTTTATAATTTCCATTAAAAATTTCATTCTCAAATCACACCATATAAAATGTGCATAGTTTTTCTGTGTTACCCTAAACTTATAAATGTGTAAGTTTTTTTAATAATAAAAAAAACGTGTAAGTTGATTCATTAAAGTATTACATTATTATTAATTACTAAACCCACTAGGATTGGCCTAGTGGTGGGAAGTTGGGACAGTATGTATGGGGTCATATATTTTAATTTTAGTATGACCATTGTACACAAAAAATATATTATTATTAATTACTAATGAAATTAAATAGACTTATAAGACAAAAATAAATGAATGCCTAAATTTTATTTAATATAAAACCATTATTAATGAATAATGAATTATCTCATATTCTTCTCTTTGCTTTTTTTTTCATTATTTTTCAATTTTAATTTATTCAAGTAAAAAAACATTTTTAATATAATTCTATTTCTTTTTATTGCTTCTTTAAATTTATACTCAATATTTTTACAAAAAAATTATTGGGTTTAATTTTTTGTAATATATTCATTAAAAAATACAATATTTATTTATTAGACATATGTTTTTTTTTTTAAATTTTGTCATTCAAATTACGTCATCAGTATCATAAGATATTTTGACTGTGCACATAAAAATGGATTGTATTCATTTTTTGTTTGTTTTATTTTTACCAATTTCTCAATTCCATATGATGTATAGAGAAATAAACTCAGCAGACTTTATTTTTGTTTAAAAAATAAATAAAGGTGAATTCGATCAATATAATAAAAATAAAAAGTATGAAGTGTAAATATACATTTTAGAGTATTAATTAATGAGAAAATATTTCATGCACTAACAGTATAAATTTTTTTTACATTATTATTCAATTACAAATTAATGTGTATGATAAATTTGTTGACTTTTATAATAATTACTTTAAAAGTTATATATATCATGTGTAAAATTTTTTACGCTAACAAGTACATAGAAATTAAACTCTTTATTAATTAACTTAAAAGATTTTAATTTTTATCAATTAATAAAGAAAAGTTTAAATAAGGATAAAATTAGATAGTTAAATAAAAATAAATAGCGTGAATTGATTTGATGCATTAAAGTGAGGATGGCCGGCCTCGGTTTCTCTGAAAAGAAAATTAAAAGCACTGTCTTAAATATTACTTTCATATGCACTTACAAAAAAAAAAAATGTACCAAAACCAATTACTTTGAATGTTTTTAAAACTGGATCGGTCATTGAATCGGTCAAGACATTGGTTCAAGGTTCAATGGTTCAACCGAGGTTGAATTATGGTTGAACTGGTATTATTAATAATAATAATTAAATAATACATAAAATAATATTAAAAAACCATAATATCATAATTTTGTGATACTAAAAATTAAAAAAAAAACATAATTTAATAGGTTCTTTACATGTACAATACCTATAAGTGCAAATCAAATATATTATGATACTTAAATATAAGTTTTAACTATACACATTAACATTTATTAATAAAAACAAGTTTATATTTAAAATAAAAAAGAAAATGATAAATACTTTAGGTTGGTTTTTTTTTAAGAAAAAAAATTAAAATAATATTGTATTAAGCATTTTTCTTTGACCTGCTGTGAACCAGTTTTTGACCAGTTTTTCAGTTTTTTGACTAATTTTTTTTCAGGTCGGTTCTGTAGTTTATTTAAACTGGTTAAATAACCGATTCACCGGTTTTCTGATCCGGTCCGGTTTTTAAAACAGTGCAGTTTCCGAACGGTAAAGTCTTTATCGACGAAAATCTTTGTAAGTCGCTCAAACCATAATTTTTATTTTTATTTTTGGTTACAAGGAAGGGACAAAACAAAAGCCCCCCACCACAAAATTATTTAATATCTTAATTTATTTATTTTTTATCAGAAATTGAATTTCCCTATACGTGTCAATTCTGTAATTTCAATATACTACGAGGCTTTTTTTTGCGGCCACAAAAATAGTGGCATATATATATGAAAGTACATGGCAATGTAAGCTAAGCTATCACCGCAGAGAGAGAGGGAGGTTTGACGCAACAGTGTTACTGAGAAAGGATCGGTATCTGGGAAGGAGCGGAATAAAACCCTTCTCTCTGGTAATTCTCGTTCGTTGTACCCAAAGAAGAATCTCTTTTTCGATTCATTTCTAAGCCCTTCCATTCACAAGGATCAAGTTTTTGTCAATTCTCTTCTGGGATGATTGAGTGGTGTTTGGTGGCTGTCTCATTTCTTCATTCTTTAGATCCTCTCTTGATTCTTGTCTCCGTGAAATATAAAATTGTGGGTTTGACTTTAATTTTTCTGGGTCCTATTTGTTTTTCGATTTTGTGGCAGTGAATAAAAAAGAATGGCTTCAGATCCGAAACTCCACACTTTCGAGGAGGTGGCAAAGCACAATCAGACCAAGGATTGCTGGCTCATCATTTCTGAGAAGGTCCGTTCTTCTTCCTTTCGAAGAATTTCTGATTTGCCTTGAATGTTAAAAATGAAATCAGGGATTTTAGTATATGCTTTTTGGGGGGTTTAAATAAATGCTTCATTTGATTCGTTTGTTGATGATGGAGTTTGATCTCTTAGGCATCGTGCATGTCTTATTTGTCCTGCTATATTGTGCATTTGTATCTGGTTGATAAGTTGTATTATCTTTAGTATGTCACTGCTATTAATTCTGTTAAGCGCAGCCGTCCAAATAATCCTTAGAGGGAACTTTAGGAGTAATTTGGTGTGAGAAAATGTCTTCTGTTTTCACTTTTCATTATGAAGAATGTGGCTTTATTTTCACTTTATTTGCTGTTTTTTCACAATTTTATATAGAAAACAGTGAAAATAATTTTTTTAGTATTTCCACTGTTTCCTGTACAAATTTTTTGAAAATGGGAAACAAAATGAGATTTCTGTAATTAAAAATGAAAATAGGAAATAAAAACACAAAATATTTTCTCAAAGTAAACTGGCCCTTAGATTTCCGAAAGGGTTTGTTGGGGTGGAATGTTTCTCTACTCAATAAGTGAGTTGAGAGTTGAAAAATGATTAGCAAGAAAACACCCCAGAAGGATCAAGAGAATGAATTGTTGTATTTGGATTGGGAGGCGAATGATTCTTCTATTGTAAAATAATCTCTTTCAACTTAGGATGACGATAAACCTCCTTTTATGCATCTTTATGCAAAGGTTGGATTAAAATAAAACCACTCAAAAGAAGCACTAGCTCCTCAAAAGTTCCTTTCAACAATGTGCATATATGTCACTACTGTCATCTCTGACTTTTTATGATGATTTGTTTGGTTTGAATTTGCTATTTTTTTAGTCTGTCACTGATTGATAATTACTATCTAAGGAGTTGCTCATCCCTTTTGTGCATTACTAGTCAGTCAGCAGCTTTAATCATGTTTATTACTATATGAATTATCGTATCACACATAGTGATTTTGAGTCCATACCTTTGATACTGGGACATCTCATAAATTGCTGAAAATACTAGCTCGTCCCAATGTGTCAAAAAGAGTACGTTAGGAATAGATATAAAAATACCAAGAGATCCTCTTCAGTCTGTAGGAAGTTACTTTCATTTTGCATTTGTATATTCACTATACTATGGATGCTTTGTCACTTGAATTTGTTGATGTGTGAATGATTCGGATTAACCTACTGATTCATTTAATTTTTAGATGTGATGTGGGATTTGGGAGGGGAAGCTTTTCGAATAAGCCTCTCCCTTGTTTGGGAGTTTCTTAAAATGCTGGGAGGAAGATACGGACTATAATGTAACCCATTGAAAAGGCTCCTGGATTAATTTTCATGGATATTTTAAAGTTCCCAATTTGGATGGCATAAGAGGATTTTAAACATCCAAACAAGGGGAAGGAAATTCATTAATGTCACATACTCTTCCTTTCATCCATTTGATTCCTTTTTCTTTTCTCACCTTCCAACTCCCAAACATTACAGTGAGAATCTTGACTACTCTCATGGTAATAGCCACGGTAGCATCCTACTTTTTATGCAAGTCGTTTATGTTCCTAGTTAACACAGCAAGGTGTTAGTCATATATGCTTTGAGGGGTGATCTTCCCTAGATGGTAAAGGCTATGGTAACCTTGTTGGTCTTTTGATGCAATTTGATGTTGCCTTCCTGTAACCCATCGTTTATACAAGACACTGGCTCATATGAACATTTGGCAGGAGGAAACCCTCTTTCACTATTCTGAACATCAGTAGAAGACTAGGAGCAAGCTTACTTTTCACTATTTAAATGTATAATGGCATGAATTGTAACCCCATTGGGCCGAAGGTCCTGCATAAGAGAAATTATTAGCTACATACATAACTTTTGAATTTCTGTTTTAGCTTGAGTTCTACTTTTGTTATGACGTTAATTTCTGCCACTGAACAAAATTATGTGCTTCAAAACAATACTAGGTGTATGATGTCACCTCTTTCATGGAGGATCATCCTGGAGGTGATGAGGTTTTGTTATCTGCAACAGGTATGTTTATATCATCAGAAGATTATTAATAAAAGCACCAAAGTGTAACCATATTGATTGTACTCTATGTGGATTACAGGGAAAGATGCAACCAATGATTTTGAAGATGTGGGACACAGTGATGCTGCTAGAGATATGATGGAAAAATACTATATTGGTGAGATTGATACATCAACTGTCCCACTAAAGCGGACCTACATTCCACCTCAGCAATCTCAGTACAATCCTGACAAGACTTCAGAATTTGTGATCAAGATTTTGCAGTTCCTGGTCCCTCTCCTGATATTGGGCTTGGCCTTTGTTGTTCGACAATACACCAAGAAAGAGTAGTTCCTTCTTTATCACGTTGGACCCTGGTGAAGTGTCTGTTAGCTATTTATACAGTGTTATTTAAAGGACAGTGTTTAGTTTCTTTCTGGGGTCTGAGCATTGAATCTGGATCAGACTATAGTTCAGTAAGCCAATGTTTTCGAACTTTCTTTAGCAATGGTATTAGTGTCATTACCACTGGAGAACCTAATGTTGGACGATAAGTTTCTTTTAATTCAGGGTCATTGCTTTAATAATTTCTTTTCCCTTTTCTTTATTTATTATCCTATCTCCTGGCTTAATTTGCGTCATTGTAAGGCCCTTCTATTTTCATGAACGTGCAAAGATGCTAGGAGCAATTAGCTCTTTACCACGCCGTTCACTGTGACAACTTAAAATTCATCAATGGTTTGGAACATAGTACGCTTAAAATATGATTTGACTGAGTAACACAATAAAAATAAAAACAAGTTTGATGTATTTACAAAGGACAAGTGAAACAGTATCAACTAAAATCTCAAAGCTTCGAAGGAAATGTAGAAGCGAATCTGAGGATAACTCGGAGAAGGAGAAACGTAAAACAGCATTTTCAACAAAGAATGTGTTGAATTTTTGAATTCGCATTCAATGGTGAAAGTAGCAGATTTTGAAAAGACAATACTCAATGAACGAGTTTGATGTGGAACTCTTGAAAGGAATAGCAAGTCTATGGAGCATGGGCCAGACTCTGAAACTATCAATGTTGTTGCTAAGTCCGAATGGCAGCCTAGTGGAAAGGCTAGCCGGATGACGCAAGGTTTGATCCCGCAATCCTAATACCCCATTCATAGGATATATGATATCATTCAGTATGACTTCTTGATGTGTCCAAATGTCAAAATTTGAACGTCAAACATATGACATTATTCATTATGACTTGCTCTTACTTTTTATTATAAATTATATAGCTACTTGTGATGCTGTTTCAGGTTACGTGTATTAAATTATAAAGAAAACTCTTAATTTAATCTGTCAAAGTTACACATGTCATCACATTTCTAAAAAATTTTGATAATCAAATTAGTCCATTAAAAAAATCATTTTTCACCACTTTAGTTATTCAAAGATTTTGTTATTGTATTAGTCCTTTAAAAATTTAATTTGCTGTCAAATCACTGTTTCAAATATTCTTTTTGTCACAATTTTTCACCACTTTAGATATCCAAAGATTTTGTTATCTTCAATGTGGTGACATTTTAAATCTTTAAGGTGCTTATTTGGTGGTAGATTGAATCTTTTCTAAATTAATTTGATGATAATTTAAATATTTGAAAGACTAATTTCGTAACCAAAATTTAAGGACTAATGTATCTAAACGGTTTTCTCAAAATTGTACTAAAAATGTGGAGTGTTTACTGATTTCTCAAATAAAAAGTAATGAGTTGTGCATGAAAAATGTAACAAATGAAAATTGGATAGGCAAATTTTTTTTGGCGGGGGGGTGTTTCTAAAACCCACAGCACGATTATCCATGGGTAGCAAATTGCTGATTGGTGTGGTAGAAAAAGTGATAGAAGCAACTCATGTGATGACAACTATATTTGTGAGAAACGTTGACAAAAAGATAATTAAAAGAAAAGGAAACTACACAAGGAAGATAACTAAAGGGAACCAAAGAAAAAGGAGGAATAAAGAAGACACTTGAGAGTGGAGAGAAGAACCTTGCGGGGACAGGGAGTTTGAAGGCCAGTGTTAATTTTGACCCAATTATCCTGCACAAAAAGCAATGATTATTATGGACAACAAAATTTTTTGTTTAAGTATTTAACGAAGTTGTATGCTCAAATCTTAAATTTGAGACTACTAATTAAGTTAGAATAACTTTGAGCTAGTTGATTTACATACTCAGTGGTACCAAATTCTTATTTTTGAAGATTATTCATGATTTTTTTAATTTAAGTTGGATTAATATGATTTTTTTTAGAAAAACAATATTAAGGTTCTTATATAATAAGAGAAAATCGTTTCTTGCCAAACAAATTCCTTTCTGTAGTAAATCTATTGTCTGTTATACATATTAAATTTTGAGTGTGGCATCATTATCACGTTAACTTTTTCTCATCTCTTGGTTTTACGGTGTGTTAGTTAGAGGGAAATGAAAGAAATGAGAAAGATGTTTTTTTTTTTTTTTTTTTAGATTACTTCTCTTGATTCAGAAATTTAGAAGGCAAAATGAAAAGACTCAAATATTTTCTTTGAACTAAATGCATTATCAAGTCACATTAACCAAATCTAAAGATCCTAAGCTTCTCTTCCTTTTTTTTCTTTTTTTTAACTTCTCTTAGTATGGTTACATAATCACACTTTAGGCATTTATACAGTATATTAATTTCATCTTTCATTAGGGGTAGTCCAACTTATATCCAGATCTAGAACTAATTTTAAGATAAGATCTTTTTAAACTAATTGAAATAATTTATTGCAATGGTAACCTCATTTGGAGTTTATTTTATAGGCTTTTTAAAATGTAAAATTACTAAATTATTGCAATCAATTTTATTTAGTATTTTTTAATTGATAATAAAATTAATTTATATATTCTTCATTGAAACATTATTGATTTTGTTCATGAAAACAATGATGAAGATTTGTGAGCACGAGAAGTTAATAGAGTTTCAGTAGATTTCCTCCAAAGTTGACGATGGTGGATTACAGTGGAGGATGTGATGACGTTAGTCATCTTTAAAGATACTCCAACACACAAGTCAATAAAATAATTATGAGAATGTCAAACTCAAATTAAATGCATACCATTTTTGGAGACAATTACCACCATATGTAGGTGGGTGAGTAACATTGGAGCATTGAGAACGGTGACTGTTAAATTGTTAGGTGGTTTACTATTTGTAACTATTAGATTAATATTCAGTTAAGTTGTTATTTGATTGTTAGTTGAGCTATTGACTTTCATTTTGAGCCAAAATGTTGAAAGTTGTTGAATTCTTATTGAGTTGACATGGTGGTCCAAAAATATTTTTAAGTAATATTTTATTAATTTTAATTTAAAAAAATTATTCATGTTAAATAATAAGAATTGTTTACAATGTTCCACAAGTAATATATGCATAATAAGTAATTAACATTTTTGACAATCAATATATTGGTATTTCCTTCACCACTAACATTTAGAATATTAAATAATAGAATATATGTATCTTAAATAGGATCAGTAGAATAATAAAACTAATAAGATGATAGACTTACTAATTAAGTAAGAAGGAAAATGATAGATTTCTTTTTAAGAAAAATTTATTTACCCTCAGCATTACTTATATGCTTTTTTTTTATAGGCAACATTATCTATATGCTAATTAATATTTTTATTTTTAACTAAAAAATAATAGTAATTAATAATTTAGTAGAGCCCTTTTATCGATAACTTTTGAGAGCTTCAAACAAAGAGTTTCCTAGGTTTGGGTTGGCCATGTCTTTCACTCAACATTAGCCTTACATTTTTAATATTTTTTAATTATTTGACTGAGCATTCGCCTTATTCCTAACTCCAATATTGAAGAGTAAAGACAACCTCTCCCTTTATAATTACTCTTGTTCTTTAATATTATCTTGTTATGACTTCCCTATCTCTATCTTCTAAATCAATGTGAAAAAAAAGTAACTAATGCTCCTTTGGAAAATTCTAAAAGATGTGATATACATACAACAATTTGTACAACACTTTTTGTGTCTATATCTTTTTGTCATTATGAGATGTGATAAATGATGTGCAGAAAAAGATGTTGTACAAATTATTGTATGAGTTGTTGTATAAATAACATTTCTCAAATTCTAATATATGATTTGTGTGTGTGTGTGCTTACAATAGCAAACAATATTCAAGCACAATAATGGATATTATAGAAAAAAATCATAAAGATCTTGAATTGATAAAAGTATGCAAGCATAATAATTAATGATATTAATAATAAATTTTCTATATTTACATCTCATTTACTTATCATTTTGTGCTTTAAAGAAAAAATTTCTGAATAACTCGACATGCTTAAAAATTGCATTACTTCTACAACGTTATAATACCCTCACAGCGCACAAGTTTGCAACTAGATAAGAATTATTATCATGCAGTAAAATCTTCTCAAGATTAACATGTACTTGTTACGATTTATTTCTTTACCACAGATAATAGATATATAAATGAATAAGATTTCAATATTGATCCATGGTAAATTTAAAAAGTTTTACATTATTATTTAGTCATAATAGTTTTATCATTTAAAGAATTTAACGAAACCAGGCATTTTAAATAATATGATAACATAGGACTAAATAGAAACTAAAATTTATTCTATTAAATATATTATATATTATAAAAGAAAGTTTTGTCACGTAGACAGATACTACGTGACATCACTATATTCATTCTTTTCCTACCTAAATTTTATCATTTTTTTAATTCATAAAAATATATTAATATATTTAATTATAGTAATTAAGATGATTATAACAAATATATATTTTGATCAAATTAATCAATTAAATCATTAGATCTAAAATGAATTTTGATTTTATATAATATGGTAACCAATTTGTTAAATTTTATAGAATGTTTTTTATAATTATGGTAACTTTTGTTTATTACTACGATTTTATAACAATTTATTGGAAATATGTATTATAATGATATTAAATAATTATGTTACCTTAAATACTAATGCAATGTATAATAATGATAAAATTTATGGTCATGTTTTATATTTATTATCATTATTTTATTATTTATAATAATTTGTCGTGTCTATGTATTATTATCACATTGATTTTTTTCTTGCCAAAGTGCTATTGAATTTTTTTATTTTATTTTTTATTTATAATATATTAATGTATATTTTATGTTTTTTTTTTATCTAGAAGTGTAATTGTTTTTCTTCAATATGATTTTCATTGTTATAATCTTAGTGTCAAGTAGCCCCCAAATTTGATTTCATTGCAAAGGTTATATTTGCAATGAGTAATGGAGTTTGATTGCAAGGTTGATTGGTGTTGATTTAAAAAATGATAAGTTGTCCTATTCCACAAAGATGATGTTCATGGATGCTAAAGAGTAAATTTTGGTTTTAAGTAGGATTTTATTTATAGTTCTTACTTTGTTCCTCTCTAATAAAATTCACTTAAACCTAATTATATCGTGAAGTTTATTAGAAAGGAACAAAGTAAGAACTATAAATAAACTTCTGCTTAAAACCAAAGTAGTGTCATGGCATCCACGAACACCATCTCCATAAAATAAGACAACTTATCATTTTTGAAGTCAAAAACAATCCAAAGTCTGACAATTGTTGCCATCATACTCCATGATAGAGGTGGCAAAATCAACAAAAGTCCAAAGTATGACAATCGTTGTCATTCCTCACCAATTAAGTGACTGAAAATATATTTGGGAATCTGCTAAATAAATGACAATCAACTAAGTGTTTGACATCAATTTGTGGTTTGTTACAAAGTTGAAAACGTCTCTTTTAAAACAAATTGACATCAATTAGTTAATTGTTTAAAATTTGATACTCTCTAGCTATATTACAAATTTGTATCAATTAAAAACCATGTCACTTATATTTGTTTATTAGTATCAAATTATAACTAATTTAATTGATATAAATAACATTTACCCTGTGTTTGGATGAAGTATTTAAAGCAAGTATGTAATTTTTTAGGATATTTTAATTGCTATTCAATAAAATGCTAATATAACAACAATGAAGTAAACACTTCAAATACTAAGAGTTGAAGTATCTGAAATATGCATGTACACCAAATAAACAACACATCAATCAACCAACAAATAATAAACATATTAAATGTCGGAAAACACACACTTATGAGTTGCAATTGATTATGCAAAAAAACAAAAAAACAAAAAAAAAATTACTCCATGGAAATTGAAGGAATGTAATGGTTAAAGAACTTATCAAACTAGAAAAGAAATTGAAACATACCTTACCAATTTAAATAGCCCACCCTCAAACACAACAAGATGCAAAACATCCTACACAAAGAATTCCGAAGTCAAAACCATCAAACTCATGAAACCAACCACATCTCACATAGCAACGTGAAATAAGTGTTTAGGAAACAAAAGTACACTCAAATTCATTCACTCAAACATAGGAAAAAATTAATCTCCTTTTAAGAAAACTGTAGAACATCAATTATAAAAGTGTTTGGCATCTAATTGTGGTCTGTTACAAATTCGAAACGTCTTTTTTAAAATAGACTAACATCAATTAGCTGATTGTATAAAATTTAAAACATTTTAAAAACTGATTAGAAAACTTTTAGGAACTTGTTAATTATTATGCAATCAGGTAGTTGTGTCTACTTGAGACGTGTGGGAAAATTAGTAAGCCAAGTATCATTATGTGAGAATTTTATGATAAACAAACTTTGTCATTTTATCTAGTTTAACACTTGGTATCATTTAATAATACCCCTAATTGAATGGGAAATTATTTTTTTATGTGAAAGTGATAGAAAAAAATATTGATCATTCGATTATACTACGAATAGTTAAGATTAAAACAAGGAAATCATATAACCTTAAGTAGTTATATGATTTTAATTTTAATTAATTTTTAATTTTGATCATACATATTATATGGTGTATATAATAAATACATGAGAAGTGAAAGGAATTAAATTCAATCTTAACTATCAATTTTAATTTATGATTAAAATTAATTTACTTAGAAAAGAGTTTAATTTTGATATGTTGTCACTGTAAAAATTTTTAAACTATCAACTAATTAGAAATTATCTTAGATAAGACTTTTAAAATAATTATCACAAAAGTTATCAATTTTTGATTATATAACACTATTTTTAGATGACAGTGTAAAAATCATTTGCACCAATAATATGCTCCAATTAAATTATGTTTAGCACCAATCTAGAATGCTAAGAATATTCAAATGAAATCTCCTATGGTTTGCATGAGTCGAACTTTAACGGTGTATCTGCAGAAACTCCAACGCTCAACTTAGTAGTAGGAGGAGGTTAAGAGTGAGGAGCTAAAGAATATACATGAGATTTCTATGACCTACTTATATTATTCTCCTATAGGCCATTCTAGTGATTCTAACGTGATGAGGCGTGAAAAACACTTCTAGAAGTAAATCTCGTGATTTAAGTTATGCATTGTCATTACTTAATGGTTTAGTGTTAGATGTTGTGTTTCACAACTATTAGGTTTAATAGTGTTGAGCCAGCACATTAGTTTTTCTTTTTGATATGGGCCTGAATCCTTCACAAGGCAGTCCAAAACAAATTGCACGATAAAACCTTCTTCCTCGTCCATCTTATTCCTTTTTTTTTTTAATTATTTCAACTAGAAAAACCTGATTGACAAGGTGGGACAAGTTAAAAATATAAATACTAGCCCTCAAACATTTCCCATTAGTGAATAAATCATAGGCTTAATACACTTTTTACCTCCAAAATTTCACAATATCACAAATTTTGTCTTTAAAGAATTCTTTTTACAAATTTTGCTCCCACGTAAAAAAACTGACACAATTAAGTTAATTTTGTGGCCATTTTTTTCCTTTAAACAGCCACAATAAAAGAAATATTGTGACCGTTTTTCCTTTAAACCTCCACAATTTTCTACATGAGGACAAAATTCACAATAATTTGTAAATTGGTGGACAAATTTCTCAAAAAAATTATTTAGGAACAAAATTTGCAAGATTGTAAAACTTTGGAGATAAAAAGTACAATTAAACCTAAATTATACTAATAAAGTATAAAATTAATTCTATATATTTATGCAAAAAGTACTTATTTCTTAAATTTTGTATTTTTATGATTTTTAACATTTATTTTTATTTATTATTTAATTTCAAATGCGTTTAATATATTTTTTATTTAAAGAAGAAAATGTGATTGCACGAAAAAGAGAGATCAAAGAGCTGGAAGAAGCTTGCACTATGTTTGGAAGAGGAAAAAAATGAGAGAAAAGAAGGTAGAGGGAGAAAAAAGGTAAAAAAATATGCTTCTTCCCCTAGTTTGATATATTTATAATATGGAAGAAAAAAAATTATATAGGACCCATGTTTTTTTGCTTCTCTCCAATCTCAAAAGAAAAGGAAAGAGAAAGTGTCATATTATATTTAAAAGACCAAATTACCTTTACTTTTATATTTTTTATTAGAGATATTTATATTATTTATATATATATATATATATATATATATATATATATATATTCTTTCATTTCATTTTTTATACAACCAAACAAAAGGAAAGAAAAAGTCCTTCTTTAATTTTTCTCTTACCAAATAACCTAAATAATCATCTCATTTTTTTTCTTTTTTATTTTCTTTTACTTTTTTTCCTAAACCAAATGTACCATTACGGTTAAGTGGGAGTGTTAAGCCTGTTAAGTAAAGCTACGTGGTCAATTTCTGCGGCGATAAGTATACAGGGCTAACCAGTACCCCTCAAGCAACTAAATATATCCAAGATATATAGACCACATGGAACAAAGAGAGAAAAAATCGACAAAAACTTTAGAAGAAAATTAGAGAAAGAATAGTATGTTGTTCATAGACTTGTAAGAAGAAGAAAAAAGGATTGTTTACATCATCTACTAGATTTTGCCGTAAAGGAACAAATTGATTTAAACATTTTCCTTTTTTTATAACAGGTTATTAATTTTTGGGTAGTGATTCATTTTTAAGGTTATCATAATTGTCAAGACATGGAACAAACCAATAACTTGCACAGTGCAATGGTCCCAAATCCTTAGCTATATATCCTCACAAACTGTTCCAATCCAGTGAACCTTTTTGACATGTAAATGCTTTCCCTTCTTTACCCAGTTAGACATGATCCTACTGTTGCCCGATATTGATTTATTCATCATTATTCAGACCTTTTTCACAAGCTTTTGATTGAATCCTAAGACAATTTCAACGAAAGAGGCATTTTAATGTTGTGGCGATGACTACTTGATTGTGGGAGGATTTAAAGGATATAGCTCAATTTTAACCTAAAATGGGAATTAGCTTAATATACCAGTGTTTTGTGAAACAACTCCCTAACTTTCAAGCGCCAGGTGTGATGGACTAAAGGGATTTGGGGAACAAGATTTTTTAACTATTTCATTAGTGGAGCTTATTTAAAAAATAAAAAAAAAAAACAACTTCCTTAGAAGAGGCCACACTTATACATGTAAAATAGTTGGAGTTTGGAAATATTGAAAGCAATTGACCTTTAAATCAATTCGTTCATATGGCTGTGTATATTTAGTCTTCTATTAATTTTTGTTCTTGTGATATTTATACAGTTGTTGTAATTTGATGTGCTACCTTCATTGAACTCTTCTTAACAACGACTTTTGGAGCCAGCATATTGGAGTCCTATAAATTGAATTTATCTTATTTTGAAAGGTTGAGTTTAGTTGATAACTTGATGTTGTACCCTACAAGTTCTATGCTACTTTCATGCATTCCTTGAGTATGGCTTGGCTTTCCTGATTCATAAACTTTCAATTTTTTTTAATTTAGGGAAGTGTATTGGATTGGGATTTTAAAAGACTATTTTGGCATAAAAAAGTCTTGTAGATTTTAAAAGACTATATAGGAATGTAATGACTTATAAGATTTTTTTTTTTAAAAGACTTTTATAATCAAGATTTTGTAGTTTGAATTTTAATAGATGTATATCATAAGAATTTACAAGATATAAACGGACTTTATGTATTTATAAGATTTGAAAGGACCTATAAATTTTTAGCAAACATTCAAAGTTACAAGAGATGTTGTGCCTCTTTATCTTTTTCTTTGTTATTCCTTGTTGTGAATCCTCTATTTAATTACTAATACAACATATGTAAGAATAGTTATATAACAGTGAAGGAAAGCATATGATGCAGTGATCATTCCACAACCTACAACAACGTATGGTTGCGATCACAAAGTTATGCATTCTTCCAATTAAAGACTTCATTTTGGAGGCTTACCGCACGACAATATATTTTAATGCCCGAAATCGGTCTTGCTGCAAGTTATTTATCAAACTGAGCAGTTGGTTTTTGTATGGCGTAATATCTTAGAAGGCTTTTTCTTTTTTCGTTGCTCATAGGAATATTTGGCAGCAAGCATCTTTGTACTATTTGACCTAAGACTCACTTTGGCCACGTCTTCAGTGCTTTTCTTAATAATTTTTGTTTTGTTTTGTAATATATATATAGGGTCAAGATTCGTTGACACCAGGTGTCAAAGTTAATTAAATTACATCTTTAATAACTTTTTGTAAAATGAAAATTTAATCAATCTAACCGTTGAATTTGATATTTTTATTAATTAGATTAAGTATACAAAATCTCACGTAATTCCAAAATTATTTAGTAGTTCATCACATCACTTTATTTTAATGTACAATAAAAAAATTAAAATATATGTAAATATTCAATGTTAGATGACACATCTAGAAAAGTTCAAATGATGTGAAATTTGACATACACGATTATGAAGATAATATCACATAATTCAACGGTTGGATTAGTTAAATTTACATTATATAAAAAGTTATTGAAGGTGTAATTTGACTAACTTTGATATCTGGTATCAACGGATCCTGACCCATATATATATATATATATATATATATATATCACCAATCAAAAAAATCAATTTCATAAGAATACTTGTCATACTAATCAAGTAATATGTTTGCAAATACTTGTAATAACATTATTTTTAAGTAAAAAAATTTTACTTTAATTTTTTTAATTTCTTCATAACAGTGGATTGAAAAGACATGGAAAAGGCACATAGAAAAAGACATGAGAAAGGCAAAAAAAAGGCATGAAAAAATGGTGATCCACATCAATGTAATTGTGTTAGAAAAAGACATAAGGCAAATGTTCCTATAATAGAATCAACTCACAATACACCTCCTATAAAGTGGAAGATTGTCTTTATGCGTTTTGACTGAGCATAGAAAAAAGCCAAGTATCCAAAGGTCTTTTTGCGTTTTTGGTGATGCACACAATCAATTCGTCCAGACAAGTTGATTAAAAGGGGAAAAAAAAGAGTGAATCACCAATTTAGTCCTTGAAATTGTAATGATTAGTCAAATTGGTCCTTGAAATTAATAAAATAGTAAAATAGTTCCTGAAATTATATATTATCAATCAATTAAGTCCTTAAAATAGTAATGGATGATCAGCTTAGTCTTTGAAATTAATAAAATGACAAAATGATTTCCGAAATTATAATGATCTGTCAAATTAGTCCCTAAAATTAAAATGACTTAATTACACTTTTTGTCTTCTAACTTTCAAAATTTTACAAATGATGCCATAAAATTTTTTCTTGCACATTTGACCCTAAACTTACATAATTTTACAAATTTTATCCTAATATTAATTGATCATCCATGGTGTGGAAATGAAAAAATGTTGGAGGTAAGATATGAGCTCTTGACCTCCTCTTTCTCCACCACCAACAAAGCCACTAAGTCATTTAGCTTATTTAGTTTACATATAAAAAAAATATTTTATATATATCATTATTGCAATTGTTAATTGCACTTTTGATTCCCTAAGTGTATGTTTATATTTGCATAAAAAATATTAAAAATTAAGAAGATAAATTTATTTATTAAATATTTTTATTTTAATTATACAAGATTATTTATTTAATTATATAAAATTGTTTATATATCTTCCACCCTTTTATTTGTAGGGTAGTTATTCAAAAATAAAAATGTTTAATAAATAAATTTATAATTTATTGTATAATTTAACTAATAAATAATTTTATATAATTTAATAAATAAATTTTTATAAATTATAAATTTAAATAATTAAAAAATATTTAATAAATAAATTTATTATCTTGATTTTAATAGTTTTTTATACAATAAATCTAAACATACATGTGAGAAACCAAAAGTATAATTAACAAATACAGAAATGGTATAAATAATATATTTTTTATATATAAACTAAAAAAACTAAATGACTTAGTGGTTTTGTAGTTAAGGAGAAGGAAATGGTGAAGTGTTCAAATCTTACCTTTGACACTTTTACTTTTTTTTAAAGACTTAAATGCACTTTAGGGAAAAAATATATGATTTTTTGAATGTTAGGACAAAATTTGCAAAATTTTAAAAATTAGGAGGCAAAAGTGTAATTAAGTCCTTTTAATTTTAGGTACCAATTTGACCAATCATTACAATTTTAGAGACTAAATTAATTGATAATTTATAATTTCAGAAATTATTTTGTCATTTTATTCATTTTAAGGACTAATTAGACCGTCCATTATAATTTTAGGGACTAAATTGATCGACAAAATACAATTTCAGGGACCATTTTAGTATTTTATTAATTTTAAGGATCAATTTGATGGACTATTACAATTTCAAGGATTAAGTTGGTGATTCACTCAAAAAAAAGTAAAAAAGTCTTTTACCTAATTGCAACGAGTATGTAGGATTGGATGGAAGAAATAACTAGCACTGTACTACGTTGTACGACCTTTAACGAAAAGAAAAAAGAATTATGTGTGATGGAAAAACAAAAAGTCTGGCAATGCTAGAAAAAAGTCTTAAGGGTTTGGGTGAGATTGTTGGATGGGTATAATATTTATACTTTTTACTAAAAAGTCATACAAAATCCATCAAAATTCACCCTACAAAATCACCCATTAAAATTTATATATTTTTGAATATCAAAAGACTTTTTGTATGTTGTAAAGAGTCTCAATTGAATACCCCTAGATTTTGACACCTTTTTTAAAAAATCCTAATAGTTGTAATTGAATACCACATGACTTATTTATATTATTTAGAAGTTTTGATTGAATACCACAAAACTTTTTTATCACAAAAATATCTTTTAAAATCTTTTAAAATTTCAATCCAGTACACCTCCCTTAGTTTTGAGTTCGTTGATGTTGTATTGTCGCCAATATCTGCAAATGGTAATCGTCTCATTTTCTTAAAAAAAATAAAATCCGGTAATGTTCTCGATTGTATAAAAGGGTCTTTCATTAGCAAACTATTTTACATGAATTATTTATATAAAAGAAATATTTTTAGAATATTAAAACAAAAAATATTAAAAAAAATAAATGATAAAATATCACTAAAAAATAAAAGTGATGAAATAAAGAAAAAATAAAGACACAAAAATAATATGAAAGAAAGTGACGTAGTACTATATTTAATGTGATAAAATTTATTCATAGAGAAAAATTAAGAAAAAATATCTCCCGTCATCTGAAAAAAACTTCAATAATAATACAATAGTTAAAAAATATTATGCGTTAAATTAGTCCTTCCTTTTTATATTAACATTCATTGTGTAGATATAGATTACTATAAATAGTAAAGACACAAAAAATAAAATAAAAAATACAGACAGAGGCACTACAATATATATATATATATATATTTATATATATATAGTGTGTACTGAGCAAAAAATAACGAGACTATTATTATTCTATCTTATTTTATTTCACTTACAATTAAGTAGAGGCTCAAAAAGTAAAAAATACGTATAAATAGATATGTATTGAGAAAAAATTAAATTAAAAGAAATCAAATTTAATATCTTATAAAAAGAAAAGGAAGCGGACAAACATCTATCTTTCTGCTAGATTATGATTATATAATATCTAAATATGATAGAAAAAAAACCTTAATTACTTTAATGATTTGATTGTCTTTAATATGTAAAATAAAAAATAAAACTGTCATATAATTTCAATCTTATTGAAAATAAAATTTCTATTTTTGATATGCAACATATTTAATTGTCTTGATTGTCATTTCAAAGATGCAAAGAAACATGTGTTCAAATTTACTCAAATTAAAATAGACATTTGTTGATATATTTATTACAACATGATAATAATTTTTAAATTTTTTTAATATGCAATCCTTCATTATTGAATTTTCAATATTCATGTAAACTAGTATTTTAGCCTATGCAATGCACGGGATAAATTTTTGTTTTATATAACTAAAATTTATAATAAATAAATACTTTTGAGTATAGAAATTATATTATAATTAAAATTTGTGATAAATAAATATTTTTTATCATATAAATTATATTTTATATTTATGATCAATTATTTATATTGTGATACAATGTTATTTTTAACTATTGATATTTTTAAAAAAATATATTGAAATTCAATTTTAAAAAATAAAAATGATAAATTGAAAGAAATAAGAAGTTAAAAAAAATCCTTTAAAATGTTTTCATTAGAGAAAAATAGCTAAAAATGCTCTCAATGAAGGATGATCCTTAAAAACTCTATCATTCAAAATAGCTATTCTAATTTATAGTAGATAAAAGATTTTAAATTTATAATAAACAATTATTGTGATACAATGTTAATTTTTAATTATTCATAATTTCTTTTAAAAAATATTAACATTGAATTTAAAACTAAAGATATTGAAAATGATAAATTGAGAGATAAGACGTAAAAAAATCCCTAAAAACACTATTATTGAAGAATGACGGATAAAAACACCCTCTTTGAAGAATAAAAAATAAAAATGCTCTCATTCAAAATATTTATTATAATTTTTATATACAAATGATATGTGATAATTTATTTTTCATAATTGATCAATAATTTGTAATATAGTATAATTATCACATTAATTAGTCTAATAATTATTATTTTTAACATGATAGAATGAATATATTCTTTAACGTTGTAATAATTTAATAATTATATGATGTATTGATTTTTTAATTATTTTAAAAGCATTGATGTCCTTTTTTAACATATAATAATTTAATAATTATATAATGTATAAAAGCAGTAAATAGATAGCGTGTATATGTAAATAAAAATTAGCTTAATTATTTTTAATGGCTTTAATTAATTTAATTAACTATCATCATGCCTCAATTATTATAATGGCTTAATTATTCAAATATGTATGATAAAAAATTTTAAAAATTTCATATAATTTAAATTTTAGAGGGGAAAAAAAATGCTTACCAAGGTGACATGTAAAGTAGAATCCACTTGGGCCGTTATTTTTCACTTCATGTATGTTTATTTGTTCGTTTTTTTTTTTTTTATTTTGTCTCTATTATTTGATTATACATTATTTATTTTTTTACATTGCATTAGGTCCTAATATAGAAAATAATAAACTTAAGAAAACATACATGCATGCCAATGTATAATAAGAGAAATTGTTATATATATATATATATATATATATATGAGGTGAGAATAGAATAATTCTATCAAGAATTACTATTGAAATAACTTGATATGCAACTCGGTCAGCAGCTAAAAGAGTCAAAAGGACTCATTTGTTCAGATTCAGTCAAAAAGGACAATATTCATAGTTGTCGACAACATCTCAGCCTCCTCTAACGGTTACATGCACCTACCACTCCTGCTTTTCGCAAAGGTGCTCCAAGATGTGTCTGAAATCAGAATTAAAAAAGAAAAGAAATGAAAAGAAAAGCAGAGAAAAGGATGGAGCCAACGTGAAAAAGAAGAGAGGTAAAAAAAAAAAACGATGCCATCTAAATCTAGCCAACTTCAATGCCAACATTGTCGAAACTAGAGCCTCGTAAATAAGCAATGGCAAGTTTCAGCAAGCAGTGATGCACACTAACCAACATTGTGGAAACCAGAGCCTCGTAAATAAGCAGGGGCAAGTTTCAGCAAGCAGCGGATTTCGTTGTCATATAAACTCGACATTTGCAATACTTTTAGATGCGGAGGAAAAATCTGGCAGCTTGAAAGTGAAGATCTTTTGGCGATATTATAAGCTAGTTTGCTTAAGTATCAACTGTAGTCATCGGAATGATGTCACTATTTTCATTTTGTCATGAAGGGTAACCACCAAGTTATGGGCATCATCCAGCAACTTCCAAACATCAAGGTGTCCAGCCATGCCATTGCATTCCTTAATGATCTCGTCCATGCTGCTATACTTCTCAATAATCAATTTCCTCCTCTGTAAAACTGAAGCTGCTATTGCATAAAGCAATAAATCATCTGTTGGTGGAGCACGTTGCCTAATTCTGCTCCATGCAGATTTCCCAATACCTGCTCTGATTGCTGCTTGATCTGCCCACATTACTTCCCATAGGCAAAGAGTCTGTTCAAATGTCAACTCCCTTCTAAACAATACCACCACCATCCTGTACACAAAAAAGCAATCCTCGGCCTGGAGCTTCTGCAAATGCCTAAACAGGTGGCCATCCTTGAACTTGATAATCTTTGCAACTATATCAAGTTGCCTCCTAATACCCACCTCATCAAGCCTGAAATTCTGTCGAGCCTTCTTCATGAATCCAACGAAACACCAGAAAGCCTCATGATCTTCTGATATAACACTAACTATAGGAGATAGCAGATCACTCATACCCTGGCAGTAGCCAATTTCAGGGTCGTACAAAGCATATGCTTCGAGAATAGCAACTAATCGAGCAGCATGAAAGATTCTGCTGGCATCTAGGTGACCATAATCCTTCAAGCCAACGGCCTCAGCAGAACGATATGCCCTACTGTCCGGTACAACAGCTTGAGAAGGGGAGTATGGCATCCACTCTGCGTTGGCACGTACTGCATCAAGTCGGATGATCCGTTGCCATGTGGCAAAATCTTCATTAGTCCATAGTTTTGATGGGACTTTCATTAGGGAGGGAGAAGAATTTTCCTTGGAAGTTGTCTTGGAATTGTTCTCTTCCTGACCATCATCAGAAGGAAATGTCTGAATTATCTCAGGTCCTTCTGAGGAGTCTGAATCAGTGGAATCGGTATCTAGTGCAGAGGCATCAGCATTGCTTAAGTTTGGAGCATCATCTCCTTCCAACAGGGCATTAGATGGATCATCTGAATATTCAACATCTGGGCTCCGTTCCTCACTAGAAAGAGATTCCCTGGCACTCGTTGCATCTTCAGAACTAGGAGAACCATAATCTTGAATAAGACTTCCACCATCTCCTTCATAGCTGATTTCACCTATTTCATTTAACTTAAAGCTTCCATTGTTGTGCTTTAGCAGTTGCCGGCACTGTCTGCGGAGTTTCTCGTACTCCTTTCTGCATTTAAAGATTTAGCATAAAGTTACATTATGTTAAACTGAACAAACATAAAGTTTTAAATACTGGAGAAACATGATGGATCAAGCATGGATTTGGGGATCCAATATATATGCTTACCTATTTTGAGTTCTTATAGCATCTCTTTCTTCTCTGGTACTGAACAAGTCATAGCTGTATAAATGAATATGTAATCAGTAACCATAGAAAAATTTATATAAATGAACACACACAGAAAAGAATGGAAAAAAAAATTCTAATGACATAAATAAGCGAGAAGCTAACCAATATCCTTCCTAATGCATAACATGAAGCAAAGAATCAAGTTTGTGCTATTATAAATGGGAGATAATTAAGGTTCACAACCAAGCAATGCATCAAAGACACTAAAAATTTCAAAACACCCCATGTAACTGCATGTCCATTTTGTATCTCGTGTCTGTCTTAAGTTCCATAATCCATATTTCCTAGATCCCATGTAAGAAAAGTAAGCATTATTTAAAAATGAAACATGAAAGATAACATGCTTACACTCCAAGTAGGAATGGCCAAACTTCAGTTCTAATACTAGGATCAACACCCTGCATCAGATATTTATATTGTAATCAATTTCAAAGAGAAACACCAAAAAACACAAATTTAAAATCTAGATAATCAGATTAGTAAACTCACTCCACTGCGAACTCTTTTCAGGAACTTAATTCCACCATCCCGAATTCTCCCATCTTGGGTAAACAAGCTTTTCCATTGCTGAGGTGAAAGGACATGTTTTCTTTTCCTGCGTGACCATGGTGATTTAAGACGACCCCTGAAATTTTGCCATAGATATTCTCATTACTATTGCTTGTATGTGAATTTCGGAATAGAGAATAGGCAGCAATCATGTAAGGAATTTAGGGAAGTTAAAAGGTACACAACAATATATTCTTCCATATTAAAAGCAAATCACAGCACTGCAGTATAACAGATAAAATTTTCAAGTCAAATGCATCTTTCTTCTTTCCCCAAGGAAAAAAATTGAGCAAGCATATACAAGTTTTAGTATTTTAAAATTACAAGACTATGTGCATGACATTCTGTCACAAACTTCATACATTTTCATTTCATTAGTGTTTATGGATTCTGGAGTAAAATGTTTCTTCATAGACCTAATTTGTTTACTTGTTGCCAAAACAATTAAATGCATTCAGCTTTAAAAGCCATCAACTTCATAGTTAATACTTAATATTACAATATGCAGCAATAAATTTACATATGAAAATGAATTATATCAAGTATGAGAAATCCCAGTCTACTTGATTCAACAATGGAGTTCTTGACCAATGCGAAGTTCAGCACTGACTTCAATAATATTACATGTTTGTCGCTTTGTGTTCTGCTAAACTTACACAACACAGCCTTGGAAAATAAAAACAGTTGATTTCAAATTCCAATGAGATTACAGCATTTGTCTGTTTAAATTTTTAACTTTACTGAAGAAGTAAAAATTTATGGCATGCAATTTAAAAAAATAAAAATAAAAAATGAGGAGGACATATAAAAAAAACTGTCCTTGAAGACTTGAACACATCAACACCCCTCTCAGATAATATATCTAGATTAAAGCTTCAAAATTGTAATCCTTGATGCTGCAGGTTGATTGACAGACAACTACTATAATATACTTTCCTAAATCTTCTTAGGCATCAAAAATTTATTTTTTCAGTCTCCAAATGGACACACTCACTAAACATACTATAGCACAGATCTTCCTTTATGGTTCAGGAAGAAACATACAAGACAAACAGGGGTTTTGATGTCCGATCAAGATGACCATTAGGTTTACGTATTTTCACCCGCTATTGATTTGACATGAGAACAGGAATAAGAGGATAAATATTTGAAGGCAAGAGGAAAAAGGAACTTCAGATTAAAGAAATCTCCCACACACACACACAAAAAGTTTCCCACCGAAACCAAAAGAGAGATCTGTCGCCCTCTCACTACCTCGTCCTCCTCAACCCTCCTTCTCCTTTCACAACAGACAAATCAGGATATATTTTATTTTTATTTTATTTTTTGAAAAAATTGGGATTCCAACAAATCAACGATTCAACCAGCGAAACACACAATCAGACCGAAATGCTGCCGAAAAAAGAGACCTAAAACAGAAACGCAACACACACAAGCTGATCAACCTAAGCGGACACTGACACCAACACTGGGGATGCGCAGAAGTGGAGATCTGGCACGAAATAAACACAAAAGTAACAGAAATCTCAGCGCTGAATAAAAATAGCTCAAAAAAAATTGATACGAGAGCAAGAGAATGGAAGAAGAAGAACTCACCGATCAGAGGACGAACAAGAAGCTGGTGAGGAAGAAGTGACAACGAACAGAACCGATCGCAAATGGATCCACGACGAGGACGACGACGATTGCGACGACGACGACGACGAAGGAGAGGAATTCGAAGGCGACGAAGATGAATTGTGACTTCGTCTCAGGGGATTCATCTATAACTTCCTTCTATGTACACTTTTCTCTGGTTTTTTTTTTTTTTTTCCCTGTTAGTGTAACAAAATCGGAATCGAAAACAGTATCCTCTAGCTAGGGTTTTTGTTGCTGCGATTGCGATTTCGATGCTCTCTCTAAGTCGTTCATTCGAGAGGTCTTAGGTTTTTACCTACTGGCACCGTAGACGACGACGACGGCGACGAGAGCGAGCCCGGCCAGGGCCGTGAAGAGCACCGCCGGAGTGGCCGCCGCCGCGGCCATAACGGAGAACCTGGCGCCGCCGCCGGCGGAGATGAAGCGAGTGTCGTTGTTGGTGCTCAAGTGAGTGAATGTGACCATGGAGAGTGAAATTACAAGAATGCCCTTTCTATGATCCCTGCTTCCTCCCCAATTTTGTTTCTGAAAAACGAAACTGGTTTGAGAGAGAATGGAAGAGAGTCGGTGTTAAGAGAGAGAGAGAGAGAGAGAGAGAAAGGACTGAGATGGAAATAGAATTGAAAGAAAGAAAGAAAAGAAGACCGGTAGAGTAGTGGGGAAACCAAACCAAACCAGAATCTAATCTATATGCTTTGGGCTTTTTGCTTTCATAGCGGAGGGGAGAATGGTGCAAGTGCAAAACGCTGCCGTTTCTTTCTCTCCCTATCACATCGCCCAAACTTTCAAACTAACTAACTAATCTCAATCTTCTTACTACAGTCGGAGGTTTCAATTAATTAATTAATAATGTGAAATTATGCCAACAAGATTATCTCCTTCCCCCCTTCTTTCCTCCATAAATTAATAAGCTGCCTTCTAATCTAATCTAATCATCGGGTCAAAAACTTTATTTCCAGTAAAGCGATTAAATGCTGCTTACCTTTACTTCCCCATTGTAATTTCTTTGCCCGTTAGAAAAAGCTATTCTCTTTTTTTATTATATTTATATTAAATTAAAATTAGTCTGTTAGGAAATTGGTATGGTTATTTATTGATTAAGAGGAAATAGTGGTTTGAATGAGGTTTTACGCTCAAAACTTCAACGCCGTTGCTACTAGTGTAAACAAATGGGGATGTGTTACTTATAAAATTTGTTTTCATATTAATTAGGTACAAAAAAACAAATATTGTACTTTTTTTTTTGCTAAATTGTACTTTTTTTTGTAGCAAACCGAATCGCATAACAATAATCAAATTAATATTAATCGTAGTAATCCATGTTTCTGTCTCAATTCACATGTTCTTGACTTTTAAATTGCAACTATAAGCAATTCTGCTTAAAATATTACCTAGCATGTGATGCTAAATATTTTTATATTATATAGTGAGATTTTTACAAAATTGACACTTAAGGAAATTAATGAAAAATCATTTAGAATTATTAAAATCATAACTATTATATGAAATGGATTTATAGAAAATCATAACTATTATATGAATTAAATTAAATTTTATAGGAAATGTTTAATTTTATCGTGCATTATAGGTATAACTTTCAACATGTAATCTTCATCTAAAACTCATTGTTCTTAAATGGGTTAATTCATCTGATTGGGTATTTGTTCTTTTATTAATTATTTAAGTTTACGTTCAGATGAAATCAAGTTTTTCCGTAAAATCTCTTTCTCAATCATTGGAAATGTAATTCTAAAAAAAAAAAAAAAAAAAAACCTCAATGTATTCAATACCTTATACTTTTGTAACACAAAAAATAAAAAAACTTATACTTTGATATTAATCTTGGCTACTATATGTCTATGTGTGACTTTCTTATTTGAACTTGGTTAATTTAAAATGAATAACATTTGTAGTATACAGCCTTACATTATGTTTAAATCGAGAGAAAAAAAAATTAAAAAAAAATATTTCGTTTGTTTAATTAAAGAAAAAAATAAAAGAAATAAAGCTTAAGCAACATATTTTTTTTCTGCATTGCTTATATTTTCAAATATCTTTTTCCTTGTCTCTTATTCAATTAAAAAGTTATAGTAAAAAAATAAAGTAAAAACCTGTTGAAGCTGTAATTGGAGTTCCGCAGCATCTTCTTCCAATTAAATAGTCGTGTTCAGGGATAGCAAAATAATCAATATTAGCGGATACACAAAAGTAAAACATGTTTTTTGATGAAATGGAGGGCCTAGCGCCAACCTAACGAAAGTAAAACATGTTATAAAGAGAAAATAAATAATTTAATAGGTACTCACAGGTCAAATAAATAATTTTTTTATCGCTTATTAATAAGGCAGAGATAGATAGCAAAGTATTCAAGTCAGCTAGTACCCACAATTTAAAATTAATTAAACACCTTAATATATACAAAGTATGTTATTCTAAATTTTTTTTAGTATAAATATAGGTTTAAAAATTATTTATTTATTATTCTATTTTAATTTTTATACTTTTTAAAAATTATATTTTAAAAATTATTCATGAATATTTGTTGATATTCATAAAATTTGTAAATGCTTACTTAATAGATACTCGTACGAGTGTGTGGTAAGTATATGGTGAACTTTCATCAAATAGGACAGGTAACAGGAAATTACTATTTATACTTGTCTCACCCCATTACCATTGTAATCATTTTCATACAAAATTTTATGAAATTTAACATAACCAATTACATGTTTTATGTTAATAATTAGACAGTAAAAAAAAAAGTTATTAGCTTAACAAATTTATCAATATAAAAAATATGAATTTGTTCTAAAATTACTGGTGATTGATTAGGAATTAATTTAGATAAATTTCTACAACAAAGATTTATAAAAAATAAAACAAAATAAAAAACTAAAATGAATTAAAATTTTTCATATAAATTAAAATTAATTTATACATTTTAACTTTTCATGAATTTACTCATCTGTTTTTTTCATAGTCAGTAGATTTTTACAATAAAAAAAGTCTTACAAATTATTACTATTAATGCAATTTTTTTTCCTTTTCAGCAGTATGACCGATTTTATTATTTGTTACCTGAATTTATTTATTTTTCTAAATGAGGAATACATTTTAGATGATAAATGGGCATATAGAAGCATTTACTTGGACTTTATTAAGGTGGCTTTGTGTTATAAAGTAGAAGGGGAAACAATTATATTTTGAATAAGGCAATACCTTGAAAGCAAAATTTGATACACCTATGGTGTAAATCTTATAAATGGGTTGCTTACTAAAATTATTATCATTAACTAGTATGGTATGACACAACCATGTTTCTTAAGAATGTAATTAGAAATTTGATTTCCAAACTTGTGTGTAAAAGAGTATTTATTTAGAGATGTCTGTCTCTTAAATGAGTCTTAATACTTTGAAGAATTAGTTTTTCACTTCCAACTGAAAAATACTTTAAATTCACCCAAAAACAAATATAGTATTATCATTGAACTTATACAATCAAGACTATGGGTGTAGAGTTCTACAATCAATACCAAGAAGAAAGGTTAAAAAGAAGTGAAGAAAGCAACCGAAGTCATTCATAAAATAAAACAAAGAATAAAAATAATTTGCATTAATAAGAAAATAGATAAAAAAAATCAAGTCATTTTTCTAGTAATAGTTTGTGCTAAATGCAGTTTTCGAAGTAATCCAACAGGCAAAAGTATTGAAAATAATGTGCTTAACACACATTAATTTTAATTTTCTCTTGTATATTCAACGCTGGACCCTCTGACATATATGTATATTTTTTTTCACTGGATGAATAAAGCACATAGCACTTCACAAAATCAACCTCTAAGAAGTGGGGTGTATATAAGAACAAAAATATTGGTTTTTTTTTACAGCAAGAACAAAAATATTGGTTGAATTGAGCGACATGAGACTTTAAAGAATAAAAAAATTGCATATCATTGTTACAACAATTATGACTTTTTTAATAAGTTTTTTTAAACTTATTTTAATAATTTTTATAGAAAAATTTATTTAAATAATTTTTTAACTTAGTATAATAAATTTCACAAATAAAACTTATGAATAAAATTTTATTTAAGTTATTTATCCCAAAAAGCCTGATATACAGAACTACATTACTATTATAGTTAATTAAAATTAATGAAGTAAATTTTAATAATTGTAATTAATCATATATGTACATATATTTATCATAATTTTAATTATTAAATTATTAATTATAAATTATATTATATATTTATCTTTTAAAATACGCTCTTACTTTCATGGAAACGTTGATTAAGACAGCACAATAATAATAATTAGTGATTAGTAACCCGATCCTTACATTTCATATCCGGTCAAAAGCAGGTTGAATTTGTGTGCATAACACCACCGACTTGTGCGTAACTGAACTTCACGGGTCACTTTTGTCTTGAAAATATGTTATGTAATTGCTCTATAGATAGTCTAATAATAATGGAATTTTCTTCTTTTATGTAAAGGTAAAATGAGGAATTTTAATCATTCACGAGAAAATTAACGATTAATATAATAATGTATGCATAATTTGTTATATTAAATTATTAATCATTAACTTTTTTTACCAACGATTAGAATTAGTCATTTTACTACTACAGTGAATTTATTTAGAGGAGTCGAGTTTTTTTTTTTTTTTTGAGGTCGGAGTCGAATCCAATATTAATACTAGTAGATATTTACTTTTTCTAGTATAGCATGATTCTACCGGCAGTGCAATTAGCCAAGATAACTTGAAAGCAGGCCAAAACTTATTAGGTGGGGATCTTTGAACTATGATTTTGTAATATTTTTCAAAAAAAAAAAAGAGAGAGAAAAGGACAAGCATAATTGTCAACTAAGTAACTAACAACTGACGTTGAAATGTGTATACCAAAAAAAAATTGTAGAAATATCAGTCAACAAAATCAGGCGCAGTGTTTTTTTTTTACTTTTTATGTACAGGCACAGTGCTTTACTGCTTTACTGATAAATTGTTTCCCCTTTGATTATTTTTTTTTTATTATTTGCATTTGAAATTTGTTGAATTGAACAATCCGTGCGGTGCACGAGATCAATCCTCTAGTGTAATGATAAAACTTTTTCTTATTATTAAAACCAACTCATTAATTTTAAACGGGATAAAATTTAATTGTGTTACAAATATAGTTTTTAAAAAAACAAGGAAAAAGTGAAAAACCATCTTCATAATCTCTAGATTTGGTTGTGTTTTTCTTTCTTTTCTTGGACCCTCAAAGAGTGTGGTACTTGAGAGGATATGATATTTCCTATTGTTGTGGGCTCCATTGTTTTCCAAGTTTATTGTTTTCCCATCAATTGCCACTTTGAGATCCGACAATGGCTTATATAAAAAGTCTCCCTAAATGATATGTGTTGCCTTCCATAATTTATCATACATACTCTTTGCAATTCCATTGCTGCTATGGAGGCCTTTTGTTTGTTTGGCGAGAACAGTCCAACATTGTCATGATGAAGAAACAGCTTTAAAAATACCATGTATTGCCTTTTAATACACAAATACTAGGCTGATAACTGATTTGATAATCCCTTGTTTTCTGCCTTAACAGCAACAGTGTCTATGACAATATCAACCAGGGCAACCACAAAGCATATTAATTGGGTTATTGACGTGCAAGGGAGAGACACCTTTCTTAAAAAATGAGAAGTAAAGAAGGGAAAAAAGAAAGAAAGGAAGGAACAATCTTCTAAGGCCCATATGTTTTACCTTTTGAACATTTCGTGTTTTATAGGTCCTTTTCACCATCTACCACAATGATGAAAGAGATTCCAAAGAATAAACAGTGAGTCCAATCCAAAGAGAGCTTTGTCTTCTGTGGGATAATGACAACACCACCATGCCAAGGGTGTGTCGTAAGTATTGCCCCCTAATTACAACATTGCACTCGCTGTTATCCCAAAGTATGGCCTTAATTATGTGTAGTGATTGCAGTCAAAACTGCTAATGATGAAGTGGTTGTTTTGGTTTTTAAGCTAGTCCCAGCCTTGATTGCGACTTTTTCATCGGGGCAAGGGAAAAGGTGTCAATTCTACCTTGAACCAGCTAGCTAGACTACAGAAACCAAAGGTCAAAAAACATAAATACGTTTTCACCTAAGCCTAATTATGGGATTTCAATGAAATATCTGTTAACTGTTACTAATATCATGGAATTTAATTTCACAACCTTCTGAGTACAATTTTTCTTCGGTCTTCTTCTCTTTTTATTCCCCTTTTACTTTAGGACCTTTTCATTTATGGATATGCCAAGATACAGGAACCTGACCAATTTGATCTGATGAGAAATTAATAGAACGGGATGCACGGTAGATCACTCTATCAAATTAACAGGACGTGCTATTTGCAGAGACTCCTTTACCACGCATGCACCAAAGTGACATTTAATGCAAAAAACTGGGGGCTTGGGGGGGAGGGAGGATGAGAGCAAAAGATAAACTACTACATCAAGCATAACATTATCTTCTTGGACTAATCATCCAATTTGATTGCAAATTGCGATAAAAAATATTCTCGTTTGAGAAAATGGATGCGGAATTAGAAACCAAAGTATACTTTACATGGAAAAGAAAGGTGTACAAAAACCAATGCCATATAAAACCACAAAAGAAACATAAAACGTTGTGTGAAAAATTTTAAAGTATGAGATGCGAGGTAAAGAGTACATTGTTTGCATCCCCCAAAAGTGCATTGCCCATGTGCTTTGAGGACGTTTCTTGCTTATATTAAGCGAATATAAGGCAAATAAACATAATTAAGTTCCCCCACTGTAACACGCATTTTAATATAAAATCTATAATTAAGATTAATTTGGAACACAACAACATTTAAAATTTTTTTTATCAAAATCAATTTTACCTAACTTTAAATCAATGAGCCTTTTTTCACCTTACGAGTCACAAGTTGTCATGCATGGAATATTCTTGGAGTAACTGTTAAGTCCAAAGAAGTATGTGTGTATCCAAGGTTTTCTCCTGATGTTTGACAATTCAAAAATCAAGTCTCCAGAAATGAGTCCATGGTTAAAATAACCCCTTCCAATAGGAAAGCCAAGACTATTTATGAGGAAAGGAAATCCCTCGATCGTATATGTCAAATAAATTCATCCATAACTAGTTGTGTTATTAATCGAAGGAACCCATCAACTGCATATATAATATACCTCACGTATCAAATACTACTTAAAAATCTGACAAAAATAGTTTGACAAAAGGGGAGAGACACCACTAGTAATTAAGACTTTTCTAAAGTAAATAAACTATATTTTATTATTTACTATTGGTTTAATTTAAAGTGCATCTTAATCTTGACATATTAAAATTTATAGGGTTAATAAACCCTTATTTACTCACCTTTGAAACAAATTCACTTTATAATTTTTTTAAGTATTCTATCAATGCGAGAGAAATCTTCATTGCATAGGCATTATCAGATCCCACTGTTGGGATACTTGTCAGGTAAATTAAGCAATCAAACAACATAATGAGGTGCTAATGGAATTGGGTGGGCCAACACCAAGTACTCCCCCTTTGCCACTATCCATCTAATGGATGCAAACTAGTGGTAGCTTAGCACCTTCTCATGGTTCAGACAACAGCTAAGGACCAAAAATAAAAATAGACAACAACTAGAAGAACTTAAAGAATCTGATTCAATGGCCCAAACGAGGTTACTCTCTTGAGTGATGGTGTCTTTGCTCACAAAGTAGGGAAACACCATATTTTCCTGTCATGCCGACTTCTTGCCTGTTTATTTTATTTTTTGTTTTTCACACCAGGAAAATTTGGCTTCCCAACATGCATTTTCTCACGTGAAGAAAACCTTCCTTTAACCAAAGAGCCGTTTGCAGGGAATATGTAAATAAAATCATGCATCAGTTGCCAATTTATCATTGATTAGTTCTTTCTATCTTGACTTTTCAGCTTAGTAATTCTTTCCGTAATTTATATATCCTTACGTCTGGTGCAGAAACCAGAAAGCCGCGTGCTCATAATACGGTAGCGTCTCATGTACCACACGCAACCTAAAAAAAAAATCTCCACGTGAAGGTACCAATAACAGTGTAGCGGGGTCAACACATGATGGCACTGATTGTGGGAAAGGACAGTAATAAAGACAATTAACATGTGGCGATTATTTGATTCATTTAAAATTAAATGACAACGACGGAACAGTGGCATTAAAATCGAATGAACACATCTGCTGAAAGGGTGGGGTTGGTGCACGTTAATTGGAAATTTGGGAGGGGAAAGATATAAGAAATTTTGAAGCAAAAGAACTTCATATTCCCTTTATTGTCACAAATGACAAAGGGACCCTCTCCAGCGGTAACTACCACTGAGATAAGGAGATTCAGTACTAGATATGTCTCTTCTTCTCATACACAGACTCAAATATTGCAAAGGTAAATACACAACACTAGCACAACATAGAGAACATGGCTTAGCTGCTGGATCTACAGCTTCGAGGCTGCACCTTTGTCTAAGAACCATTTCATCTCCCCTTCAGGTGAAACCAATCCAGCAGGAAGCTTAACAGAATTTTGAGAACTTCCCAACACAGAGTGAACTGCATCTGCTTTACCCTTGCCAGTCACCACAAGCGCTGCGTAAGCAGAAGTATTAATCACCGGAAAGGTGAAAGTTATTCTCTCTGGGGGTGGTTTTGGGGAGTCCTTAATGAAGGTAACCCATCTTTTATTCTCCTCCACAAGAGGATGCCCCGGGAACAAAGAAGCTACGTGGCCATCAGGGCCCATGCCCAGCAGCATGATATCAAATTTTGGAAATCCGCTAGCTGGTGATGAAGCTATCACATTGTCCTTGACCAAGTGTCTTAGACATGTCTCATAATCATCAGCCGCTCCCTCAGCAGAAAGGGTATCGTTGATTGCATAAATGTTGCCCGGAGGAATTGGCACCTGCCAAGAGAACCGTGATAAAAGTACTGACAGGTTAGATAGACAGAAAAATTAAGCTGACAGAAGACTAGGAAGGGAGACAGTATAATCTGGCCATGCAGTCATTTTAAGTAAGACAACACATTTATAAAATACAGCTTGTAACTTGAAACTGAGGGCAATTCTTTTCCTCTCTTGAATCATTTTTTAGGAAAGAGCAATACACTCAACAGACTTGTCAAAACAATACCATCCTATCCAATATCCAACAAGGGGATTCATTCACTAGATCATCCATAAATACGTAATCTCTTCCAGAAATGCTTGTACTTGTCCATTCACTTTTGTCACTTCATATATATTTTTTAAGTTTCCTATGATATCTTCACACCCTTCGGGTTTGATATTAATTTGGTTAAAGTAACCGTTTGGTCCGCTGATTATACTCATTTAGAAATCAGTCTTTGTCGGAAAAAAAAGTTTTAGTCCCTATAAATGCGTATCGAGACTAAAACTTAAGAAATAGAGTAATAGCAAAAACCAATGTGTACTAACAAAGACAGGACTAAACTTAAGCTGTTTTTATTACCTCCGCCAGTGTCACATGTAGGGACTAAATGATTAATTCATTGGTTAAAGAGAAATGTTATTTGTACAAAAATTCATACAATAATATCTTTTTGTGTATATTTCTCTCTGCACCTCATTTGTTACATGTCATAATAATTGAGAGAAACGGTTGCAAAAAGTGTTGTACATGTTGTTGTATGAATTGTTGTACTCATATGATGTCTCTTAGTTTAATCTAGTCAAAAAACAAATAAAATGGAGTCAAACTCCAGAGTTCCAACATTTGTCCCACTGAGGGCATATCGTTGCACTCAACACCTTTTGCTTGTTCGGGATAGCTTGATTATTTGGGAGTGTGGGTCGCTTGAACGAAAACATGTCCACATACCATGCTGCATCCGATTCCAAAATGGGGTTCCTATCCTCAGACATGGACTGTTTTTACAACGGTTTCAACTTAAAGAGATACATAGTTTGAAATTTGAACTAATCACCTTTTTTTTTTACTCAATTTTATGACCGTAACACATAACGAACATAGAAAGATTCTCAACAATTGGAAAACACGTAATTTTCCAACATGACCCCCGAAAAATTCATGAACATCACATAAATAATACCTTGGATAGAAGTCCATCTAAAGCAAGCTTGTAATTACTATCTTCGTGAGTCTTAGGCACGACTCTCTCATCCACCCAAAACACGTGCCATTTGGACCATTCAAGAGTATCAACATAAGGAGGTTCCAGCAGTTTCCTGAGATCCCAACAGATAACACATTAACATTAGCCCAATTCAATTCAATCGAATCACCATTAGGTTCAAAGCAAAATTGGAACATTTACATGAAAAAGAGAGAGAGAGAGAGAACCCTCACCGGAGATAGTTAATCAAAGAGCCACCAGACAAGCAAACAGTGAAAGCCCCTCTTTCAGAGGTGAACTTATTGGAGAGATCGGCGACGTATTTGGCCAGAGACACGGCGAGATCCTCCTTCTCGAAGACCTCGACGGCCACGTTGTTGGTCTCCGCCATCGACGGAACAAGCCTCTTGGGTTCGACGACGCTAATCCCCTTGAATATGAGGGGGCGAAATAAACAGAGGCGGGTGCAGGGTGGATGGAGGTTGCGGTTTGGGAAGGACGCGAGTGGGAATGGCTGGGTGTTGGAGAGGAGTGTAGATTGGGTGTAGGCCATGCCCCACTTTCTTATAAGTGCACCCAAATCAAATCAAAAGGAACAGTGGCACTCACAATGCCTACCATTTCGGTTCGTTTGCTTTCTTCTCTTCCACCTATTTCTTCATTGACTAGGCGATGCCATCGATGGGTGTGGGTGGGGGTATCCATTTTTGTTTTGGCTATAGCTTGCTGATTCATGTCATTTTAATTTTATTTGTTTGTGATTACAATAATTTACCTTGAATTCTCCTACAAAAGATTAAATTAACGTGAATGTTTTGGTTGTTGAAAGTTTTTGGATTATAAACCATATTTTTTGAGAAACTAAGATGAAAAAAATAAAATATTATGCACTGACAGTGTAGTGTAAAGTAATTTTACACTGTCATCCAGTCACAACTCATTATGTATGGTAAGTTTGTTGATTTTTATAATAATTATCTTAAAAGTCATACTAATAGTGATTTCTGATTGATTGACAGTGTAAAACTGCTTTACACTGACAATGCATAATTATTAAACTCTAAAAATATATATATATATTCATTATATGAACGAGAAAAACTACATCATGTTATATAAATATTTTATCTGTCACTTACTCTTTTATTTTTTTAAGTAATTAACTAATTATACAATTTCATTCTAAGAGTGACAAATTAATATTGTATTAATTTGGTCCTTAAAATATATAATTTAATTCCTAAATATTTTAATTTAATAATAATTTAGTCTTTAAAACTGTTAATTTTATGATAAATTTTGTCCTAAACTTGTGTTTAAATTTTTTTTCATTAAAAAATGAATATCAAACAAATAATTGGCAAGTTAGTGAAGAAAGTTTTTTTGCTGTATGCTTGATATCACTTTTTTATGAAAAACAAACGCTTATTTTTTAATTTTAAAAAAAATAATAAAATAAGTGATTATTTCTCTGTAATAAATTAAACTACGTACCTGATACATGATACATCCAGCTTTAGATATTTTAAGTTTAGACCCCAAAAAAATGTAAACAGATAGAATTATATGAAGATCTTTTCATCATTATATGATGGTGGAGGAGAACTTTATTCGGAATAATGTAGGGCACTCTTTGCGGTTGAGAAGAAAAGTTTTTAGCTTTTACTAAGAGAAAAAGGGTTATGCATTGTTTTATACTGTTATCCAATCACAAACCATCATATATAATAAGTTTGTTAATTTTTATAATAATTATCTTAAAAGTCATAACAACGGTAATTTGTGATTGGTTGATGGTGTAAAACTTTTTACACTGATAATGCATAGTTATCAAACTCTTTTACTAAATGCTAATCTTTGCAAAAAAAAAAAAATCATTTAATAAAAGTTACACAAACTATGCTTAAATATAGTTTGGTCGTTAGAATTTAATTAAAATATAAAGGATAAATATATTTCTCATTATCATTGAATTATATATTATCATGTATGATAAAATAGTTAATTTTTCTAATAATTATTTTAAAAGTTAGAGTTTATTTTTCATATACTATATCAAAAAAAAATTACACAATCAACGATTACAAATCATCGTATGTATGACTTTACACAATATCCATCAACGTTTTTTTCTTTTTGGCAATCTAGCTTGCTGATTCAAGTTCATTTTAATTTAATTTATTTGTGATTACAATAATTTACCTTTAATTCTACTTCAAAATATTAAATGAACGAGAATGATTTCGTTGTTGAAATTATCAGATTATAATAAAAATTGAGAAAATAAGATAAAAAAAATAGATTCATTATTTGAACAAAAAAATTACGTCATGTTGTATAATTATTTTGATCTTTCACTTGCTTTTTTTTATTTTTTTAAGTAATTATGAAATTTCATTATAAAAGTGACAATTAATATTGTATTAATTTGGTCCCTAAAATACATAATTTAATTCCTAAATCTATTAATTTTATAATAATTTAGTTTTTAAATATGTCAATTTTATGATAAATTTTGTCCTGAAATCGTGTTTAAAAAATATTTTTCATTATAAAATGAAGATCAAACAAATAGTTGACAAAATATTACAAAAATTAAAAAAAAAATGTGAGCAGACCGAATTATATGAAGATCTTTTCATCATCATATGATGGTGAAGGAGAAATTTAATCGGAATAATGTATGGCACTCTTCGCGGTTGAGAAGAAAAATATTTAGAATTTTACTAAATGTTAATCTTTGAAAAAAAAAACATTTTATGAAAGTTACGCAAACTATGCTTAAATATAGTTTCCTTTTAGAATTTAATTAAAATATACAAGGTAAAGATATTTTTCACTATCAGTTAATAATTATAGATTATCATGTATGATAAAATAGTTAATTTTTGTAATAATTACTTTAAAAGTTAGAGTTTATTTTTAATATATAATTAATGTAAAAAATTTTATATAATCAATAATTAGAAACTATCATACTTATAACTTTTAAAGTAATTATTATAAAAATTAATAATTTTTCTATACATGATAATTTATCATTAAATAATAATGTAAAAATCTTTACATTGTTAGTATATGTTAATTAAATTATAAAAAATATATTTTTTTAATTAATTGACAGTAAACTCTTATTTTTAATGGTAAAAATAAAGATAAAGACTTGAATTTGAATTTGTTATAAAAGAATAGTCAGACAGTAGTATAAAAAATGAGTTTCAAAGTATCATTACTTTATTTCTAAAATTACTTTTTTTTAATTTTTCGATTCATTTATTTAAATATAAGTTTATTCCTTTTTTGTAGTCAACTTTACAAAAAAAATGCATAAACATGTTTGGATTTGATTATTCAGAGGGAAATAAATGCTTTTTTAAAAAAATATCAAGAAACTAGTCAAAAAAGTAGGGCCGCTTGGGTTGAGAAAATGTTTTTTATTTTCATTTCTGTTTTTATTTTCTGAAAACAGTTTTCATTTCCAAATTTTTAAGATTTAAAAAATATGTTTGTTTTGACTTCTTATTTTCTATTTTCTGAAAACGAAAACATTGAAAATATATTTGGTTTAACCAATTTTGATAGAAAGAAAAAATAAAACATTTTATGTACATAATTTAAAATAATAAGAATATATTTACAAATTTTTATTAAGGAACATTTTGTAAATAAAAAATTATATATCATAATGAACAAGTATTTATAATATATTTATTTTATAATATATATCAATAATATTAAATTCATACCATTGTTATATATATATATTTGATTTGAGAACACAAATATTGCCAAATTAAAACAAAACCTAAAAAAAAAAATCATAAGATTATATCATTAAATAATACAATATAACCGAGTCCACCTACAACTGAACTGAGACTTTTCTCTTCCTACCTCCAACAGCACAAAACGAGATCTGAGCTTTTAAAAAGAAAAAACCCAAAAAAGAAAAAACGAAAGCTTAAGCTCCATTTTCTTTTTCTAGAAGGAATGGAGAAGCAGGTCTCGATGTAGTTGAAGATCATGGGGCGCGAGAGTGCGGGGGAGAGGTTGTCGGTGGTGGCAGTGAGGAAGATGAGGTAGCTAGCGACAGAAATGGATTAGATGGACAGATTGCGGGAGAGGAAAGAGATGGCCCTTTGGAGTTTGGAGACGATGAAAACGGAATGGGTGGACCAACCTTCACAAGACGAGGACCTTCGAAGAAAAGAAAAATAAAGACACTTTGATTATAAATATGCACTAAATGTTAATATATATATATATATATATATATATATATATATATATATATATATATATATATGTATAATAAATATATTTTATTTGTTATATAAATCATAAATAGAGAAAATAAATATATACTTTATTATAAAAAAAATATTAATTTTGTTAATAATTTTCCTAAATAATTAAAGCATAAAGTTAAATCAATCAAAGAATCAATAAATCTAATCAAATGATTTGATTAATTGATTAAAATTAAATAATTGATTGTTACAAAATATGTTAAAGTTACTACATTTATTAAAATGTTATAAACCGTAGGATTAACCTGTATTAAATGTTTAAATTTAGTGCAAGTCTTTAAATTTATATTTGGTAGCGACAGGTCATATATATACATATATATATTACAAATGAAAAGTAGTTTAATTTACACACACACGAGACATATAATATGTGAAGAGTTAATATTAATAATTTAATTTTGTATGAAGAGTTAATATTGATTTTACTTAAATTTCATATTAATTATTTATATAAGATGTTAAATTAATATTTGTTTGGTGGCGAAACTGTGGGATTATTCAAACACAATGGAGACAATTTTTGGTTGATGAAGCATGAAATGGTATGACAGAGAGGAGGATTCCGATGGTAATTATATGCAAAGAATCTAACATTCAAGTCAATATAAGAGCAAGGCAAGTGAAAAGGTGAGATTCAATTCATACTTGGTGGGCAAGAAGCCCTTATATAGTGTAGGTTTTGGCAGGAAAGCTTGTTAGATGGTTACACTGCACGTGCCTAATGTGGTAGGCAATGTTTTAAAACTCGAACCGGTCCGACCAGTTTAACTGAAAACCAAACCTATAACCGGTCTGGTTAGCTTGTTGGATCGGAGATGCATTCAACTCGGAGCATACATCATTAACTCAATGTCAAATCGGTTAACTCGTCCAGTTTTTAGCGAATTAACTCGTCCGATTTAAAGTCATGTTGCTAAAGTACACTGTCTCATCTCTCATGTTTTGACGCACGTTGCTACTACACTATCCCATGTACTGGCGCTACTGTTCCCCTTTGTAGTTGTCACACCACTGATCATTCCAATTCAATTTCAACTTTTAGCTCCCAGTTTTTCAAATTTATGAGCCAGCTTTTCAAAATCAGTAATGGTAACTTTAACAAAACAAAATTTTTGCACTGATTGCATTTGATCCCAAGTGCCATGAGCTTTCAAAATTGATTTTGCCACTTAACCATTGTGATCCTTTAATGTACATATGATAAACATAATTTATATACAACATGTTTAATATAAAAATATATAAATTTAATATATACCGGTTCATGCTGTTCAAGTAGTGATCCACTGGTTTGACCATTGACTCATTGACCCAGTACTTCAATCGAGTCGATGACCGGTCTAATTTTTAAAACATTGGTGGCAGGAGCGAGACACATGAAGCATAGGTCAGCAACATGACTTATGAAGGTCATTTTTGACAAATCAATCTTGGTGTAAGGCAACAAGGGTCATTCCAGGCCTTGGTTAGGCAGATTTATCATATGACCACATGTTGTTAAAGTTTGAGGTCCATTCTTGCGAGGTCGGTTTGTATGTCCGTGAAAGACGGAAGATAGTAGGCCAGAGACAAGTCTAGAATAATATTGATTGTTTATATAAAATTAAATAATTAATATTAATTCTTTTGAATATATATATATATATATATATATATATATATATGGTAGGATCCGTTGACACCAGTTGTAAGAGTTAGTCAAATTACACCTTCAATAACTTTTTGTATAATACAAATTTAACTAATCCAACCGTTGAATTTGATGATATTATCTTTATGATTATATATAACAAATTTCACATCACTTGGACTTTTCTAAATATGTTATCTAATATTGAATATTTACATATATTTTAATATCATATTGTACGTTAAAATAAAGTGATTTAATGAATTATTAAATAATTTTGGAATTGTATGAAATTTTGTATACTTAATCTAATTAATAAGAACATCAAATTCAACGTTGGATTAGTTAAATTTGCATTATACAAAAAGTTATTGAAGGTGTAATTTGACTAACTCTTGGTGTCAACGGATCCTGCCCTTAATATATATATATATATATATATATATATATATATATATATATATATAGAGAGAGAGAGAGAGAGAGAGAGAGAGAGAGAAAGGTATATCTAGTGAGAGGGTTATATTTATATGAGAGTGAGAGGAGTAAATTTGGGTCGTACAACCATACATGGATGGTTATGATTTAATGTTATGTGACCACTTAAAAAGTCAGGTGACTTTTTGAAAAACCCATATGAATATAAATGTTTTAATCTTGACAATTCTTGACAAGATCTAATGGTCAATATTCATTCCTCTCACTCTCATATAAAAAAAGTCCTCTCACTAGATACGTTCCTTATGTGTGTGTGTGTGTGTGTGTGTGTGTATAGGGAATGACTCTTGTGAAAACACTTGTTTATGTGTGAGCATGAGAATAACCAATAACAATTGTTAGATCATGATTAAAAAAAAAAAGACTGTTGGAATTAAAACTCAATTATAAACAATCTTAAACCCTAAACTTATTTAAAACCATAGCCACCACCATTGTTGCTACCACCACCTCTATCATCACCACCCCCACTACCACCATTGCCACCCGTTGCCATCGCTGTCACCACTGCCAATGGTGATGGACGGTTAAGTGAAATCAACATTATCGTCGCCATTGCCACCACCATTTGCTTTCTTGATGCATCGTATCTTATACTATATTTGCATAGCATTATAATTAGGACATGTTGCATATTTATGCCTTCTTTGGTTCTATTTCTAGTTATTTTAGTGATTTTTCCTTTTTGTTGGACTAGTCATAGTTTTATTCATATTTTGGTTTCAAGAATAGAATTTTCATTGATTTAGAACATGGAGAGTGTGCAAGGATTGGAAAACTCTTATGTTGAATCTTGATGATGGTGTCAAGTTTGGTTAAAGCTTGAATTGAAAAGAGTTGTAGCAAAGAGCCAAAAAGATTAAATCTGTCAGCAAGGATCACGGGCAGCCCGTGAAACACACTGCTACCCATGAACCAATTTGTTGAGCACATCAGGATCAAACAGCAGAGTTCATGGGCAGCCCGCGATCGACCCTTCAACCTGTGAACTAATTTGTGGGTGCACCAGAGTCAAGGCAATAAGGATTACGGGCAGCCCGTGGACAATCCTTTTGCCCGTGACCTGTCACCTGCAAACTATTTTAAGTATTTTTGCATTCTTATTTTGTTTGGGCTTAAACTCCCATTAGCCCAAGGTTTTAAATATACCTTTTAGGATTCGTTTATTCATCTTGAACCTTGTATTTTAGACGGCTTAAAGTGAGAGCTTTGGAGAGGAATCTTCTTCGCTTTTCTTTTCTAGTTTGGAATGCTTTTCCTCTTTTTTTCTTGTTTGTTTTTTATGGCTATGTGTGAGTAGTCATCTTTATTCTAGGATTGGGCGTAGCCCTATGAACATTTAATGAATTGATTTATTTTATCTTTGTGCTATTCTTATTCCTTTCTTGAGTTCTTCTTTATTGATTTTCTTTATTGCGAAACAAATTGGCCATGTTTTACATAACTTTAGGGATTTTGGGAAGTACTAAAAGGTGAACTTAAATACCGGAACTATAAAGAAGAAACCTAGGTCTAAACCACGAAAGTTGGTGAAACTTTTGGGGATTAATTGAATTGACAAAGAGCTCATTGGGTCTAATTAAACACAACCACCACAAAAGTAGGGGGCTAATTTGATTAGACAACCCTCCTTATCTTGAAAGAGAACGGAGGGTACCTTAGGTTAATTCACCCTCAAGAAGAACAAGTAAAAGCATAGCATAAAGGAATTAATTTAGTAAACGTCACAGGGTGAACCTCGATCCTAGAAATTTTCTTTTACCGAATCATTATCAATTTTATTTGCTTACTCAATTAAATCTCCAATTCTTAATTCTTTTACTTTTACTCTAAAAATCTAGATTCCTAATTCAAGTCTCTTCGTTTAATTTATATTAAATTGCGATAATCACTAAACCTAACGCGTAGTCCTTGTGGAAAGAACAATATTTTTATTACTCGACGATACCGTACACTTATGGTACTGCATTAAGTTTTTGGTGCCAGTACCGCATCATCAATGGTGGGGGTGGTGGCAGGTAGTGGCAGTGACAGTGGGATGGCTATGGTTTTAAGTGAGACAATCACTATTGTCATAGTTGTAACACCCCCACTTTAACTTACTTGTTGTTTGTCTAATTATTCTATGATTAATTGTGAAAAATAAAATAGGAACCTCAAGGGTATGATTTTTCATGGATATATTCATGTTAGAAAGTTCTGTCTAGTTTAGATTTTTAATAATTTATTTGGATTAGGACCCGGGAACGACAAAACAACTTATTTATCCCTGAAAACTTGCATAATAGGATAAAAATAGAAAAAATTATCTAGAGTGGTTTAAAAATTATTTTTAAATAATATTTATATTCAAAATAATTAATAATAATTTTAGAAATTTTTCGGAATTTTTTTGAGACAGTTTTTGGGAAATGATCGGTATACCCTTAGCCGATTGTGAAAGCCAGCAGAAGACTTTTTAACCTCAAAAAATTTTGAAAAATTTATATTGAGTATATTTTAATTATACCAATATTATTTTAAGGGAAAAATAGTGAAAAGTCAAAAAATATATTTATTTGGCAAAAATTGGATTTATTGGCTTAAGAAATGCCTTTTTAATAAAAAAATTTATTATAAATAATATGTACATGAGAAAAATATGAAAAATTTTCGTAATGCTTAATAAAATATACTTGAAAATGTGGTGTGGTCTGATTTTTCAAAAACCTATCCAAAATTTCTATCTAATTTTGTTGCATTAAATTAATATTTAATTATTTTAATATCTAATAATTATATAAAATAATTTTTTTTCGAATTTCAGAAGTCTTGGCTGGTCTGGCACGTTTCCCTTTTGACCACATGTGGAAAGTACAATGGAAATGGATATTATATGATTTTTGAGCCAAAAATTAAATCTAAAATACCTACTTTTTGACCTATAAATAACCCCATCACCCACTCTACTATTACACACTCTTTCCTTCAGATTTTCAGAGCCTCTCCCTGCCTCCCCAGCTGCTGGAACGTGCAGCACTCTTCCCTCTCCCCAAACTCTTGCAAATTTTTTTTTTCTTCTTTCTTTCATCACCATTAAGAGCTTTCACCAAGTTTTAAAATCCTAAACCTCTAAACCAACCCTCCTCTCCTAATCTTCTACCAACAAGCCTTGTTTAGAGGTAAGGGGGAGTGGGGTTTTAGCCTCTAAATTTGTTTCTTAATGGGTGTGTGAGTGTGTGGGTTTTCCCTTAAACCCAATTAATATATTAATACTACTACTACTACTACTACTACTACTACTACTATATAATTATTAATATTCTTGTCATTTAAATTATTGCTTTATTATTATGTCATTTACTTTAATGTCATTTATTTTCTTGTCTTATTATTATTTCCATTATGTTGCAATTTATTTTTATTTTATGCTTTATTTATATTTTTGCCCATTTACATTATGTCATTTACTTTATTGTTTAAGTTCTTGCTATTTAGATTCTTGCTCTTTAAATTTCTTGCTTTATTTATTGTCATTTAAATTTTTGCCCATTTAAATTATTGCCATTTATTTTATTGTTATTATTGCTATTCTATTGTTATTTACTTAAGTTTCACCTTATTGTTATTTTAATTATTGTCATTTATTTTGATGTTACTTTCATTACTATTTTGGCATTATATTATAACTTAAAATATCCTATTATGAATAGCTATTATGGGCTTATGCAAAAATAGCTATTTTCTAAAAAACCCAATTTTAAGCTTCAAGATCACTTAGAGAAATAAAATTTTTGGAATTCATTTCTCATCACAAGGCTCACGGCCAAGACTAAGAAAAGGGTAAGAAATATTTTTTTGTTTTTTTTGTGTACCAATTAACTTATTAGAATGGGTAAAATAGTTGGAAATAATAATTGCTATAAAATTAATTTTTGACCACATAGAAAATGAACTCAATTTCTAAAAAGAAAAATATATAAATTGGGCTTTTTCTACAAAGGGCATTCGGCCCATTAAAGAAATAAATCAATGAAGATAAATCTTTCATTTAGATTTAGCATTTTTGATAAATACTTGAATTGATAAAAAAAAATTGGTAAGAATATATTCTAAGGAAAGTTAAAGAAAATGTTTTCTTGAAAAAGCAAGTTCTATTAAGTTTTTAGAAATAGAGCTTAGACTTTAGGCCCAAATTTGGAAAAGTTTTTGGGATAAAGACCTTATTAGACAATTTTAAATTGTTACCATTAAACTACTATTTTGAACAAATTATGGCTAGTGTGAAAATAAATAAATAACATCAACAAAGGTTTTTATAAAATTGCGCACCTTCTTGAAATTAGAAGTGTTGATTCTTATAAGATGAATAATTCGAATTTTAGTAAAAAGGAAATAATTAAAGAGAAACTCTAAGTATGCTCTGTGGTTGCAGCATAGTCTGACCTTCCACATCAGAAAAGAACTTCTCTTAAAAATTTTACGTCCTAGTCATAATTGTAAACGAAAGTTTTTCTCCTTAAAATAGTCTGATTTGAAAAGATAGAAAGGGATAAGGACAAATCAAAATAATTAAAATTGTAATAAATGTATAGACGTGTGAGAATGAATATGCATAACGCTTTGGTTATTGATATTTCCTTCCCTGTGATGTTCATATTGAGTTGTTTCTAAGTTCTATGAAAATGTGATGGATGAATGACGTCTCTGTAATGAGAAACTCTGGAACTCTGCTGGATTATCCAGAGAGTATGTCTTGAAACTTAGAAAGCAAAGTCATAGGAAAACCCCGATTGAGTTAGGACCATGTTGAGAAGCATGAGTGCCTGTGTCTGGGAAGTCACAGTTGGTACACTGCGGGATGAAAGGCAGGGACCATTGTTCGGGTCTTGAGGGTAAAGGTGCTGAGTTGTGAACACCCCAATGGCCAGATTAGCACCCTGGGCCGGGGTAAATCACGTAAACCGACTCGGCAACCCTGACGCCTGCTCAGCATCACCATGATTGGTGTAGTGTATATCCCTGATGGGCGTGTGGCCCTTTCCTCGAAGATGATGATTACGACATGGATGTCTGTACCTTGTGAGGGATTATACGAACTCCCAATCGCTTCCCAATGATTCCTGATGGTTAAAGTAAAACATCAGAGATGGGTATGGATCCATACGTCTGGTAAAGGTTGAGATTGAGTCGTAATAACGTAGGTCAGACCTTAGGATTTCCCCTTATTGCTTGTTTAAATTGTTGTTTGTAACCTATTAAGAAACGAATGAGGCTTTTATAAAAACCTCACTCCTTTCTTGTTTGTTTCTTTTCATATACGATCGTGGTACAAGCAGATGGACTCTGAGGACCAACCGTGACGACTACTCTACGTATGACTTTTGTAGATTTATAGGATGGGCTAGCCTAGTATAGACCTATACTGCTCTGACATAGGTCATTTTTGTTGTATAGCTATGGGCGGGTATTTAGGCTTCTTTTGATGTATTTCTTTTATGTGCTTTTGACGTATGTATTGATATCTGACCTTGTACAAAGGCTTGATGCACACATATATATATGATGATGTTTACTTCACAAGTTCTCTATCTGATGTCTCTTAGAATTACTAACGTTTGAGAAAAATAAGTACGTATTAGTTTTAAATCAAGCCGACGTTCTAATAAACAGATCAAGAAATAATAAAATAAAATGAATGTATGTCTTATTATAGCGGGTGTTACAATAGTTGCCACTGCCAACCCTATCACCATCGTGGTGGAGCCAGCAATGGTGACGACAACAATAGTGGTGGTCTCACTTAAAACCACAATCATTCTCGTCACCCCGACCACCACCGCCATTGGTGGCAATAGTAGCGATGCCGACAACAGTGGCAAGTGACAATAGTGGCAGTGGCAATGACATGGTGATGGTGGCAACAACGGTGGTGATTGTGGTTTTAAATGAGTTTAAGGTTTAGAGTTTATGATTGTTTATAATTGAGTTTTAATCTCAACAGACTATATTTTTTTAATCTTGATCCAATAGTTGTTATTAATTGTTTCATATAAGTAAGTGTTCTCACAAGAATCGTTCCCTATATATATATATATATATATATATATATATATATGTATATGTATAGGATCAGGATCCGTTGACACTAGGTGTCAAAGTTAGTCAAATTACACATTCAGTAACTTTTTGTAGAATGCAAATTTAACCAATCCAATCGTTGAATTACGTGATATTATCTTTATGATCAAGTACATCCAATTTCACACCATTTGGACTTTTCTAGATATGTTATCTAATATTAGATATTTATATATATTTTGATATCATATTGTACATTAAAATAAAGTGATGTGATGAATTATTAAATAATTTTTGAATTGTACAAAATTTTGTATACTTAATCTAATTAATAAGAACATTAAATTTAACGGTTGAATTGGTTAAATTTGTATTCTATAAAAACTATTGAAGGTGTAATTTGACTGACTTTGACACCTGGTATCAATAGATCTTGACCCATATATATATGTATGTATGTATGTATACACACACACACACATATGTGTATATGTATTGAAAGAAAAAAAGTTTATTTTATTTCCTTTGTACTTCGGTGAATAAAGTTTAATAAATAGGTTTTCAATCAAAATAATATGAAATTTAAAACAATTCATCAAAATAATATAAATTTAAAATAATTCACTAGTTTAAAATTGTTTTTTTATACGTAGAATCTGTGTATGTTGCATTAGTGAAGTGGATGTCATACATGCTGTGTATGATTAATAAATGTAACACTCAATAAAAAAATGTCATGTGTGGCGATATTATGTGTCATGCACAATAACATTGCTTAACATTAAAAGAAAATAATTATAGAAGTTTTCATGTGTCACAATAAGGTTGTTTAACTTTAAAAATAGAATTATGCCAACAGGGGTTGATACATTTGGCTGAGTCCTTTACTTACACTGTGACTTGGGTTTGATTCTCAAATTTTCCCTATAGGTAAACGATACGTATTGTAAGGGGGCGTATCTTCCCCCAATCTAAACTTTTTGTTATAAAAAAAAAAAAATTACAAAGGTTGTCATGTGTCACGGACCATGTTTATTAACCTCTTTATTGTGCATCATGTTCTACACCCCACATGGTATGCATAGTTTTATAAAGTGCTTTTTCTTTCACTGGTGAATTTATTGTTTTGCATCCATTTTTCTCCTATCACACGTGATTTTGAGCACTCATATTTTTGTTTGTTTCATTTCTAGCCATTTCTAAAACTGTACATGCTTACTTTCATTGGTTTTTTTTTTTTAATTTCATTTCTAGTGTTATCCAAAAATCGTTTTTGAAATTATTCCATTTTCATTTTTATTATTTTTTATTCAAATCGTAAAATATTCAAAAGGGTTGAAGATCTCAATTTTGAAGGTAATAAGAATCTAATTCAAATAAATTGCAAGATCATCTTAGATGTACTAAAGCAAAAAAATTACTCAAAGTTGAAGTTTGGGGTAGATCAAAATATGTCAACTTTAATAAGTAGATTTATGGTTGCTCGAGAAAATGAAAAGTGCTCTTTCAAATTTGTATCGATAAAGATGTTAAGTACATAATAAGTACCATTGAATAACATTCATTAATGATCATGCTAGAATTGTATTGATATTAATGCAATTGGCAATTTAACAATAGCAATAGAGCCAGGTAATTTGAGTCATTGTAATTCATACAGGAATGGTTATGATGTTGACAACTTCTAGCTACACTAGCTAGTAAGTAATTTAAAAATATATTATTTTTTAAATGCTTTGCATTTAATATTAAATTGTATAACAAGTTATGACTCAAAGTACACATGTATAAAAAATGTAAAGACTTTGTAGCATGTGTGTGTTGTTGTGACTTATAGTGATAAAGATATTAATTTATTAAATGATGATGTTTTCGATTTTAATATGATACTTACATGGGAAAGCTGTAATGACCCACTATCACTACAAGCCAACTTTATTACTTATTCATGATTCAATTTTAACTATTTAAAACTATTTATTTATTTGTTTATGAAAATGTGTGTAAATTTTTCACATTCCCAGATGATTGCATTGCCAATTAAAATATGCCTCATGCAAAAGTAAAATCCATACATGTAAACATTTGAGGATCAAAAGTCGCACGTCAGTATAATGTTAGAGTACATCTAAAATTTCAAAATGTGACACCTAATACTCCAACCTATATACAAAAAGATCAAAATATTTCAAAAGTGGGGTATGTGTAAATACACGTGGACTCATCTATAAGTACAAGTTTACAAAAAGGGGATTATACATACACCACGCACTCCCTAGGTTGGTCATTGTAACGTCTTGCTTTTCCTAATGCATGATTAAGTGTTTTAATAACTAAAAAGTGAAATTTTGATATGTAATCTAGGTGATTAAAAGAAATAAATGAATTGTTATTATGTATAATATGTAGTAAGTGGTGATGGTAGAAGGCCCTTTTTGGGTAGAGCTCTCATAGAAGCTCTTTTCTTTATGTTTTGATGTATATGTTGTATAGCTGATTAGCTATAGGAGTTTTGTTTTGTGTTTCTTCCTTGGTATTGTATGTAAATGGGCCTGTATACAATATTATCTCATATCTTGTATATATTAGAGCAACATGTGGATCGATTATTATTAAGTATCTTTATGTATATATAGGGGTTTGTTTGTAATACTGTGGCGACAAAGGGTCGTTACAATCATAACTAAAACTCTAATAAACTAAAGTGAAATGATCCACACCAGAACCTTCCCCTATTCATGAAACTCAGAGATAAAGGAAGCGGGACATAGCACAGGTTGCCTCAACAATGTCACTATAGGTAGGCCTACCCACACCTCTACCTTTCAAAGCATTAAGTGAGGCCAATCCAAAGAAACTCAGAGGAAGCCTAAACTCTCAAATCAAGTGTCCTTCGTGTAAAGCCAATGTACCCACATCAGATGCGTAAGTAAGGAGGATGTCTCACATCTGGCAATCTCCCCTCGTAACGATATCCTCAAAAGGGTGGCCATCGTAGAAAGCGCTCACTAATTGGAGTCCAAAAAGTACCTCTCATGGGAAACTAAGCTTCGGCCATTTGATTTTGCAACAATGAATCATCGTGATCATCACAATCACACACACACACACACACAAAGTGATAAGTTATCATATGCAACACATATAACATTAAAATATAACATGCATATTAAACACATCTTCTTTAAGAATAATTATTGACATGCCATAATCATCATCAATGTCATATCATCAGTCACAGATTTCAACGCCATATGTAATGTATGCAACCACATTCTCTGTGGAGATAACACCTATTGATTGACCAACAAGACACATCCCTTAAACATGCATGCTAAAGGTCACCACCCAAATATAGGCAAAAGTGGCACGTGCCAAAAGCCATTAGGGATACCGATCCTAATCTCACAGTAATTATGGCTTCGTCGAGATATACTTATATGGGTAGTTGCCATTGCGATTCAGGCTAGGCATGTGTTCAGTCAGAAAACACAAAAAATAACATCTAGTTCAAAAACTAACTTTCCAAGTTCAAAACCATTCTGCATATACCGTGCATTTTTTTCAACAAAACATGATATACACTCAATAAAAACAACACAATAGATTCAAATCACCGAATAGCAAGCAAAAAGGGTAGCTTTTCTTACTGTTCTTTTGGTCCCAACAACAACAAATTTGCTTAAGGAGGAAAAAGCCTTATGTTTTCTTTTGTTTTTTAAAGCATGAATCCAACAATAAATCGTAAAGAGAACATAGTTTCCCATCAAAAGCAAGAGAGAACAGATTTAGAGATGAGGGGAATAAAAGATTGAATGAATAATGAAAGAAAATAAAAGGAATAAAAAGAAAGGATGAGTTAGAAATGGAAGAACTCACCAACAATTGGTCTCCAAACCCACAAGCACTTGAAGCTCCATTATTAGGGCCAAGAAAGGAAAAGAAAATGAAGTGTATCACAAGGAGGGGGAAAAGGTTCGATTAGCATAAAGACAAGAATGTGTTAATTTACTTGTTTGTCCATTGTTTAAGTTAGAAAGACGAGTATTTAGTCTTTTAATCATTACAACTACTTTTGGAATGAGTTTAGAAAAAGAAAATGGACTTGGCTTTCCTTGGAAGCTAGAAGTGGCTGACTATATGGAGAAACCATTAGGGTACAAAGATATAAGGAAATCAAATCATTATATATATAACCAATTGTACATTTGGTTAGGGAATTTAATCAGAATTGAACTAGGATTTTTAAGACCATTTCCTTGGCTCCATGGAATATGTTTAGCACGTGGTTTTTATAGAGAAGTAGGAGGAATTAAATTTTGAATTTAGGTGCTAAGCAAAAACACAATTCAAGCCTAAGATATTTTCTCAAGAAACAAATGAATTAACAAAATTTAATCAATTAAATTTTGGCAGCGGAATAAAAAATTAATGAGTTTATGACTTGTTAAAATGTCTCAGAGGGTCTTTGGGATATCTCTATAAGGATAAAGAAATTCTTCTCTCTTTAAGTTTTTGTTTATGTGGGAACCAAACCCAATTAAAACAAATATCTTATTTTAATCAAAAGAAATAGAAATAACATTTTGATTAAAATCAAATTAAAGTCTAATCATTATAATTTATAATTAATAGTTAAAACACCATACTCAAATAATAAATTTCATATAAATAAAATAAAAATAATTAATAAATTAAAATAACAATAAATTGTGAAAAATACCAAAAAAATTAATCAATGTTTAATAATTTTAATCAGTTTTAAATTTTAATTAACTTAAACAATACAAAAAATAATATAAAACTGGAATTAATTTATTCAAATGTATAATTTTTTTTATCAGTCAGAAAATAAAAGGAACAAAATAGAGAGACTTAGCACCTCCGAATACAGGTAATTCCTAACATATCCACTAAAATTTTGGCATGCAGGTCACGAGGACAAGAGGCCTAAATAGTAAGGTGGTGGTTTCGTTGTAGCTTCTGTTTTCGCTAAATAGTCCGCACAACTATTGCCTTCCTTAAGCGTATGCTGAAGACAAACTTGCTAGTCTAAGGATAGATAAGCTTGAATCTTGTCCACCAGGGGTGCATAAGGGTGAGCAGGACAGGCACCCTTGCACACAAGGTCTAAAGCCATTAAACAATCCAATTCATAGATAAGATGGTGCGTCGGTGAAGAATAGCTTGGAATTTAGCTTTGAGGTTGGTAGAAACTATGTAAAGTCCTAAGTAACCATTGATCCATTGGTCATAGTAATCACGGTTGATCCCACTAAAGCCTGAGAGATTAGGGTTACCAAAACTGCTATCGTCTGTATTCAATTTGATGAAGCCATGTTGAGGAGGATGCCAACAAATTTCCTAATGTTGTTATCTAGTAGTAGACGTGGGAAACACCTTGCAGATTATTGAATGAAGCACCTGAATTTGATTGATGATGAACCAACTAGGCCAGACTTTGTCCTAAAACATTATTATATTCTTAGCCTTCCAGAAAAACAATATGCAGTCACAAAAAGAAATCCCTCAACTGTAGAGGCGTTAGAGCGAAGTCAAACGAAACTGTCCTGACAAGAGGCGTCTTGGTTCACATCCATACGAAGTAACCCCCAAACTATTTGTGCGCAGCTGTAGTCTCGGAGTAATTGGAGGGTTGTTTCGTTCTGATCACCATACCTGTTACAAGACAAATCGAGGGAAAGATGACGTTGAAATTTGAAATGGTTAGTGGGAAGCTTCTTATGATTAGTTAACCAAAGAAAGTGCTTAATGTTTTCTAATAGGGGGTGAGACTAAACCCAGGATCCATTTCTAACATAGGTACCAAGGGTTGAAAGGGATTTTGTGAGTCACTTATAAGCTGCTTTGGCCTAGTAAAGTCCATTAGGTAAAGGTCCCCAAATGACAATATCCGATGAGGATTCATTCAAAAACAGACTGCAAATCTCATGTTTGATTTTAGTGGTGATAGGGGTAGTAAGTTTGTTCCACTGCTAAGTGCCATTAACAAAAATATTACACAAGGTGAAGGCCATATCTTAAATATGGACATAGTCCACCCTTTGACATACAACACCATTGGGAGACCACCTATCATACCAAATGGAGACATCTCCTCTTCTTACTCGAAAACAAAATCCTATATTAAGGGAATCAGAGGCCTTGGTAATGGAGGACCAAGAATAGGAGCTATCCTTAGGCACTTAAGTAGGAAAAAGAGTCTCATTTAGCATATCTTTACCCTTCAGGAGCTTAACCCATAACTTGTTGGGTTCATGTAACAGTGACCAGGCATGTTTACCAAGGAGAGCTATATTTGATTCTCTTGAAGTCCGGATACCCAACCCGCTTTTACTTTTATGCCTAGTTATCGTACTCCAATCCACCCAGTGGAGATGAATTTTCTAGTTATAGTATCAATAAATTAACAAACCTCCTCTAGAAGCCACACATTTTGCATCAGTGTAAATAGGAATAGCATTCAGAACAGACTTCGTAAGAGTTACGCCCCCCGCTCAGTTTAACAACTTCATTTTCCATCTGGCTAAACAAGTATTATGCGGTCAAAGATATAAGCGAAATCAGCTCTCTTAACACACCCAGTTAGGATAGGGAATGTAACAACCCTCTGTCACCACAGTACCACTTACTGCCTCATACATTATTAAGATATTTAATAAGCTATTACAATTTCATTCATGCCATAAAGTATATATATACAAGATATAAAATAATATAATATACAAGCCAAAATTATAAAATACCAAGGGAGAGGGATACAAAAATAAACTCCCTACAACTAGTCAACTATACAACATATACATCAACCACAAAAAAATCTTCCAAAAGATCCACCCATAAAAGGCCTTCTATCCTCTCCACTGAGAACTCCATGCATCAACTGTGGGAAACTGGGTCTACTGAAGCTTCACCCTTTACTCCCACGCCAAATGACATGATCATCACAATCATAGCAACACACGACAACAACCAACAACCACAACAAAACAAAACAAAACCAAATAGTAAGGCAAAGGTAAGCTTATGAAACAAGGAGAAACATATAATATACAATCCATATTGTCAAACCATCAACATACTAATTTGGAATCCAATTCATCGAAGAATGGGTTACATACATTACAACACAACACAACACATTGTGTTTTCAACACTAACATGTCAATGCATGAATGACACGACTCGAGAGATTTCCTACATTTCGGGCGATCAGCCAGGTCTTACCCCTACCATGGCCTTCCAAGTACCATTCAAGGATTGCCAAAACTCTGATCTATAGATAAGCTTAGTGGTTTGTCAGGATAAGTGAATGTGGATGGTGGTTTGCCGCAACACAAGGCCTGCACTGCCTTGGCCCCCTACGGGATTTACCCATCCACTCATCCTCAAGGCCCATCTTTTCGACCCACCCCACGTCTTATCTAAGCACTAGGTTGAAGGCCCGTATGAGCTACAGCTCCTGTCAACCATCCAACTTCCATGCCTATCCATACACGGCTTGAGGGCCATATAACCTCAGCCAACAACATATGCACGAAATGCATGAGTCACAACAACAACTCAAAGACAGCCATTCATCAATATATATATATATATATATAATCATAGCACCACATAGCCTACTCAGTACCACTTGTGGTCCAACAATCATTATCATCCCCATGTAGGCCCAATTCAGCCTCTTACGTGGTCAACAGGCAAAGCTCCGTCTAGGCAGCACATATCTCATGAGACATCTCACACGTTTTAGGTGAGGTTCTATCTAAGCAACCAACACCCTCTATATATCTCACCATCACAGCACACTACTACTAGTGGAGGCTTTACCTGAGCAACCTTTCACTTAATAACCATTTTCTTACAAATTCTCACACAACAAAACAGAAATACATGTTCATTCAATGACCCTTATGCTCGCTCAGTGAGTAGCCACTCTAGAGAGCAGCCAAGTCTTAAGTATAATTCCCACTTAGCAAATATGTTTTTTGCTTAGCGAGATACTTACAATAGAGAGCCATAAACCTCCAAGGCTCCAATTCACTCAACGAGGACAAGTCTCACTCAGCGAACACCTTCAGAAAACTTTGTAACACTCATCCCTCGCCCAGTGAGTATTTTACTCGCTTAGCGAATTGATTTTCGCTTAGCAAATCTCCTCCTTTCTTACTCATTCATCCTACCTCAAGAACACTCGCTCAGTGACAACAGGGGTCGTTTAGCAAATCTTCAACCAGACAACTTCATCCTAATTCTAGAGCATTCTCGCTTAATGAGTCCCTGAGTCATTCAGCGACTCTCTTCGAACAAAACCAAAAATCTAACCTTTTCATTCATCCTTACTCTAATTCAGTTCAACCAAGGTCCAATAGATTCATACAGCATCTAAGATCAACATTCAGCGGAGTTTTGCAAACAAAACAACATACACCAGCAAATCATCCAAAACTCAAGCAAACCCATTTCAACAACAAAATCCCATAGAATTTCAAATCAATTAGTTTCCAATGCAAACCAATGCAAGAATCACACTTAACAACACTCAACCAACCAAATACATCTTAAATAAGCTTTCCTTACCTCTAAAAGTTCTCGAATTTGAATTTAGGTTCCTTGAGAATTTGATATCTTGAGCCAAAACTTCAAAAGACTGATCCTCCTCTCACCCAAAGCACTAAATTGGGCTTGGAATCCTCTTAACACCCTTAGTAACTCAAGAGTTTTCGAGAGAGATGAAAAGAAGAGAGAGAAAGGAATGGGGAAAAATGAGAGAAACTCCTCCCCTTCCTTCCTTTTATACCTTAACCTCCTAGAGCTTTTGCATGGACTTTGGCCCAATTGAGGCCCATGACTCCTCAAACCACTCCCCATAACCCATAATCGGTCTAACTCAATTGTTCTCCTCAAAGCCTAAAATCACTCCAAAACCACACCTACATTGATTCAAGCATATATCCCAAGTTTCCTAAATTCAAACCAGAATTTCAAACAAACTACTTGCAACCATCATCACATACAACAAACCATACATAACAACAATTCATTTATTTCTTTTAATTACTTAGATTACATATCTATTTTCCATTTTTTTTAATTATCACAACAGTTAATCATGCATTAGAAAAACAAGGTGTTACAAGGAAAGCCTAGGTAGCTTCAAATCTTTTGAGTGTACTGAAATCCCACAATACTCGTGAACTTCAAGATCTTCTGCCTAGACATATTCTTGGAAGCAATAAATCTTGATTTATGGACGTTAATCTTCAAACCTAAGGCTTGGCAGAAAAACATCTAAGACATTGTGGACAAGATACACCTATAAGGACTTCGCTTTGGTGAACAACAAGTAGTCATCGACAAAGAATAAATGCGAAATTGCTGAACCATCCTTAGAAATTTGCACTAGTTTCCAAACATTGACCTAGACTTTCTCTTGGATTAGAATTTCTAGCTTCTCCATGCAAAGGACAAAGAGGTAAGGTGACATGGGGTCCCTCTGACGAAGTCCTTTATGAGGCGAAAAGCTCTCCAGAATCTCGTTATTCCACTTGAGAGAGAGTGTAACATATCAAATTATACATTTGGAGTGTGTCAAGGATTCAAATGTATTATTTGATAGTATACTATGACATATATCACTTTTCTTCAAATTAAAAGATATATGCCACAAGTGTTACACTATAGACAAAATATAGAGTAAATTACACTGATACCTCCCGATATTTCATCAAATTTCACCCCATATCCTTCCTTTTTTGCTTTTATAATAACTCCCTTAATTATTTGATAAACATTACACTGACACTCCTTATACATTACATTACCCCTTGATTGTTTGAAAAACATTATATCATATATTCCTATAAGGGAGATTATTGTAAACGTTAAAAAATATAGGATGATTATGTGCAATCTCAAAAAACTCAAGAAGTGTCAATGTAATTTACTCCAAAATATAATAAGGTATGGTCATCATCAAAATATATTTTATCATCACTGAATGAGACAAAAAATAATCATAAATATGCATTAAAATACATAAAGTTGTAATTGAAGATTTTTTCTAAAATAAATTTATTTAGTAGAAAATAAATAAGAATTTAGCATATAGATGTAATTTAAAATATATAGCTCCTTTATCGTATTACACTTTATTTGGGTTATGTCTAACTTATTATTATTAAAGTTTAAAATTAAATAAATTGATACCTGTTTGTTATAAAAATAACTCAATTTAAATAAAGTATGATCATCATCAAAAGCTAAACTTGGTATTTTACTTTATCTTTTTGGTACATAATTTATCTATATTAATCAAAATGAGATTTTTTAATTAAAAGTAATTATTTATTTTAAAAAAAAGGTAAGGATAACTTTATTATCACTGAAAGAAACAAAACATAATTCACAATAAAAATTAAAATATGCATAAATGTAATCTATAAATCTTCATGGAGATTCTTCATAAATAAGAACACACATATTTTCTTATTCTAACTAGGCAATTGAGATCAATATTTGGTAATTAAAAGTGCAAAACTTTCTACTTTTAAAAAGAAAGAGTTGAATCACATGTACAATAACAAATTACTATCTAATATAAAAACAAATTTAAAAAAACTCCCTTTCTTAAAATACACTTAAGATCAAAAGTAATATAAATTGTACCTCTTACTTAATATTGTAAAATAAATACGCAAATGGTTACTTCAAAATACTCAAAAAATCAAGGCTAGGATTGTTGTTTATTATATATATTTGTTCGAAATTAAATATCAATGTCATTTAATGTAATATAATATTTTTCATATAGGACAAAAAAAAATTAAAACAAATGTCTATTGTCATAGTAAAATGTTCTAATTAAAAAATTAAGATCAATATCTGATAATTAAATTTGCAAAACTTACTTCTTAAAAAAAAGAATTGAATCATATGTGCAATTGGAAATAAATACATAACATGTAAGCAAAATTAAAAAAAAAAGCTTCATGACAAAATATAATTAATATAAAAAATAATATAAACAGTACCATAAAATAAACACACAAATGGTTGCTTTAAAGTATTCTAAAAATCAAGGTCAGGACTATGTTCCATTATATATTTCTTTGAAATTAAGTATTAATGTCATTTAGTATAAAGGAAAAGCTTTTATATATACACTAACAATAAATGTCTATTAAAATCGTTTTAAAGAAAAAACTAATAATTGCAAAATTTAATTTAAAATATTTTTTCAATTGTAATATCAGTTATTAAATTCCATATATATCAAAGTTATAAATAAATGAGAATATATTTATAAAGGTAATATTTTTTAAAACACACATTTTTGCAAATTAAAATGATATAGGATATGTGTGAATATAAAATTGTTTAAATATATATTATTATCCATAATTATATGTGTGTGTGTGTGCATGTGTGTTTATAAATATTGATATAGATATCTACTAATTGATATTTTTGTAAAATTAAGAAATATATTAAAAAATTATGATAATATAAAAAATTATAAGTTGTAAATTTAACACCAGTGCAGGGTACAAGATATTACCCTAGTTTTAATTTAGAGTAAAATATGTTTTTGATTCCTTAAAATATTTCAAAATGTTAGTTTCAATTCTTATAAAATTTAACCCACTAGGATCAGCCTAATGGTGGGAGGTTTAAATAATATACAAGGTCCTAGGTTTTAACATTGTTACTGTCATTGTATACTAAAAAAAAATTCTATAAAATTTAATATATTTTTAGTCCCTTACATTAAAAAAATGATGTGGTTTTAATCCTTCATCAGTAGGGTTATTTGTGGATTGGTTTGAATTGATTTTGAAGAAAAAAAATCTAATCAAATCATTTTGATTTTCTTAATTTATTATTCAATCGGTTTGATTTTAAATTTAAATCCAATCTTATTCAATCCAATCTAAAGTAGTTTGAATTGGATCAATTTTCAATCTTAGTCTTATTTTTATTTCTTTTGGAGAAAGTATTCATTGTAAGATATACAATAAACATAATAAAAAATAATTAAAATTTAAAATATCTCAATTATAAGTTATTATATAGTAATAGTACTATAAATCTTTAAATATATACTATTCAAAAAAATTTACATAATTTGATAATTATATTTACGTAGCTTTACTCAAATAATTACTAAAAAAATAATATTTAATTACATATATTTTTTATAAATAAATATAAGCAAAGTACAAGTTGTGTGATATTTTTACAAATATATGAGAAATAAAAATGTAAATATAAGTATTGTAAAAAAATGTAAATATAAGTGGTATCGTATATGTGTGTGTATAAGTTTGAATTTGATTGAATTAATTTTTAAAATCAAATATAAAATTTAATTCAATCCAATAAAAAATGTCATTTTTTGATTTGTTTAATTTTTAGTTTATTCAATCTTTATTTTTTAATATTTTTTATTGGATTTGATTGCTTTATAAACAGCCCTACTTGACTAAAAATACATGTTATGTAAAATTGTAGGGTCTAAAAACTATTAAATTTGTATATAGACTAAAACTAACATTTCAAAATATATTGAAGAGACAACAACAACATATTTTACTCTTTAATTTATAATATATGAGTATACAAAAAAAGAAAAGAAAAGTAAGTGATAAGTGATTTTAAATATTAAACTAATATTTTAGCCCGTACAATACATAAGATATGTATTTATTTATAAAACTAAAGTTTACAATAAATAAATACTTTTGAATGTATAAATTGTATTATAATTAAATTTATTATTTATAATAAATAAATATTTTTGAACATATAAATTATATTTTAAATTTATGATAATTTTTACTATTGATATACATAGTTATTTTTTATTATTAATAATTTCTTTTAAAAAATATTAAAATTTAATTTAAAAATAAAATAAAAATAATAAATTAAAAGATATAAGAAGTGAATAAAAATTTGCTCTCGTTGAAAAAAAATGCTTAAAAAAGATTTTCTTGTTGAAAAATGATCCTTAAAAATATTTTTGTTCAGCATAACTATTCTATTTTTTTTTTGGTGGGGTATTCTAATTTATATACTTAAAAGATAAAAGATCTGGAAAAACCTTAATAAGTTTTCACACACACAAAAAAACCTTTACAAGTGGCAAACAACGGAATTAGTTCGGGAGTAACAAAACTTGGGTAACCAAACACACAGTGAGTCCTGAAAACCCTACTTAAAAAATTCTCCCCCCTATATATAATACTTACGTTCACAGACGCCGGAAACCCTAATAGCAGTTTAGGAAGAGAGGTAAAGATGCAGATCTTCGTGAAAACCCTAACCGGGAAGACGATCACCCTTGAGGTGGAGTCAAGCGACACCATTGATAATGTGAAAACGAAGATTCAGGACAAAGAAGGTGTGGTTTAATCGAAACGATACGATTGATTGATTCTCGTTCTGTATTGTTCGCTCTTGTTTGATTCATTTTCGTTATTCTCACTGTCTAGGGATTCCTCCGGACCAGCAGAGGTTGATCTTCGCCGGGAAACAGCTGGAGGATGGCCGTACCCTCGCCGATTACAACATCCAGAAAGGTTTGGAATATCTCAATTTCGAAATTGCGTACTATTTGGCTATATTAATTGCATTAATATTTTGAATGTGGTAATTGATTGATTTTTTGTTTTTTTTATACGATTTGTAGAAATTGTATTTAGCCATAGCTGTGTATGAATGCCAAGGGTGTGCTTGTTTGTGTTGGCGGAATTGAAAAGCTGGAAATTGGGAAATTGATAAGTAACATAATAGTCTTTATGAAATACGAGAATGTAGAATTAACAATTTTCAAATGGCTTACTTTATTGTGTCCGACTCCGAACACATTCGTCCTACTTGGCTGAGAACACCAGACCCTAAATCTTGTTAATTATGCTCAATGACTCTAGTTTAAACTGTGAACCCTTATTTATTCGGTTTCTCTACTTTGCAGAGTCAACATTGCATCTTGTTTTAAGGCTTCGTGGTGGCATTATTGAGCCATCTTTGATGGCATTGGCCAGGAAATATAACCAGGATAAGACGATCTGCCGCAAGTAAGTTCACACATGCTAGTACTGGATCCTGTTGGTTCATTCAGAAGTAATTAGAAATATTGTTCTTATGAAGTATAGTCAAATGTGCCAAAAAAACTTATATTGAAAATGCATAAGAAAGTCACATATAACTCAATGTTACTACTTTGCTAAAGTTACAAGTTAACATCTGATCTATTATAAAATACACAAGTTTTTGACAATACCTAAGAAAACAACCCAAACGAAGTCAAACAGAGAATAGAGAAAACACTAACAGAAGACTGAAACATGAAGTCTGGAACAGAGAAGATGAAGAGCAGAGGTGTGGGTCATAAGTCTGAGAGATTGTCGACAAAGTTACTGAGGTGTAAGTCTATTTAGGTTTTCACTTAAGTTGTGGGTTGCACAACTCATGAAGATCAATGATGCAATTGATTTCATGATCTTCACTGTCAAACAGGCAACCGTCCAATATTCCCATCAACTCACAATCTTCTGTGTGAGTGGGATTGGTAACCACTAAGAAAAGTGTAGGATTGGAAGATCCAATGACAAAGTAAAGATGTGATTCTGGCAACCTTTGTTGCTAGTCTTTGGGACTTTGTTTCATGAGACGAACTTCTGCACCCCCTAATTTTATGCTTTAATACTTGATTTATGTGGAAAACAAATGCCAAATAGTCATTGTTTTGTTGATTTATTCTTTTGTTATGTTAACTCCTATCTTAGTGAGGCATGTGGTTTTTGGCACCTCTCCTTTAGGTGTTAAAATGTCCTAATGCCTCAATGTTTTGTTTAATCAATAGAAAAGAGGAGAGAAAAAGCAGTTTTCCTTCATTTGTATGAAGGAGGAAAACTGGAGAGATAGGTAATTTTGGGTGTGTGGTCTACCCAAAAAATTCTTTGCTACACTCCTGTTTAAACTTGTAAGGACACATTCTCCATCACTTCTCTCTTTTTACCTCGCCCTGCTTTACTCTTTATGCTCCTGTCTTCTCACTCTGTTTCCATTAAAGCATTTTCCCACTGTCTACACCTATCCTTCCAATCTCTCTCGCTATTTAAGCTTCCTCCTAATTTTGTATCTGTCTGCAAGTTGTGTAATGGTTTTAGATATGGATGATGGAAGGGGTGTATGCACACGCTAATGTCTAGTGTCGAAAAAGTACAGCACAACAGATTGTTGATTTCTCTGAGCTGCATAATGCTGAAAAGCCCTACACCCAAGGTCTTATGGCTCACAACTCAGCCACTATGTCTAAGACCTATCCTTTGTTGTGTATCCCACCCACCACACCCCTCTCAATTGATTTTAACTATTTTTATCTATCTACTTCTGTCCATCATCCACTCATTCTCTATCACCTTGTGTGTTGGATGTAGATGGAGAGATGCCAATCTGTTGGTCTAGAATAATTGATTAACCACAATGAATAGCATTATTAACATTTGCATAAATTAATTAATGTCAATGAATAATTACTTAACAATGACTGTTTTAAATAAAGAATTTTTGACTACAAGGGTAAAATAGTATTTAACACCTGATTTTACCTTATACTTATTTTATCTTCTCTCTATTTTCTTTTCTCTCATTTTCCCTCACCCAAATGAAGGCTAAGGATGCCCTTTGCTTTTGACTTCCTTGGATGCATTGAAATCTTGATGTGCATAAGTTAGGCTATGAGCAAGAATCTTTTTGATAACACCAAATGTATGTAAAGAAATTGACTTTCAAAAATTTCCTAACTGTCTTAGCGCTGCTGAAATAAAAGACATTCATTTACAAATGATTTCTTGTATGGAAACTTGTTTGGAATTTGGATTGAGAACTTGGAATTCAATTCATCAAATCATATTTCCTGTAATATCTGCTTATCTGTGAACTTCTTAACTGTTTATAGGATTTGTAAATCATTTTCTAATGATTCTTCCAAATTCTGTGATCTTAGCTTTCAAGCCTCAAATTTCAAGTATTTTCTCCTGGCTTTGAATTTCTGTTGGTGAAGGAAGGTGTTGTTGAATTCTAATGCTGTGTTGTAAAACAAATGTAATGTGAAAACTATATTCTTTCTTGAAAAAGGAATGGTAGTATTCAATATTCGTAACTATGGTTTCCTTTGAGAACGGAGGGGCTGCATGTTGGAATACAACTATTAGAATACCATCATCATATACAATAGCAGAACTTATTCACGTTCAGTCTCAATGATGACTACTAGAAAAAATAATTGTCATATAATTTTGGAGCTAAAATAATCTTTGTCCGCCACCGGTCTGTATAATGTTAATTCACAGCCATTGTGCTTATAAAATCATTGTGCTTTGCAGGTGTTATGCACGTTTACACCCCCGTGCTGTGAACTGCAGGAAAAAGAAGTGTGGACACAGCAACCAGGTATAATAATTTATTAGTGCTATCTCGTGTGCTCCATATTTTACTAAACGGAATTCCCGTGTCATTATTAGAGTTATCACGGCATTTACTTTTTTATATTGCAGTTGAGGCCAAAGAAGAAGATCAAGTAAACTGTTCTGATTGCAAGGAATTCTGTGTTATGGATTACTGGATGTCTTGTAATCCTGAGAACTCCATTAGCTTCTTAGTAATTGTAGGAAATCTTTTGGAAATTTGACAGTCAAAGTTCTATGATTTTTGTTTTCAGTTTGAGACGGATTGATATCAATTAAGCTACAGTTCCTTGTGATGACCGAGTTTTGTTTTGATAATAATGCGTGTGATGTCTCTGTTTCCCGTCACCATATTTTTTGAGTACTTTTTTCCTTTTTTCGTTTTAACATGTGAAAGATCAGGCGCGTAGTTTTGAAAACTTAATTCCTTTTTTCATTTTAACTCGTGAAAAGACCAGGCCCAATAATTAAAAGTAGTGCAACGAGTTTCTTCTAGTGAGTTGGGTTACTAATTTGCAGCGACTCGAGATGTATGTTTGGATGAATGTTAGAGAAATATTTTTATGAACAATGCATATTCTCTAATTCCAAAGCACAAATGAAGAAGAAAAAATTTGTTGTTTTGGAAGTAAAAGTGCTTTTAAGCTTTTTTAATTGTAAACCAAACATGTACGAAGTTGTTTCACTGTTTTTGGCATTTGATGCAGTGGAGGTGCACCAATTACGGAAGATGCAAGAATATGAAAGTAAACGGATTCTCTAATTTTTCAATATTTTTAAATGTAAGCGTGGCTGCTATAGAAAATTTCATTCATCATTGTACATTAAATATTTATTTTCTACGTGTGTCAGTATAATTTTTTAACAACAAAACAATATTATCTGATGGCATAATTGTCCAAAAGTATTTTGGGGCATCACGGTTTGGACTACTGAATTTGAATGGCTCAATAAGGACGTTAAGTGCATTAGTTTAAGCCTAAGGTATGACGCTCGCAAACAGAGTGATCAGTTGTCATTTCTCTTGGACAACTAAAAAGGAAACGGATCCATTGTCAGCTCTCCGCCTTTCACGATACCAGATGATAAAAACCTGCAAGTCTGTGACCATCATTGAGTTAAAAGTGTGCCTTGTTCTCCGTCTGCGCCTTGTGCTGAAGGCTTGCTACAGATTTTATCTGTAATGAATGCCAGGTCACGTAAAACACTTAGATATTTGCAACCTCTTTCCCTTTTTATTTTGTTTGCCTTTTTAATGTTAAATGGGATAATATGTATGTATACCTGGTTTGGAAGATATTTTGGATCATCCTGCGAGGTGATTCGTTTGCTGCATCCTCCAACTGAAGCAACTCGTCTGCGGAGAGGCGCCAACCAAGAGCACCCAAGTTTTCCTCGGCTTGTTTAATTGACTTGACTCCAGGAATTGGAACTGTACCTTTGCATATGCACCAATTTATAGCAACCTGACATGATAAAGCAAAGAATGAGATGATAAGGTAAGTTGTTCGAGCAAGGTTGGTCAAGTACGTGGTCAGCACCGTTATTTTCCGCGCACCTAAGATAAGGACAGTAAAGTGGGTTGGTTGGTGGTTCTGTAAAAGGGAACTTTATTACCTTTAAAAAAGTAAGTAGCGTAGGTAAGCACGGCATTTAAAAATATAAATGTGACATTAAAGGTTGGCTTCTTAGGTGGTTGATCCTGATAATGAAGCAACAGTAGTTCTGATGTTATTGTGGATAAGATGTAGCAGTTCCTTTCTGAATCCAGATATCAATGATGTATGATATTACTTTACTACATAATCCTTTAATTGCATAATATGATGTACAAGCTTCCGTGAATAATAGGATATTGGTTTTCTGTTATGCAGAGTTTAGTATTGGCTGATCTGGAGCTCAGAACGAGCACAAAGGTCGTAGTGTACAAGAAAGATTCATCAAGAGACCGAGGAAAGATGCTTATAGCCTCAGTATGACTGCAAAATTGGATGAAAATGTTATCCAAGAGACTGGCCAAGCTAAGAGGGCCTAGCTTTGCAAAAGTGATAAAACTAAGCATAGATTTTGGATGAGGTTTGTTTCCTACACAAATAAATGTGTGAAAATACAGTGTACCAAAAGGAGAGAAAGTCTTGTATCACTATCTATTCATTGATAGTAATATTAATATATATATGTATTTCATTTGCATATGTGCCATCCGGTAGGGTCAAAGAAATATGACAGTAGAAGCAAGGTTATTAAATCAAGATTCGAATCGTGAATCACTAAGCTAATTTTTGAATTGTGAATCATAATTTGTATCGAATCATAAGATTCAAAGACAATGAAAAATATTTCAAATATGTCATATAAATGATATATAGTGTTTAATGTAAAAAAATTGAACTAGAAATAGATAAAACAGCTTAAGCAAAAGTCTTACAAAACAAAATTATTAGTTATATTTGAATTTGTGTAGCCTTTATTTTAGAAGATTGGAAAGGAAGCAATTCAATAGCTAATTAGAATACAGGCATTGAATAAGTGAGTGACAAATAAAGTAGTGGAATAATCAAATAGGATAAGTTTAGAAATGTTCCTTCAATTCTTTTTCATTTAACAATTTAAGCTTATATGTCTTTTCAATTTTTTCATGAGAATTGGTGAAAGAAAAGAAAAAAGAAAAAATGATGAATCGTTGAATTAGTGTGAATTGTATCGATGATATGAAATTGCATACATTCATTCATGTATTGTAAGATACAAAGTCATTTAAGATTCATCTTATGATACGAATAGGTAAGTAGCCGAATTGTATTGAATCGTAAGATTCGAATTGCGAATCATAAGATTCTGATAACCATGAGTAGAAGTAGTTCTTTCTTAAGATCTATTAACAAGCATTCAACTTGATTTTAGTTAGTAATCCTGCAATGCATCTTTTACTACTCAGAGATGCAAGATATATTACTACATATACCCGCAGACTCGGATTATATTTTGTAGCACCTAACCGACAGTCACAAGACAGCTATAAGAAATTACTAGCATACAAAGGGGGGAAAAAAAATGGGAAAAAGGTTACCTGTGACATGGTTTTGCGCCGTTTATTTGCAATATCTTTCAGGGAACTCAACAAAGGATTCAGTCCCGGAAGTATTTGCTTAAATAGCAACGCCCTGTGAAATGCGATTAATTACTAAAGTACTACAAGAAAAAGCTAATAATGCATTAGGCTATAAGTTAATCAGTGTTTAGCGTTCTAAAATATTTGCTTGAATATCAACACACCTTGGCCCACTTGGAAGGTTGGATGGTGAGTATTTCCCAGTAAGCATTCCAAGTCCTAGAGGACTATAAGCAATCATGCGAATACCCAGACTGTCGCATATACTCTTGATCTCTAGTTGATTTTTCCCCATGCTTAGCAGAGAAAATTGAACCTAAAATGTTGAAATTATAAAGAAGATTAATAAGTGAATACAAGTAAAGCATAACAAATTGACAATTATTGATTGGTTACCACATACAGATAGCATGATGTCCAGGCCTTCACAACTGCTTGGGGTAATTCAAGCAACTCATGTTCATTAAACTGATATCGCTTTCAGGAACTCGATGAAGTGCAATACTATATTATAGTCATTAGTTTTGTCACGTATACCTTTCCTCTAATTTTTCTTTTTCCGTTTTACTTTAAGTTTCCCAAGTATATTTGAAATTTGAACTGATTTGACAATCAGAACATGCCTATTTTCCCAATACGTCTAGCAAAATTTGAATGTTAAATTTTACATGTATGCATAACTTTATACCTGGGCCGAGCATAAGGGGACTCCACGGTCTTTCAGGTAATCATGTATCTTTAAAAGCTGCTTTGGTCCGTAATTACTTACTCCAACTGCTTTAACTAAGCCCTAAATGGAAACATAAATATGAGTACAAAAATTTTGATTATTCAAGAAATTTAAACTAATTTTTTTTCTACAAGAAATAACCATGGAAGTCAATGTTTAAATATCCTCATATGAAACTGAAAAAGAATTACTTTATCCACATTCGGTGCTTTAAGAAAAAGATTCTCGTGTCCTTCCCTTTCAGGTTTATACTACATACTGTAGCATTGCAAACTTCAGTTATGATGTTTATACTAGCTACCCTTGAGCCAAGTTTTTAAACAATGTTCCACTATCAAGGTCTTATTTATATACACCAGATAATCCTACTATTAAACATGAATTATTGTAACCTTCTCATACATTGCCACTAAACCATCCCAAAGAGCTAATTCCTGCAAAGGAGCATAATTTGCAGTTGACCAATGTAGTTGTCCTATCCCAATTTGCTCAATTTGCATTCTATCTAGTGATGCCCTGAAAATTCATTCCATCCAGGTTCCAAATCATAAGCAAAGAAAATAAATCAAGCAAATATTTGTCACGGGTGATGGGATGGGAAACTCGGGAAGGATTTGATAGGAACAAACAAATACCTGCAAGCATTCACAAACTGCCCTGGTGTAAGGCGCCACGGATATGCTGCAAACTTTGTAGCAATTACTATTTCACGCTGGCTCCCCTTTTGCTCTGAGACAGTGTAACATGCAATTTGGTGAACAAGTGTGAATCAAAGAACTACCATGTATATGAACTTACACTGTCATCCAATTACAAAACAACATATACGACAAATTTGTTGATTTTGATAATAACTACTTTAAAAGTCATATAAAATATGATTTTTAATTAGTTGATAGTATAAAAACTTTTACACTAATAGTACATGTTTATTAAATTCATCAAAGAATTCATTACAACATGATAGTATAACACCACAAATTAACATAAATCAAACAACAAAACCATGTGGGCAGGCCATGTTACAATGAATTATTTACTTACACCTGCACTGCAATCTACAGCAAAATTTATACCAAATCAAATGAAAGTGAGAGAGGAATGCGTGATGAACCTTGAAATTCTCGAATGAACCTCCCCAGAAGCTTCTCGCTCTGCCCATTTAACCTTCCAGTGCCATAAGAATCAGCAGTGTCAAAGAGATTGATGCCGTTATCCAGAGCCATGTTGAAGGTTTGTTGGAGTTCATTATCCATGGATTCCTGGTAACCCCAGAGAAACTGATTGCCCCATGCCCACGTTCCAAATCCCATGGGAGACACACTCAGAGGACCCATCTTCACCTGCCACAATCAACCATTGAAGCTACCTTGTTACTCATCACATCACACATGACATCAAAGGAAATTTGTTTGTACCTTTTGCGTTGGCCAGAAGGGAGGGAATTTGAGAGACTTGAATGGGAAAGATGGTGTTGCTAATGCTATGGGGGTAAGATTCCAAGGGTCAACACTGCAAACTGAGAGTGCCATTGCTGAATAGTGAGTGAAAATACTGATAGACGCACCCGACAGACACCAGTTTCGAACACAGTTACCAACACAACGTAATATCAGTTGGTTAGTTAGTGTTTTGTGTGTGTGTGGTAACCATTGAATCTCGATCTCGTTATGGATCACTTTAGTTTGGGTTGAGAAACCCGAAAATAAAAATTGAAAGGTTTTGACAGCTGTGGGATTTGAACCCACGCCCTTTCGGACCAGAGCCTAAATCTGGCGCCTTAGACCACTCGGCCAAACTGTCTTGCTGATAAAGGTTTGTTGTTTAATATGTACATATTAAATCAGTTATTAAATGTTAATTTTTTATATTTAAGGAATTTTTTTTACAAGTCAGTTCAATAGTAAATGTAAAAAGAAATACACTTAAAAATGATATTTTCGCATACATTTATTGCAAATAAGTGTTCTAACTCCCCACGTTTTTTGTAATAAAGTACATCATTTGATGAAAATGTTTACTAGGAGATATTTGGTGGAAGATAGGAACTTATCAGATACATTTGAAGTATTGGTGGAGACTGATTCGTAATGTCTAACTCAATGTGTTCACTTCGTAGTTGATGTGCATTTATGATATCGTTAAGATGACTGTTGTTTATACGGGGTAGGATAAGCGATGAATGTGAGGTGGAGTTCAGATAAATAGAAATCTAAGGACATTCCTTTAAATCTTTAATGTCTTCTAATTTAATAAATATAATGAGTGTAACTACACGTGAATAATATTATTTTTAATATTTTAAGTATTTTATGTTTAAAGTACTCGATATTTAATTACAACATCAAGCTTACTCAAAGAAAAAGACATTTGTATGTTATTATTATTTACAATACAAGCCTTATAGTTATGCGGTAAAAGGGCAGAAGATAAATACTTGATGAGTTTAGTCTTAACTTTTAGCTGATAATTGTGTTTGATTTGCTGAAAAAGATTAAAAGATTAGATAGGACAAAAACACTAGTTTCATTTTAAAAATATTCATGACACAATAAAACAAAAGATGAAACATGGGACAAAAGTCTTGAGATGTGTTATTCAATCGAATATTCGAATTTAAAATAAGCATAACACTATCCAAAAATTAAAAAGAAAAATATTTCTTTTCAATAATCCTTTTTCTTGAGCCCTTTCTTCCTCTGTACTTTCTTCCCCTTCTCCCCTTGTATATCAACCTACCAATCAACTTACACACAAAGTTGTGCTGTAATTCTTCTACTCGTGTTGTTCTTGAATGAACACAAGTATATTGTATCGAAGTATAGAACTATATATCAAAATCGAACTCTTAGGCCCATTGGATCTCTGGCTTCACTAACTTTGACCTCACCGATCAACATTATTGTGTTTTAGCACAACATATATTGATGAATTCGTTTTAAGCTAATCAAATTATCAAATGAAAATCACATGAACTGAAACAATTTCCATTCAGGACTTGTAATAATCTTGTATATTTAGTGCTCACTGCTTAAGAATGTTGCGTTGTGTGATCTAGTATTCGCAGTTTATTAAGGGACATATTTCCATATACTGAAATTCTGTCCTATAATACAAAGTTGATCCAAGTAGGATTATAAGCTGCATTTATTCCATACATAGTATAAAATGGAAAAAAAAAAAAGGGGTCCGTAAGACAAGCTGAGAAATTGAAATTAACATATTGACTGCTTCATGAAATCGAGCAATATCTTATTCACACCGTTCATTCATTTTGTTTTTGTGTGTCCCGATAAAGATCGCACTTGTTAATACGGGCATAAGCTAAAGTGATAAAAGAGAGGCCCCTTTAAGAATATAAAGAGGTTTTAGATTTAAACCCCTTGAAAACTAGAAGTGGGAAAAAGAGAAAGAAAAAGAAAAATGATCACACGCACACGCAAAGGGATGGGAAAGGCATGCAAGCATGAACAACCAGAGACATTGTACATTATTTTTTTCCAAATCTCTACACAATTGAATTGAGTGAGGCTGTCTTAATTCTGTCCCTATCAAATCAAGCCTACAAAACTTCGTTCGAGTTTCTTGGCCTATTCGACGTCGTGCTTAGGCCGGAATGTTTTGACCTGTTGGCAGCCCAAGAGCCAACCAATCTTTGTTCCTTCTTCGAGGAAACAAACATCACACATGCAGCACAGAGTGTGGCTCACTTTTCAAGTCCAGAAATCTAGCCATTGAGAACTGCTACATGACTGGTCTAAGATGCCACTAGGGTCCACACCACTATACCATTTTTCAAGAGACGCTAATGGCATCTCTGCATGATCATCCATTCTGAGAAGTTGCTGTCCTTTGTCCTCAGATTTCTCACTCCTTATGATGCTATTCTCATTTTGATCATCTGAATACACACCTATTCTGTCCTCCAAAGCCTCATTTGAAAACCTTGGTTTTGCTTCAGGCTTCCAACTGCTGTATCCACTGCCCGAACCACCATCTTCTATGCTGTTTTCTTTGGCAACCTTGTCTTCCCTTTCACCGTCATGAGATGTTACCACCAAATCACTTTGCTTCTGCAACTGTTTCAAAAACAAATAACACAGTTAAGGGTCACACGCTTTGTTGAGAGCATCAGCAGTAAGAACTAAGAAGTAGTCTTGTTAGAAGAACCAGAAACTTACCTCTAATTGCAAAGACTCCTTCTCTTTCTTTAGGGACTCAAACCTTGATGCTAAATTGTCATATTCATCTTTGAGTTTCCTGTATTCTTGCTCTATGCGTTTTGATTTCCACCTTGCCCTTCTGTTTTGGAACCATATGGCCACTTGGCGAGGCTGCAGGCCAAGATCTCTCGCCAGTTGCATCTTCTTCCTTGGCTCAAGCTTTGATTCTGACTCAAATATGCATTCTAGTGATCTAATCTGTTCATCACTAAACCTCCTCTTGTTTTCTATCTTCTTGTTTTTCTTCCTTGGTGCCTCCAAGCAGGTGAAGCTTTCAACATTTTTTCCCTTTGATGCTTGAATATTCTCTTCTCCCTCCATCATGTGGCTAGTGAGAAAGGAACTATTTCACGGGTGAATTTGGAATTGGATACACAATCTGATTGCCCCCAACAAAATAAAAAAGAATTATGTGATTTAAAAGTCTGGTGAGGGGGGATCGGGTGCAGAATATATAGCTAGCCATAAAAGAAAGTATATCTCAAAGTCATTTCTATCACGTTATAGCAACTTCTAATGGAAGGATCATTGTGACCTATGGGATAAGATACCGTGTGGCTCTTACTATCTTTTGTTAAGTAGGAAGAAATTATCTTGCTTCGTTTACTTGTAGGCTATCTCTCGCCCCATATACTATTTTGTTTGTAGAAGGAACTGCCTGCTTGTCAGTTGTCACCCTCATAAGCACACGTATCTGTTGCTTTTTATAACCAAAGGAGGGAAGAAAAAAAAAACAATAATAGCCAAAATAATCCTGAAAAATGTAGCGTGTCATATTAGTCCTTCGAAATCAAAAAAATGTCCTTACAACATATGTTCAGCCGGTCTAATTAGTTCACAAGTTATTATTTGATGAAATATATATTTTAGGAACTTATATGGTAATTTCCATCTTTAAGAGTGAATCTTTCAACATCTAAGTAGTAAGCTGTCGGATAAAAATAAATCTAAAGGTCCTAGAGAAGAATAAATTGAAATGGAATCTTAGCGTTTAAGTGGCTTTGCCAGTAATTGGAATTTTAACATTTTAACTCTGGCATATATAGCATTAGTAACCTTGCTGATACACTGTCACCTAACAGTTGTAAGATAATATAACTCGACTCGATGCAGCCAGGAGCTCGTGTGTAAGAACGTTAATTTGCCTTTTTAAAAAAAAAAAAAAAAAAAAAGGTTGTTGAAGTAATCATCTAAAATAACTATGAACACACATATTTAAAAACATCGGCTATAATGTTGTTGATCTCAAGAAGTAAAAGTGATAAGAAAAGAAAAAATGGTCAACAACAACTTAGAAACTGAAACAAAACAAGGTCCATATATGTGCATCATTATACTCATGTTAGAAGTTAACTATTTCTTTGGGAGTTAATTGAAGAAAAGGGAGGAAAAAACAACACGGAAGGCACATCACTGATCATTCAGCTGAGCAACTCTCACGCAGTGGCTGCCAAAAATCGACGGTGGCAAGAATAAGATATTATATTTTTTGATTGTAAGTTCCAGCTAAATTGGAGGTTACTTTGTTATGGAAGGACTAATGTTTCTGTCAATAGTGGACCTATTTCTCTTTTGTTGTTTGGATCTGTTGACGAAACATTCTTATCCTATGTCATTATTCTAAGGTTGCTTTCTAAATTAGGTGGCTAAATATTGAAGATCGCAGAACTCACACAAAATATGACCAGATAGTTTGTTTGATTGACACAGTTGATAGCAAAGGTAATTAGGAAAGGGGCAATGTCTAATTTCTACACACATTTGATGGCCGAGTCAAATGCTAATACTCTGTACAAGTTATTGAAGGGCAATGAAGGAATTACGTTTATAGTTTGTGAGTTGTGAAGTAGAAAAGAGAAATATAGAAAAATGGCCTCCATTACTGATTGTGAACGTGTACAATGAGTCCATATCATTTTGCTAACTCGTGTACGTACAAAATAGAACGTCCACGAAGTTTTGTTAGACAAGGTATCCTTTAAAATACTAATTTAGAATGGGCTTAATTACATATTTTGTCACTTATTTTTTATGATTTCGTGAATTTTGTCATCTAACTATTTTAATTGTATATTTTGTCACTTAATTTTCAAAATTTTTCATATTTAGCCACCCAATTATTTTAATTGTACATTTTATCACCTAATTTTTAAAATTTTGCACATTTTTTGCACATTTTGCCACCTTCATTAATTGACTGCTAATGTAGCAGTTTTGACCGTTGACATGGGAGGTTAACTGCTGACGTGACAATTTTTACGTGATAAGTTGATTGTTAATTGTTACGTTAGTAGTTAATTAAGGAGGGTGGCAAAATACGTGAAATTTTGAAAGTTAAGTGACAAAATATATAACTAAAATAATTAAATGATAAAATGTGAGAAATTTTAAAAGTTAGGTGACAAAATATATAATTAAAATAATAGAGTGGTAAAATTTTCATAATCATAAAAAATGGGTGGGAAAATTAGAATGAACGGTTGTAGCAATATTAGTAATTCTTTTATATACAAAATTGGAGGCAGTTAGCTATACTACAACTATTAGAAATTTTGAAGCAGTGAATAAGCTACACTGTAGTGATCAACTTTGTAACTTGTGTCAGTCACTCAGTCAGATAAGAAAAGAAGATAAGATGAAATGGGAATCATTTAATAATGTCGACCTTCCATCACACACAAGATAAGGGTCAATAGATGTCGCCTAATACAGACAAAAAATTGTCAGATTGTGGAGTTAAATCATAGAAAGCGAGTTTTTACATTTATTGCCAATCATACTAGTTGGCCGTAGGCAAACCACTTGATTCCTGGTTTTGTTTTATAGCAAAACTGTGGCTACAAGTCCTTGTCAGATTAAGCTTTAGCATGTTTTAGGTTTGCTTTATCAAGCTCCGTCCATGGTTAATAGCCTTTGCAGATTGGCTTTTCTATGTTGGTGTAGTCGTGGTTGATGTTTGGTGATGTGTCTCGTGCATAAAAGCAAGCAAAACAAAACGCGCTAAGGTCAGGAAGTTGAGATGCCCTAACACTAATGGTATGTTTGGTTGGAAAAAAAGAAAAGAGGAAGGGAAGAAAATACAGATAATGAAATTTATTTATTTTTTTGGTTAAAGAGAAAGTGGAAGAAAAAAAAAAGAAAACTTGACTTTTAGAAACAAAATTTAAACTTTTTTTTTTTTTATATTCCCTTCAATTTAAATTTTATTTTTTTTTTCTCATGTTTTCCATTCACCCAACCAAATAGGCCTAAAGGCCATAATTGCACGCCAAGTGAGAGTGAATTACTTTTGGAACATTTTAAGAAGCAATTCCAAAGTCCAGGAATGCCAAATGTCTAGGGAGGGTACATTGGATTTGGAGTTTCGAAATAGCACATGTAGTAACAGAGTTATATGTTTTTTTTTTTAAAAAAAACTATAACACATTGTCACAAACTATGATTACAAATATAATGTAACTAATGTCAAAGAATAGCAAAGGGCAAGGGTAGAAAAATGAATATTGTCCAAGTCGTGGAGACTGGGCAGCCTTATGCCCTTGTATATATAATTATTTTCTTTCTTTAATATTTTTGTGCTAGAAACTGCGTGAGGAGAGAAGCATTCCCTTCCTCCATCCATGCCAACTTTATTTCTTTGTGAAAATGACACCATTTTTGTCTTCAAACGGCCATGATTAGCCTTGCTTTCCGTTTGGGTAAGTATGAATTATCCCACAAGTTGGTCTTCGTGTAAACGTCAAGCTATTAAGATCTTTACGGCCATGGGGTCCTTATGCTTTTGAGGAAGGGATAGGTGTCCGGGTGCCAATTGTGTCAAATGGGTGGCCCTCAAAACAATAGGTTAACAAAGTTAGGTAGTAGGCGCCTCAAAGTCCAAAATGAAGTGATTGGTCTTCCAATCATTATTAAGTTGAGATAGATTCGTCTAATGATTGTGAAAAGAATCAAGGTTAATGAAGAAAATTGGCATAGGAATCATATGTGATATGTCAGCAACCCAACTTGAAATACTGGTGTTTCTTACCGTCATTATCCATTGCTACTACTAGCTAGTTGGTCTCTTTTTAAACTAGCTAGTCCGATAGGTAAATGTTACCTAACAAACTTGTTTTAGATTAATTTGGTTTATTTGGGTTGGGCACGATAGTAACCAATTCATCTTCTTAAAGAGGGGATCAAAACTTCATCCCTAAAGACGGTAATTGTTAGGAGATTCTTCTAATAAGTAACTCGTTACAATAATGCTTGAAAAACTAGCTTCACATCAATGTCGTACAAACTATTGGAGTCTATGTTTATTGGTGTCGGAGCATAATAACAACAATTATGTTAGGCACTACAGCAAAGTACATTATCAGAACCATTTGCTTAAACAATTTGTTCATTCTGGTCCTCAGGAATCATATTAGAATAAGTGGTTTGACTTGGCAACATTATCGTTGATTAAAAACCTTTTTTTTTTTTTTGGTATTAAAGAGTAATTGCCATAATTTAAATATATAATATTTATTGCAATCTCCACTCACTCCGTTCATTTGAATTACGTTAGATGATTTTTTTAGTATTATTATGTTGAATTATTTTGTAATCGTGAAATTTAAATTTTAGTCATTTGCATTTTTTCTTCTGATGTTTTTGGTTATTTGTTTGATCATATTCATGTGTTGGAAATGTATGAAGTCATTCATGGATACAGGATGATCCAAAGTAAAAGTTTTTCATGTTGGGGTGTGTGTTATATTAGAAAATTCTTGCTTTGATTTTTTCCTCTTAAATGACACTTCTATAGTATGGCATATTTAATTATTCATAAATTAAGTCGGGAAGGCACCCTTCCTTGTCGTATAAGTGGGAATATCGATGGATTACTGTCATTAGAAACCCACACCAATAATTGGGCTTCCTTATAAGCTACAGTAGTAAAAATAGGCCCAATGGTTTAATGTTTCTTTAGGACTTGCTGGACTATGGACCAAAAAAAAACTTGCTGGACTCATAACAACGCATACAAAGCACTGGCGTAGCCTTAAACAAGTAATTAATCTGAACCTGTCTTTTAAGTCTAGCTGAACTTGAGGAGCTAGGTAAGAAGATTTACCCAAAAAGAGCTAGGCAAGAATATTAGAATAACATACTACGTGAAAAAAAAAATTAAAAAATAACATCCTACAAATCTGGGAGGGGAAATTTCTGTTTAATTTGAGAGAATGAGAGGGTATTATTATTTGTATGTTTGTTTTAAATAAAAAATAGTAATACCCCGGTCACGATTCGGTTAATTCAATTAATTGACTTTATGTCTTTATTATTTGTACGTTAAGTTTGTTGATTTTGATAATCATTATCTTATAAGTCATACCAAACATAATTTTTAATTGGTTGACAGTGTAAAAACTTTTATACTAGCAGTATATACCCATTAATTTTTTCATCTAATGCAAAAGTTACTTAAAGCTGCTTCCACTCAAAATTAATTTTAAACTTAAAATCAATTTCTTAACATAGAATCAAACATAGAAATATTTACTTAAAATCACATTAATTAGTTGTTGTTTCAATGTGATTTGGTAGAATATGTCGTCAAACATGCACTTTGTTGCTTCTTCTTCTTCTTCTCTCTCTCTTTGATTTAAGAATGAAAAAGTATAGGACTTAGAAACAGAAAAGTTTTGAGTCTCTTGGCAAATTTTATATTTGAATTCTACTTTAATATAACCCATCAATTTTTATTTTGTTTTTCTAACATTTTGAACTACTATTTGTTAATTGAAGTTTAATAATCAAGCAATTTTAACATTTCACTCTATGGTAATTCATTCAATCACTATCTTGCAACATAGTTGATTTCAAATTGAATCTAAAATTTTAATTTTGAAAAACTTCTTTTAACAATGACAATAATTGCAAGTATTATTAATAATATTCTATAAATATTACATGCACTAAAAAGAACTAATTTTTTAATATAGTTTAATATTTCTAATAGGACATAAATTTCTTTTGTTAGTATTTTTTTCACTAACTTCAATTTAGGAAAAAATGTCAAGACCACTAACATTGAATTGATGCTCACTAAAACTTAAATTTGTTTCAAAATTAATACAGTACTTTATTTATTTATTTCCTTTTAAAATTTTCAACTATTGAGATTCAAATTAAAAGTTCAAACTGATTTCATATTTTAAAATTTGTTCAAATAAGTTGTGAATATAAAAAACATTGATTTGATATGTATAAAAAATAATTTAAACTAAAAGAATTAATTTTTTCATAACAACCAAAGGAATTAATCTTTAACTGAATGTGTGATCTATCATTATCATTTTCATCAATGTTTTTTATGGATCATACTTTTTTTTATGAAATTTAATCTCTATGATCATTTCAATATCATTTTTTTTTTAATTTTAAACAAATGTAAACTAATTTTTCCTATAACTTTCTAAATGAGTAATAAAATTTCTCAAATAATCTACAACAATATACACACACATATACATGTTTTTAAATTGCATAATCCTACTAACACATTAACTACAAACAATATAATAAAATTTATTACTCAATAATTTAAATTAAAATATTTTTTTTCAAAAATATATAGAAAAATTAGGAACTCGAACAGAACCTTATTGGCCAACTGCCAGCGGCCCTACTTAGAAAGAAGATATCAGAGAAATCCCCACCTGGAAACAAACTTAAGAAGAGAAGAGTAGAAGCAAGTAAGACAAAAGAAAACAATGAGTTGCTCAAATACTAAAATTCTGTGCTTTTAATAGTTGCCACACACACGCACACACACACACACAAGCTTGCAAGGATGAGCAAGTTGTGTCATGGCTCCTTTCATTTCAAAGAGCCCACTGCATCGATCTGCGTCTGCACATGCAAGTTGTATCATAACCTTGCACGGCATCTGCGCATGCATGCATCTACTATTCCCGACATGAAATGCGGGCGGAGGTTGAGAAAAGATAACGCCCGGCCATGAACGAATTGCTAGAGGACAAAGTGTGATCGACGCATATCTACGGCTCAGCTAGCCGTCCAACCTCAACAACGATGTCTTGACTACTTTTTGCCAAATTAACCAACTCTATGTGTAATCTATCATGCACAAGCTTCTGAATGAACAGTTCAATCTCACTTGGTACTCTTAGGAATTAAACTATCGATCGGAGTTTAAAGTTCCCCATCATTAGTCATGAATCCAAGCAAATTATGCCTCTAAGAGGGGGCATTTGAAAGAAATCGAGGGCAATATTATAATTAACCTTCTATAAATGCAAATTTATTGAAAATTAACTTGTAAGAAACAAATCAGTATGTACATTTTATTTGAGGAAAAAATAATTATTAAATTACATTATATTATGCAAAATATTTTATGTGATTTAATAAATTAATTTATAGTGTATGAAAAACTTATATCGACGAGTATATATACACTGTTACTTAAAAAGTAGTGCCTAAAACTTCAAATAAAAAAAAGTAGTGCCTGAAACAACTTTTATGGGTTATTTGGATGATTGATAAAGGTATCTGCACGTTTACATCCACTGATCTGCACAGTCTTTATTAATTTATTAGCATTAATGTTGAGAGAGTAATTTTGTTTTATTAGTATTATCTTAAAAGGTAATTAACTAAAAATGCACTAATTTTAATTAAGAAAACACGTCACTTCTTTTTGATTGTATTATAAGTAAAGTTGTCAACTTGTCAAGGGATATTTTGAGCTTGAAAATTAATCGAATAAATGGTATCCAAGTGGGGCCTCCTAATGTATAACTAATTTTTTGAGAGTCTGTATAACGAATTAATATCAATTGTAAAGTATAAAAGAAATTTCTATAGTGTAAAAGAAATTCTATTAACTCAACAAAAAGAAAATACCCGAAAAATTCTTTTATCATTCAAATGGCATGCAAACTACATTCATTTGATATTGTCTAAAAATTTGATGACTCTTTGTATCAATATTTTTTTATATACATACACAAAACATGGGTTCTAAATTTTTAATAAATTATTGTTTGAACCATTTTTTTGTATTACTCTATATTTTGCACAAAAGTGCATCTAACATAAAAAAATGATAAATCAATGTATGAATATTGTACAGTTATCAATGCTCGCACCCATTTCTTGTTATGTACATTCTACAACATTTTATTCTTGTATCCAAGAGTACATAAGCATAAGAATTTTGACTATTTTAATATACTCTCCATTTATTTTTATTTTTTTTCTCTTCCTTTCTATGTCATGTCTACACTCAAAAAGATATAAGAAGAGGAAAAAGATAAATAATTAATATGATTAATGATGTGATGTGAGAAAAAAAAATTAAAGGTATTTATATGTTTTAGGTGTCTAAAAATCAGTACTCTATTATTACCTTTTCTCTTTTTTCTCATCAATATATAGACCATCTTAGTTATAAAATGATTATTTAGGCCAGGATAACAAAAGTCACGTACGGTTGATAAGTGAAACTAATGAGTTAGGTTAACGATCCAAGCATCAAATGTTATGGTACAAACCAGAAAGAATCGACTCCATTCATTAGCCTACTGCTTCCATCGCATGATTCTCTTGCTCTCCCTCTCTCTCCTAAATCATAGACAAATGAAACAGACACGTATTAAGAGGATGGTCAGCTTTAAACCCTCACCTCACCCAACAACTACAGCTGTGTTCCAGAAATGACCATGACCACCATACCCCATTCTCTCTCTCTCTCCCTCTGCGCGTTACTTTTACTTTCTATTAAAACCAAATGATTGTTTTCATCATTGCATTTCCTCATATCCCGCAAAACCCAATTTTCATTTCATTCCTTAAAGGAAGATGTTGCCTTCTTGAAGATCAGAACGATCGAGCCAAACACAATCTAAAACAGCTTATTTGTATCAAAGGGTCAGATTCAGATTCCAGATATAGCTAATGATCAAGATCGGGAAGCTCTCATCTTTTGAGGGGAATGCAGTCTGGTCCAAGGAGATGATATATATCACATTACCTTTCACTTCACACCAAACTCATATATTCACAAAAGTTCATCAGATTCAGATGCAATAGTAGTATATAATATCTGCAGATTATGTCTTACGTCTCCTCGGACCAGGCTTCATTCCCCTCAATTACAGCTTCCATCATCTAAACCAATACAAATCGCTGTTCCTCTCTTCTCTCTCAGCTTTCAATCGATCAGTTTCATGTATATATATATATATATATATATATAAAATATTCTCCAGGTCAGTTATCATTATTTCATTTTCTTTCAATTTTCAGCTTCTTCTTTTTTTTGGTGAATATTTTCAGCTATTCTTATGATTTGTTGTGTCCTGTTAATTGTTTTCCTTTTTTACCTGAGGAGATTCATGGTGAGATTCACTGGTGGATCCGTGTAATGATGAAAAGATTTGACTGCACATGTGTCCTTCTTGTCTTCAACAGAACAGAAAAAGGCAGCCATCATTTGCTTTTGAATTCTGGTTCTTCATATTTTCAGATCTTTCTATTATGGTTGTTTCAGTTTCAGTGTCCTATATATCATCATTCTGTTGTTGGCTGTTGTTAATCATTGGATCGGAATTTCTCATGATGAGCTTCAAGATGTGTCTGTCTATATATATAGGATCTGTTTTAGGGTTTTCATAGCCAGCGTGTTAGACTTTTAACCAAGTAGAATAGTGTGAGCATATGCACCTATATGATAGCTCTTCTTCCCTTGATATATGTATACATAGACCAAAGAAGAATGACCAACTGAAGGGAAATTTTCTTTTTAAATTTCCATAACATACAAATCAAAATTATTTCCGTTTGATCATCTATTGATTTTCAAATTGTTCTTCTTCATCTTTTGTGTGTGTAGGAAGATTTAAGTTCCAGACCTGCATGCCGTGTGGATCTCCACCGTCTCAGCTTTACCAATTATTCAATTATTGTTCTTTTTCGCCCCTTTATCTTTTTTTTTTTACATCATTTTCAGCATTAAATTCCTTTTGAGTGGAAGACATTGATGGAGAAGGATAGTAAGTTGAAGCATGTAGTGTGACAAAATATTCTGTAGAATAGATTCTATTTTATTGCTATCTTTTCTTTCTTTATAAAAGGAGACGTCTTTCTGCTGTCTTTTGAAAATCTTTCTTTTGAATCTCTCTTTAACTCTTTCTTTCTTTATTTTATCTTCTACTAGATATATTCCCTTGTCTCATGTCAAATTAATTCTAATTGAGCTTAAATTAATGACAACTGATTCTAAGTTAAGAATTTGGGTTAATCACATTACATTAATTATCTTTTAGCAATTAATATAGATATATCCTAGTTATTTTCTAATCATCATGCCATATATATTGTCGGGACATACGCATATATTATATAGAATTTAATTAAAATGTATTTTTCGCACTATCATCTAGTTATATATTATCATGTATGATAAAATATTAAATTTTGTAATAATTACTTTAAAAATCATATATAAAGTGATCTTTGGTTTCAAAATTAAACTATGCTATAGATTATGTATTATAAATATACATATAGAAGAAAATGAAAAACGAAATGTAACTTTAATTAGGTCGGGGTCATTTCCCAAAACAAAGAAACTCTTCTGCACGGAAAGGTTAGCAAAAAGAACAATGAAGGATTATCAGCGCAGATTTAGGCATTTAGCTTATCCGAAAAAGTAGGTTTTCTGCTACTCAGTTAAATAATCGACGATTATAAGTTGATTCCTTATACTATATTACCATGATAATTTAAGGTTTAAATAACATTTTTGTCCATGTGATTTTCATTCATTTCTATTTTGGATCGTCAATATTATTTTTCTTCTGATATTAATTAATTGGTCTTTATATTTTTATATTTATTTAAGTTTTAATTTTTACTAATAAAGTATTATTCTTGTATATTTATTTATTAAGATATCAATATTTATTTTCGTAAAATTAGATTATTGTTTTTTTGTATAAACCACATGTATTTCTACTAAAGGCAATCTTGTTCGAACTGGATAGGACCATTTTGGGAGGTAAAGCTCAAAGTGGTTCATAAAATTAGGATTAATCCTTTTGATTTTTACTTATTATGATATTGATTGATCAAGATCTATATACAATTTAAATAAGTAAAATATAAGGATTTATATTAAAGAAAATAGAGTATAAACCTATAGGAACTAAGAACCTGTTTGGATAAACTTATTTATAAATACTTATAGAAAAAAATAAGAAATAAAATAAAATTAACTTCTCCGAAAATTAAAATTAACTTAGACATAAGTTAATTTGTAAAAGTTCTCTCTTATTAGTTTTTTCAAAAGCTTATTTTTAACTTATACATAAGTTAATTTTAGTTTATGAAAAAACTTATTTTATTTTTCTTTCTTATTTTTTTCTTCTATAAATGTTTATAAAGAAATTTATAAATATACACAAATTGCACCATGCATACTATAAAAAAAAATTGATTTAGGCCATGCATATAATGTAAGCAATATGTAACATTCATTCCATCGTTCAGTTTATCGAGACACCAGTTTTCATCTTCTAACTAATTCTTTTGTTGATTGATGTATTGGAAAGAAAAAAAATGTGGTTTCTGACAATCCCTTTTTGCACCGTTCTATCTCCCTTTCGTTGCGTTTTTCTCTGTTCGCAGTCTCAATTCTTCCTCAAAATTAGATCTGCTACTTCTGCTACCCTAGTACAAGCAGTGTATCCAAACCTGAATAAAAGGACTGATGGTTATTAAGGCAAAGCTCCACGGCCATATGTATAAAAAGAAGCTTAATGCGCTGTCTCAGAGCCCTACTTTTCTTTCTCTCGTTTGCAGGATAAAGATACTCTATCTGATCTCTTACAATGATACAAATTTGTTCACCCAATTGATTCTGATGCTCTTTTAACTAGCTTTCAGAAATTAAAGCAGCTTCATCTTAATAAACTTATTCTTGATTTCCAATATCTGCAAAACATTTTATGTAGACAAAAAATATGTTCAATTAATCTCTCTTGATTAATTTTCAAAAGACTTGGACCACAGTGTCAATGCATGATGTTGTTATATATGATGACAAAACTGCAAACATTAATTATCAATGTTTTTATTTCACTAGTGGGATGCAGGTGCGCAACAAATGGACAAAAGGAAAAGAGCAAAAGTTTTTATATATAGGTGGAACAGAAAGTGATCACTGGAAATGTAGGTTTTATGTGTATTGCCTGTTAAGTTGTTGGCAGAATCATATGCCGATTTCACTTTCCCCACTTTTTTCCCACTAAAATGAGCAAACCTTATTAATATTTAACCTGAGTCTAGCTTTGGTAGTGCAGGAGGATTTGTTCCGGGGTGATTAAAACAAAGGTTGCCAGCATTTTGTTTTTGTTGTATTTGCTTCTCTTTTTTTTTTTTTTCCCTTTTTAAATAACATAATGCTTGCTAGAGTGACCGGATGGTCAGAGAAAAAATTAATGGATCTCACCTTATAAAAATAAGCAAATTACATGAACACTTTCTAAAATTTCTTAAAATTGCACATAATATTCTTGCTTTTTTAACATTTAAAACAACTCTTCTTATAGGGATATGCTTTGTTATGTGTTTATTAGATAAGAGATGTTAATATATAGAAAGTGTCAATGTAACAATCTCTTGTGAAGAAGAATTGGCATATTCGTTTTTTCCATACTCATCGAGAAGCCAATTTTGTTGCCGACTGGTTTGCCGCATGGTCTCACCACGTTACTCAGCCTGTTCAATTCTTTGATTCCCCACCAGCAGGATGTATGTCCTTACTTTGGCAGGATTTTGTTGGGGTTACTCAGCCCCGTACTGTTTCTGTGTGGTGGCCTATATGACCTCCCTGTAATAAAAAAAATGTAACACATTTCAAACAATTAAAAAGATTAGTATAAAGAAAAAAGAGAGAGAGAGAGAGAGAAATATCATAGGAAATTTAACAAAATCTCAAAAGATCTCAATATAAGTTACTCTATAAAAATACATTCAAAATTTAAGGGGGCATTTACCGTTTTTATTTTTCATTTTCATTTTTAATTATAAAATAATGTTTTATTTTTACTTTATTTTTTATTTTTAAAAAAATTATATAAAAAATAATAAAAACAATTTTTTATTGCCTAATTGAAAAGTTTGTACTTGATGCATTTTTCTGCCTTGTCGTCAAGTTCTCCTATTAGTTGCCTTACTGAAATATAAACCTTAATAATTTCAACACACCATATTTAAAAAAGAAACAGTAGGCTACCGTGGGCCACTAATAAATGTGGTTCCCGGTGGTCCAGCTTTTACTCATCGTTAGATGTAATACTTGAATAATGAACGGTGGAGATGAATACTTGCAACCTATTGATCAAATTATTACTTATTGAATTATTTTTTAGAATATATATGTAGATTACGAAATTGCCCTTTCATTAGGATTTCGGGACCACTTCTTCCAGTCAGCTCTCCTGCACTGACCCAATTAAGAAACTCGCAATGCTGATCCGATGGGAACCCGAAACATCCGGGCCTAAAGCTGAAAACATCGAATTAACGAAGGATCCAGCAGAAACAACAGAATCATCTTCTAACCGTCTTCCTTTCACAGTGTTCAATTTCGACCCTCTTATTCCTATACATCCTTTACTGTTGTCGTCACGCCTCGGCCACCTCTGCCATCATTACAAGCCGTGGAAGCCGCGTCTCATCGCCGTGAAATGATGACAGTAATGACATTGGGGATAAGGACTTTGATCCAGTGCCACGTGGCAGAGTGACAAGCTGGCAACGTTAAAGTAGTCGGCGATGGTGGCATTCTGGTCGCTGGATTTCTTCTTCAACACGGCCTCCACGTAGTTGCGGGCTTATGGGTCTATGAAATCCCGATTTGCTTTTAGGGATTAAGGGTTATTACTGTTTTTTATTATTGGAGGACAATACTGTTATTTAATTTATAGCATATTTAACTATACTTATTTTTCAAAAACATATTAAAACCGGACAAACTTATCAGTCCCGGTAAAAAGTGGTGGTTCACGGTGAACACCTACTTACCTGGTCCACGCTAGAAAGCGTCACAATAATAAATAGGCCTTTTGTTAATGGCCTTTTACATAGGTGGAGACCTTATTTTTATCTTTAATTTTACTCATGTACAAAATATATTGATTACAGCAAATGACACTCCATCAATTATAGCAAATTAGTAAATATTACTCAAAATTACTATTAAAAAAAAGTTTGTCACTTTAATTTTTTTTAATTTTTTTATATCAATTTTGAGGGATGTTGAGTAAGCCGATATATATAAAAATTACACACTTTTTAAACTGATTCTGGAATCGATGTAGAAAGTTACTTTTTAGATTGATTGTAGCAAAAATCGATATAGAAACTATCTACTTTCTATATTAGTTGATGAGAGAACCAATCTAGAAAATCTACTTTCTACATTAGTTTTAGTCTGTGTTCTCAAAACCGGACCGGATCGGCCGATTCAACCAGAAAACCGGTCCTGTGTCTGGTCCAATTAAATCAAAGAACCGGTCAGGCAAAAGATTGGTCTGTGAACCGGTCAAAAATTGGTAAAAAAACCAGTTCGTAGTGGTTCGGTAAAAAATGTCTAAGAAAATATTATTTTGATTTTTTTCATTAAAAAAATGAAAATCAACCTAAAATATTTGTCATTTTTTTTATTCTAAATATAAACTTTTTTTATTAATAAATATTGATGTGTATTATTAAAACTTAGACTTAAGTATTATAATATATTTAATTTGAACTTTTTTAGGTACTGTATATGTTAAGAAATTATAAAATTATATTTTATTTTTAGTTTTTAATGTTATAAAGTTATGATATTATATTTTTTAATTTTTTTATGTATTATTTAATTATTATTATTATTATTTTATTAATACTGGTTCAACCATGATTCAATCTCGGTTGAACCATTGAACCTTGAATCAGTGTCTTGACCGGTTCAATGACCGGTCCAGTTTTAAAAACATTGGTTTTAGTCACAACAAATTTAGAAAGTAACTTTCTACATTGGTTATAACCACAACTAATGTAGAAACTTTACTTTTTCATTAAAAACTCTATTAAAATAGACACATTCTTTGACATATTACACATCACATAATTACATTTTCACAATTAATTTCACATCTAATTGCTACACTTTTAGAACCAATTTCACAATATATTTCATAGCAATATATATACATGCATTTCCATTTATAGAAAATTATACACTATCATTTACAGAAAACTATATACAGTCTAACATATACACTAACTATACTTGTTCTGTAACAAGCAGTCCACACGGGAATGCAGATTTTGCTTGCATATTTGGAATACACGTGCTGCATTGCACGATGGGATCGAAGCACCTATATTTTGTGTGGGGTCTAGGAAATGTAATAATAATGCTTTTGATTTATGTATCTCAGGATATAGATATGTCTAGGCGTTGTTTTTATGGGCTTATTACAAGGCAAGGGGTACAAGATGTATGTGAAAGCTCTATTTGTAAATCTTGTGTGGGTCCCTATTTGGCACACCTTGTGCTTGTATTAGTGGTCAGTTTTTGCAATAAAATTGCTTTTGCCTTCCAAAAAAAGTTTATATATATATATATATATATATATATGAGATTTACTAATGTATACTTACTTATTTTTTAGTTAGAGTACGTTAGCAAACTACATCATTGACGTATTTTAAGATAATCCTAATTATACTCTAACTAAAAAACAAACGAGTGTACGTTAGCAAATCTCACAAGCATTTGTTAACGTACACTCACCTATTTTTTAGTTAGAGTACATTAGCAAATTATACCGTGAGTGTATTTTAAGATAATTCTTAGTAATAACTTGCTAACGTACTCTAACTAAAAATTAAGAAGGTGTACATTAGCAAATCCATATATATATATATATATATATATAGGGTGTGGATCAAGTTACTCCAAGAGTAATTCTTGATAAAGTTACTCCACTCAAAAACTCTTGATATGTATTAAATTTTAACAATCCAACTGTTGAATATTTTGATATTATGTTAATGATCATGCACACCAAATTTTAAGTAAATTGAACATTTATAACTAGTTAATCTTATAATCGACATTTACTTATAATTTAGAAAAATATATTATACATCAATTTGAATCTATTTAATGAAGTATCAAATAGTTTTCAAACTTTATAAAAATTTGTAGACTTGATCTATTCAATATAATCTTTTAATTCAATGGTTGAATCATTGAAATTTAACACATATCAACAGTTATTGAGTAGAGTAACTCTGGTTGAAGTAACTTGATCCTCCCACCCACCCGCCCACCCATACACACACACACACACACACATAGGGATTTGGGGGATGTTATTAATGAAGTAACCTTTTAACATCTTATCACTTCATTCATATCCTCTGTATTGGACTCTAGATTGTTGAATCTCTACAATTTCAAAGATGTTAATTAAAAAACTATAATGCATAATTCATGACTATAGGGATGGCAATGGATAATGGATCCTATGATTATTTACAAAAATTACTCATGGTAGATAGAGTAATTACTCACTTAATGAATAAAGGTACAAATACAAATAATTACCCACAATATTTGATGAGGATGAGTACAAGTATAGGTACCTTTATACCCACTCGTCTCACACCCGCACTTATATATACATATGTATGCATGTGTTCATGTACACACACACATATGTCTCTCTCTCTCTCTCTCTCTCTCTCTGTATATATATATATATATGGTCAGAATCCCTTAACATTAGGTGTCAAAGTTAGTCACATTACACATTTAATAATTTTTGGTAGAATGTAAACTTAATCGATCTAACAGTTGAATTGATGTTCTTATTAATTAGATTAAATATACAATATTTAAGAAAATTTAAAAATTATTTAGTAGTTCATCATTTCACTTTATTTTAACATACAATATGATATTAAAATATATATAAATGTTCAATGTTAGATAACGTATTTAGAAAAACCCAATTTTATGAAATTTGATATATATAATCATGAAGATAATATTATATAATTTAACGGTTGGATTGGTTAAATTCACATTCTACAAAAAGTTATTAAAGGTGTAATTTGACTAATTTTAACACTTAGTGTTAACAAATCTTGCCTATATACTGTCGTCACCACCACCACTGTCCACTATTATTGTTGTCGTTGTTCTGCCACCACTGTCATCTTCATCGCCATGTGGCGGCAGTGGCAGTGACAACGACAATGGTGGACGGTGGTGGTAGCAAAGGTAACAGCGGTGGTGGTAGCAAAGGTAGCAGTGGTGATGGTGGTAACGGCGAGCGATGGCGATGGTGGTGGTGGTGGTGATGGAGGTGGCAGTGGTGGTAACAATGGAGGTGACAGTGGTGGCAATGGTAGTAGGGGTTGCAGTGGAGGTGGTTGTGATGGCAGTGCGACAATGACAACGATGGTTGGTGGTGGCAATATTGGTGGTGACTACAATAGTGGTCGTGGTGGAGGCAACAATAATAATAGTCTCATAAGAAGTGTTTATAATTAGGTTTTAATCTCAGCCACATTGTTTTAGTTGTGATCCAAGGACTATAATATAAAGTTCTCATTTTCCCATTCTAAAGGTTTCTCATTTGAAACGCTCCATATATAGGGGCATTTCAAATGAGAAACTTTTGAAATGAGAAAATGAGAACTTTCAATGATAGCACTTGGATCACAATTAAAAAAAATTGCGACTAAAATTAAAACCTAATTATAAACACATCTTATGAAACTATTATTATCGTTGCCTTCACCATCACCATCGTTGTCACCACCACTGCCACCCATCATTGTTGTTGTCGCCACCATTGTCATTACCGCTGCCACGTGGCAGTGGTGATGGTGACAACGAGAATGGTGGGCGATGGGGCTCATTGACTAAAGTAGGGTACTTTTAAAAAATATTTACCAATTTGGGGTTGTTTTGAAACATATTACCAAAATGGGGTGGTCAAACTAGCATTTTCCATTCCACATTAGCATTTTTAATTAAATTTTTTAATTTAATTGCAAAAAATGCCAGGTGGGCTGTCACACAGAACACACTAATAGTAGTAATGTTTTCAGAAAACGCTATTAGCACCAGGGGTGTTCACGGATCGGTTTGGATCAATTTTAAGCCAAAAAGTCATCCGATCCAAACATGAAAAGAACATGTGGTTCGATTTTGTTTGGGTAGCTTACACAAAAAAATATGATCCGATCCAATCCGAAAAATGCAGTTTGGATTGGATTAGTTGATTCAGTTTTTACCAACCATCTTTACCGATTCTTTAATTTCCTATTTTCTAAATCCATAATGAGAAAAATAAGATATGTAAAGAGAAAATTAAGGAAACTAGTAAATACATTAATTCATCAAGTGCATCAACTACCAAATACATCAAGTGTTCAACTAAACAACTAGCTAGTAAGTGTACTTGATTTTGGTACTGCAAATTTTATATAGATGCTAGCAAGTATTCAAATATATATGTTTACATCTACCTATATATGCGGATTTAGAAGTGTACATGGTTTTGGTACTGCAAATTTTAGGGAAAAGAAATGCTACTTCCCTCCAAGCATGACACATATATGATAATAATTTAACACTTGCTTAACATATATATTTAGTATTATTATTTCGGTTCGGTTCGGTTTTATAGCCACCAACCGAACCAAATAGATCGATTGGCCACCAAAATCATCCAATGAAATCAAAAATATTTTAGTTTGCTTTGGTTTTTAGTTTTTGGATTGGTTTTCGATTTTTTGTTTTTGGATTGGTTTGGATGTGAACAACCTTATTTAGCACTAGCGTATCTCGCATGGCACCCACCGCGGCAAAAAAGTGACGGAGACGTGTACAAAATGTTATTACCACTAGCATTTTCAATTTATTTAAAAAAAAACAAAAAAAAACAAGTATTTAAATTTTTAATGATTAAAATGTAGAAAACGCTAGTAGAACTAGTATTTTCAATTTAATTTTTATTAAAATATTTTAAAATATTTTTAATAATACTGTTTTGTATTAAAATATTTAAAAATATTTTAATTATTAAAATTGAAAATGCTATTATTAATAGCATTTTATATATATTTAATTCTTATTAAAATATTTTAATTATTAAAATATAGAAAACACTATTATTAATAGCGTTTTGTATTTTTAATTTTTAAATTTTTAATATTAATTTTTTTAATTATTTAGTATTTAAATAATTAAATACTATTAAAAATAGAAAAGGCTACTTTCAATAGCTTTTTGAATTTTTTAAATAATTAAAAATTGAAATACTTAATAGTATTTTGCAAATCATAACTCATTTTTAATTTTTTGAATTTAAAAAATAAAAACGTAATAGTATTTTTTTAAATTAAGAAAACATAATTTTTTGTATTTTATTTTTTTATATTTATATTATTTTAAAAATGTAGTAAACGCTATTAGTGCTAGCGTTTTCCATGTTAATGTTATTTAAAAAGACAGTTTTTGTCTTTAATTTTTTAAGAAAAAATATATAAAATTTATATTAATATTTTTTTAAAAAAAATTCGCCTTTAAATTTTTTTAAAAGGTTTTAACATTTATATTAATTTTTTATTAATTATTTTGAAAACGTTATTACTATTAGCGCTTTCCATATTAATTTTTTTTTTCATTTTCATTTAAAATGGTTTATTTTTATATTAAATATTTTTTTAAAAATTGAGAGAACATTAATATTAATATTTTTTTAAAGTTTTAAATTTATATTAATATTTTTTTAAAATTTATGTTAATAGCATTTTCATATTATATTTTTTAATATTTATATTTTTATTAAAAATTAGGAAAAATCTAATTAATATTTTTTTTTAAAGTTTTAAAATCTATATTAATATTTTTTTAAAACAAGTTGGAAAATGCTAGTAATAATAACGTTTTCCATATTAATTTTTTTTTTCTGAAAAAACTTCTTTGCCTTTAATTTTCCTTTTAAAAGTTTTACATTTATATTTTTTTTAAAATTAGGAAAACGCTGATATTAATATATGTTTAAAAGTTTGAAAATTTATATTAATATATTTTTAAAAATATTTAGAAAACGCTAGTAATAATAGTGTATTTTTCTTTTTAAAAAACTAATATAAATATACATATAAATTTCTTTACAATTTTTTTAAAAATATAAATATAAATATAAAACATTTTAAAATAAAATTAAAAGTAAATAAAAATATAAATAAAAACGAAAACGCTATTCACAGTGCAGTTTTCTAGTCTGCCAAAATTACTATTCCCACATATTTTCAATCTGTAACGCACTGTTCGATGTGGCTATTCAATGCAGTTTTTTGCAGTTCGAAAACGCTAGTCAGCGTCCAGTTTTCCAGTCTGCCAAAATTTTCAGTCTGCAACGCACTGTTCGACATGAATACTAAATGCGTTTTCTGCAATTCGAAACGCTACTCTCAGTGCAGTTTTCCCCAGACAAAATATAAAAAATAATGCATTTTCTTAATTTTAAAATAATAATAACACTGATACGAATACCATTTTACAATAAATAGTAAAATAAAGAAATACTAATAATATGACTTTTTCATTTTCAAAAAAAATAATTTACAAATGCTACTAATTTTTCAATTTTAAATAAATAAAATATATAAAAAATAATATGTTTTCTTAATTCAAACAAAATAAAAAATAAAAATGCTAATACTAATAGCGTTTTAGGATAAATAAAAAAATACTAATAATCCAACGTTTTTAGTTTTTAAAAATAAAAATTTTAAAATTGTACTAATTTTCCTATTTTAAATAAATCAAACATATAAAAACTAATACGTTTTCAAAATTTTAAAAAATAAGAAAATAAAAACGCTAATATGAATAGCATTTTACGATAAATAAAAAATAAAAAATTACTAATAATATCACATTTTTAATTTTTAAAATTAAAAATTTTAAAATACTACTTATTTCCTAATTATAAATAAATAAATATACAAAATAAATACGTTTCGTTAATTTAAACTAAATTACAAAATTAAAAAAGTCATATATATTATTAGCATTTTAACTTTTACATTTTTTTAAAATAATAAAAACGTAATATGTTTTGTATTTTTTATTTATTTAAAAAGAATGATAAAAACGTAATAAAATTAAAACATATTGTTAGTAAATTTTTTTAATTTAGTGAAAACGCTATAATTTTATTTAGCAAAATATTATTACCAATTTTTTTTATTAATTAGAAAACGCTATTTTATTAGCGTTTTCATTTTTAATATATTTAAATTTAAAAATGTTATATTTATTATATTTATTAATTTTATAAAAAAGGAAAAATCAGGGTCATATTTATTTTTTTAATTATAAAATTTATAAGCGTAATATTATTTGCATTTTTTATTAACAGTGTTTCTCGATTTTTAAAAAAAAAAATTAAATAGAGAACGCTATTATTAATAGTGTTTTCAGTATTTTCATAATTAAATTTTTTTAATAAAAATTAAAAATATAAAACACTATTAATAATAGCATTTTTTATATTTTAATAATTAAATTTTTTTAATAAAAATTAAATTATTTTAATATTTTAATAAAAATTAAAAACTGAAAACGCTATTAGAAATAGTGTTTTCCACATTTTAATAATTAAAATTTTAAATACTTCTTATTTTTCGTTTTTAAAAAAAAAACTGAAAATGCTATTAGAAACACCATTTTCTACATTTTAATAATTAAAATTTTAAATACTTCTTTTTTTCATTTTTAAAAAAATTAAATTGAAAACATTAGTAGTAATAGCGTTTTGTACACGTGTCTGTTACCCTCCGTCGCTTTTTTGCAACGTTGTGTGTTACACGAGATACGCTAGTGCTAATAGCGTTTTTTGAAAACACTACTACTACTAGCGTGTCCTACGTGGCAGTCCACCTAGTATTTTTTGCAATTAAATTAAAAAAATTAATTAAAAATGCTGATGTGGAATAGAAAACGCTAATTTGACTAGCGTTTTTCATCGTTGACCACTCCATTTCGGTAATATGTTTCAAAACAACCCTAAATTGATAAATAGTTTTTAAAAGTACCCTACTTTAGTGAATGAGCCTACGAAGTCTTGTAGTCTATTTTGATAAGATTGAAGTCCCTTATGGTTTTGGTTGTTCCTTGTTCACTTTGTTGTGCCTACTCCCCAATTATATGTTCTGTTTTAGTTGCTACTAGCGAACCACTCAGTCACTTTGTTTCCCGTTATTTGAAAATTGCCATTTGTAAACATCAACATAACCACCTTAATTTTCAATCAAATTTTTTGCAACAACCATTATAAAATTCTAACCAAGTTGTAATTGAGTATAAAAAATTTAATTCTAAAACACGTTGCCTAGCATGTGTACATCAATTTAATTTTTTAAAACTGAACATGGCATGATATATAACATGTATGCAAATATTTCTCGATATATTTAGAAATACACCTTTCCTTGTATAAGTTACAACCATAAGAAAAATATTCATATGCATTTTTTTTTCTTTAAAAGAATGAAAATGTTATATGTACATGTGATAACAAGTCAATCTGTCTTATCATCCAACTCATTTTCCATCATCAAAATTAGAGTACCGATAATTAGGAGTGTTCGTGGATTGAATTGAATCTGTTTAAAGAGAAAAACCATCTGATCCAATCACTTCGGTTTTGTTAACTTATCATCCAATTGATTTGGTTTAAAATTTAAATCCAATTCAATCCGATCCAATTTAAAACGGTTTGGATTAGATTGATTTTTGGTTTTAATTGTACTATTATGTTTTTAAAAAAGTATTAAATAAATAATATGATATATAATAAATATATTAAAAAATAATTTAAAATATCAAATATTTCATTAATGAGTCATTATATAACTAATATTAGTATAACTCTTCAAATATACATTATTAAAATAAATTTACACAACTTGATGATTATGTTTATGTATCTTTACTTAAATAGTTACCAAAAAATATCTTTAAATAAATATTTTTTATAAACAAGTATAATTTATGTGATAATTTTACAAATATATAAGAAATAAAAACATAAACATGAGTGATATTAGAAAATTACAAGTAAAAATATATATGCATGTATAAGTTCGGTTTGGATTGGATCGGATCGGTTTTCAAAATCAAATCTGAAATCCAATAAAAAAAATTTTGTTTTTTCGATTTCCAATTTTTTTGGTTTTTTGGATTTTCATTGGATTGGATCGGTTCATGAACACCCCTATCGATAATCCTTCTGCTGGCATTTTACACTTGGTATCCACTTAACATACTTGGTTAGTTACGAGTATAAATATGATTAACCTTATCTTACAAGTGGTTAAAAGCAAATAAACATAATTATATACAATTATTGATATGTGGTTAATAGTTTCATAAGGTTATTGAAATGTCTGATGATGGTTAATTTTATTTTGCAAGTGATTAATAGTGTCATGTTTTTATTGACCGTTACACATGGTTAACTACGTGTGTACATATGGTTAATTTTCTATCATAAAGTGATTAAGAATAAATAAACGTAATTATATACAATTATCAATGTGGTTAATATTATCACGAGATTATTGAAATGTCTAATGATGGTTAATTTTGGCTTACAAATGGTTAATAATATCATGAGGTTATTAAAATATCTAATAGTAGTTAATTTTGTCTCACAAATGGTTAATATTAACCACATATCAATAATTATATATTAACACATTCATTTATTTTTAACCACTTATGACATAAAGTTAACCATATTTATACATATAATCAACCACGTTTTGGGTGCAGTCTTGGTAGACAAAATCCGGGTGTTTGTTGATTTTTATTCTCGAAATTAATATTGTTGACTGTGCCAAACGTTTTTTACTAAAAAAGGAAAAGAAAAAGGTCGTATTCATAAAATATAACTTATTAGTAAATTTTTAAAATTAGGTCGTATTAGTAAAGAAGGCCCAATCAAATCTCACTATATATAGGAATATATAAGACAAGATGCAAGCCAAATCGACATCATATCATCACGCTATTAACCAATATAAAGTTGTAAAAATTGATGAGAGTTTAGAAACGAAGGTAATATAAGCAGTGATATTATTTATTTATATGCATTTTGTGCGTGTGAGAACCAAAAAAAGAGAAGGCAAGGGTGTTCTTCATAACCAACCACACGAGCCCGAGCCCGAAATTAAAGGATCCTTCTCATTACACCACAAAGCCACCCCTCCTTGTACCCCAAAAAAGAAAAAAAGGTTAGCTCTCCCTCTCTCTATCTGCCACCCTCCTCCAGGTTGATCTCTTTCAAAATCTAAATCTTTTGTAGTTGTTCTCCATCTCCCCAGGTTGGGAAGAGTGGGGGGAGAGAGAGAAGAAGAGCCAAACCAATAAATCTCCCAACATCCATCCCTTCCGACCAAACCCACCACCACAACACTCTACATGCCTTTCCATCCAAAACCATCAATCTCCAATCTCCCATGCTTTACCCCACCGTCTCTCCTCCACCAGTGCCGCCGCCGCCGCCGCCAGAGCCAGCGTCACCACCGCAACCCCATCATCTCCAGTCACAACCATTTGTCCAAGTAAAACATTTGGTGGGGTAAACAAAGACTTACATATCTACATCAAAAACATCGATACGATACAGATGGAAAAATAAATACGTACATATATATGTAAAAGCACACACATATATATACAAACAAAACAAATTAAATAAAAAAAATAGAGCAATTAATCCATGTTGTTCACGCATGCATTACCAGTCCTCAACTCAGTTTTCGACCTAATAACCGTAACCTTCATCTCTGGCTTGATAATCCTATCGGTGTTATCCCTGTGCTTCATCTTCCACCTTCGCCTGAAATCAAAATCCATAACACATTTACAAGGCTTCAACTCGCTCTGGACCGTGCGGTTCCTTCTCGTGCTCTTCATATTCCTGTGGGCCATCACGGAACTCCTGCGGTTACCCTTCTTCCGTCGCAAATACCTCTACCCTTTTTCGCCTTCCTTCACGGTGTCCCAGCAAGCCAACCTCTGCAAGGTCCACATCGTCCTCTCCCTCGGGTTCTTCGAGCCCGCGTTCCTCGTCACGCTCCTCTTCCTCCTCAACGCCTCCATCAGAAAGAAGACCCCGAATGACGCGTGGGCCATCACGTCCGTGCTCCTCACGTGCCTCCCCGTCGCCGCGCTTCAGGCCTCGCTCATCTTCTTCTCCCCCTTCGAGAACCGCCTGCCTTCGGAAACCTCCGTGGTTCTCCACGACCGGTTGGGGTTCCAGTCCGTGCTCTGCGCCTACCCCTTCCTCAGCGGCGTCGTTTTCGCGGGCTTCGGTGCCGCCTACTCCACGTGGTTCTTGTTCTCCTGCTGGAGGGTTTTGTCTCTGGTCATCAACAAGGGCCTGAGGGTCAGGATTTACGTGTTGGCGTCTACGGTGCTGGTGGCTCTGCCCTTGCAGGTTGTGTCTTTGGGCTTCAGCGTCCTCTGGAGCCCCCGCGAGGAGTTGCACGGCGTCGTTTCGCTCGTGGGCTTCCTCAGCGCCTTCTGCTGCGCCACCACGGGGGAGGGCATTCTCGTCATTAAGCCCATTTCGGATGCGTTGGACGCTGGAGGAAATTGTTGCTCGTGGACCCCACAGGCGCAACGAACTGAACAAACCGAACCAGCTGTTGCCGTCGGGGAAAGGTGCGTTTAGAGGGAGGGACGACGGGAGGGTAATAAGGTAATAATATCGCCCTGTTGAAGTTGGACTCTCGGATGCAAGATTTTGTTGTTCATTTTACTTCCACTGCACGTGCAGCACACACGAGGTACATGTAAAGTTCATCTTAAAAGGGAAAAAAATATATATACTCATCATTCTGTAATTTATATTGGATTTTATTTTTTCGAGTTAAAGATCCCCCTACCCCCATTTTTTTATAGTAATGACTTGTGTACCTAAATTTTGTAGCGTTGTTTTCTTTTTATTCTCCTCATACTTCAATATTTACATCTCGTATGGATAAGTTTCTTTATAAAACATAAGTTAAAATCAGTTTTTTGGATAAGCTTCTCTTGTTTAGCTTCTCAAAAAAACTGACTTTAACTGATATGTAAATTAATTTTAATTTATAGGAGAAGCTTATTTTTTTTATTTTTTAATTTATTTTCCTATAACTACTTATCAAAAGGTTTATCTAAGTCTACAATATAGATAAACGAATATATTTAAAATTTGAAGTCTAAATAAATTGAATTATTTATAAATTATTTAACTATAACTCGTTAAATTTTTGATTAAATTTATTTATTGTGTTAAACAAAAGTTTGAACTTTTAAATTCAATTATCTATATCTACTTAAAAACACATTGATAAATCTATATTAGTCCCACCAAACGCATTTTTTTCTTGTACGATGTAATACTAGTGTAGTTGCAACATAACAATGTCAATGAAAAAGACAGTGAAATCAAGGAAGAAATAAAGATAGTAGAGAATTTTGTATAATTGTTCAAATGTGGAATTCGAAAACAAAAAAAAGGTAAGGTTAAAGAGTTTGAGTACGAACAATAGGAAGCAAGCGAGATAACAGTGAAATTTTGAGTAGAAAATCAGTTAACAAGAACAAATTACGTGGCAAGTGGGGATTTATTATTATTATTATATAGTAATAGATCACATAAAATAACTTTAATAGTTAAGGAATAGCCCACCTAAAATCGTCCTCACAAAAACCTAAATTGTGGAAATGATTCGCTTGAATTAGATATATTGTTTGCTAGTTATTGGATAATAAAATAAATCAATAAAGCTAATCTATGAACCTAAGAAATTGTGTTGAACATTTTCCAAGAGTTAACAAAAGCAACCTAACTATTTCTTTGTGTGAATTTTCAATTTAAAGAAAAAATAAATTAAAGTGGACAAAAAAATAAATTAAAGTGAATGCAAACACTCATTGAATTTGATAATATATACATTAAGGGGGCATTTAGTATAAGAAAAGTTTTTAATTTCCCAATAATCTGAATTTGGAAATGTTTGTTTTTCATGTTTGGTTTACTATTTAAAAAATATTTCCAATAAACATTGTTTTTTGGAAATCTTTTTTACTTATGTTTTCCACAAAATTGCTTTTATGGAGAGAGGTGAGAATTTAACTTTTTCAAGCTGGAAGAAAAGTTTTATTACTGTAAAACTATCACGTCACCTTTATTAATTTATTTAATGTGATAAATAATTAAAGTTTTTAAGAATGTTTTATTGAAACTAAACGTAAAAATCTTTAATTTTCAAGTAACAAATATAAGTATTCCAAATATTTATGACCAACCAAACAGATTTTAATTAATCATTCCTAAGAATCACAATTTATGAGATTCATGATTCTTAAACATGAAAAAATTTCTTCTACCAAACAAATCCTAAAAGTAAAAATACTCATAATTAATCATTACAACAATAAGGCATAATTTCTTCAAAAAGAAAAAAAAATAAAGCATAATTAAAACCAAAATTAGCTAAGAGCACTAGTTAAAACCACAGACAATCCTAATTATGTGAAATTGATCAAGAAAACACTCCCAAATGGAAATCGTCTCAATACTAAATAATTAAAAGCCAATGCCTTCGCATTTTGGCATGACTTTATTGTTATTTTGTAATTTTTAAAATGTTCAATTTTCAATTGTTAAGTATTATCAAAATTTTATTTTTAAGATAAAATTTTAATTTTTTTCTATTTTTTTGGTGAATATTTTCTTTTTTTCTTAAATCTTATTTGTTTATACTCTCAAATTAAATTCTTTCAAATTGTCCTTTCTATAAGAAGATTTTTTTTCTTCAAATCTCAACGGGACGTTCCATTTCTTTTAAATAAATTATACATATTTTATTGTAATTTTAAATATTTTTATTCTATATTTATATTTTAGATAAATTTATTATACATATCCCCCTTATAATTTTAAATATAATATTTTAAATACTTTGTTTTTATTTTTTAAGGTTTAGGGTTTAGGATTTATAAGAATACTTGTTAACATGAGGATAAATTATAGCAAAATATCTGGGGAAAAAAAAGGCCTGTGTAATAACAGGAGTTTTTGATTCATAATGGGCTTTTCATTCTGAATAGGGGATTTCAGAATTGATAGACGTCGATGAACTACGTTGATGGGCCAAACATAGACATTGCCAGGTTAAAGTTTATTAACCACAAAAATTGATGTGCCAGAATTGTAAAATTAGCGCATGCCTCTATAATCTTTCTGGACCAATGAGTTCAGAAGCCCAAGAGTAGCGAGCGCGTACGTGATCAACTTTCCATTAGGCATGGTTGACAGTAAAAGAAGAAAAAGAAAAATAAAGTACCTGCTAGTTCATACATTTTTATTCTTTTAATATTTTTATTTTGTCGATGACATTTACTGTTCCATTAGGCATGGTTGACAGTAAAAGAAGAAAAAGAAAAATAAAGTACCTGCTAGTTCATACATTTTTATTCTTTTAATATTTTTATTTTGTCGATGACATTTACTGCTACGGGTAAAGCAAAAAGAAGGGCTTGCAAAATAGCACTATTTTTAAAAGGATAGCAAAAGCAGTGGAATACTTACATAGATTTTTCCATGAAAGCATACGTGCTCTGTAAACGATTCATTCACCCTTTTGATACGCTTCAGTCTAAAGATTTTAAAAATGCAAACTAATTAGAAATTATTTATATAAAATTGTTAAAATAATTATTATAGAAATTAACAATTTTCAATAATAATTAGACGACGGTATAAATAAACTTATATTCCTGTTAATTTCTTTTTTGTCTCATTCTACTTGCTTCTCCTTGTTACCTTTTGGTCCAATGGCTAATATGTTCTTGAAAGAAGAAAAAGTTCTCACCCACTTCCGGAAGAAGAAAAAGTCTTCCAGCAGCAATATGGAAAGAACTCGGGGTATTTTGTACAAAAGCCGGTATAATTTGACCATGAATTTGTGTGATTTAGTTTTTCATTGTTTTTTTGTAGATGAAGGAGATTACCTACTTGTACTACTAACTTGACAGTAGAGAAGAAAAACCAACAGAGAAAACAGCTATAGCATAATATCAAAAAAAAAAAAAAAAACAGCTATAGCAGCAACAGAGACCATGCTAGCTCTTGAACCTGGTAACTCAAAGTTGTCTTGTGTCTTTGATTGGTCCACCATTTTTTTATTTTTTTATTTTTTATTATTATTATGTTAATACATGTCGCGGTAAATACTATTGTACTTCCTTGAAAATATTCTATCAAGACGTGTAGCTAGCGAGGAGATTGAACCATAGATCAAGAGACCAAGCCAATTGTGAGGTCTAGGGTTGTGTTCTCACAATAATAACTTATCCTCTTGAAAAAATTTTCTACGAGAATATGAATTTAATTGAATATATATATATATATATATATATATATATATTCTGTTTATTATTATTATTATTATAAGGATGTAACTTGGAGTTAACTTCCTCAAAAAAAAAAAAAAAAGAGTGGTGTTAATGAAATTTAGGTTTACTAAAAGGGTTTACTTCCCTTTTTTTAAGGTGTGTGGGGACTTACTTCCCATAAAAGTAATAAATTATGATTTAAATTCTCGCTAAAAGTAAAAGCATCATTTACATTAGAAACCCCCAAAAAAAAAATTACTATGACTTACAAAAAATAATATTATAAATGGATGTATATCATTTAATTTTCACCAAGGTGAGATGATTTTTTTTCCGGTGCAGACCAAGGAGAGATGATTATTAAATATAATAACATTTTCATATTATTTGCATTTTTATTAAATTTTTGTAATAACTTTTTAATTTATCTCCATATAATAAATTTAACTTCTTATTATTAAAACTGATATAATTTTAATGTATTTCTTTCATATGTCTTTTTATTTTACAATGCATGTTTTAATCTTGCATATTAAATCCAATAAATATTTTTTCTTCTTTAATTAATTATCTAATAAAATACATTTTTAAAATTTTAATTTCTTTAATTAATACTTAAATTCCTTCAACAAATATTAAACATTATAAAATACTTACAAATAACATGAGAATAATTTTTTTAATTAACTAACCAACTTTTGAGACTTTGAAAAAAAAATAAGAGTTTCAAAAGCACATAATTTTGTAATTTCATTTATATTTTTAATCACAAAAAATAAATTTTTAATTGTTTAAAATAATATTCTCTTAAATATTTTTTAATTTATTACTTTTTTCTTTATTTATATTTACAAATACTTATTAATATATTAGATACTTACTAGTAATATAACAGGACTGCATGCACCTAAGGATGGATCTAGAAAAATATATAAAAAGAGTTAAAAATAAATATATATTTGGCTAAATTGCACTTTTAATCCCTTATAATTCTCAATCTGCAATTTTGGTCTTCTATTTTTAATTTATTGATTTAGTCCTCCAATTTTTAAAAATTAACAATTTTAATCTCTCTAAGATCACAAATTTTTGCAATTTTTAAAATTTTAGTCTAAAATTGAAGGACCAAAATTGTAAATTTTTAAAAATTGAAGGGCTAAATTGGAGAATTAAAAATAGGAGGACCAAAATCACAAATTTTTAAAAATTAGAGGACTAAAATCACAAAATTAAAAATAAGATGACCAAAATCACGCATATTGGGCCTTGTGTGATGTTGGTTATTGATTGGATTGTTAGATATTTTTACAAATGTGGTATATATTATATCGGTTGAATAGATGTAAAAATATGGGAAAATACTAGAAAACAGAGGAAACATTGTCAAATTTTTCGTAAAAATTTTGAATTGAATTGTCTAATTTTTGTTGGTTAATTAACAAAGGATAAGAGTGGCCATATAAAGCTTAGTTGGGCCTTGTATGAAATTTTCATATTTGGTAATCTCAATTATATGACTCTTGAGGATGTCAAATACGAGTCCTGCAACCAATATGAACCCCTTCATACATTTCAAACAAGGAAACATTTTTTTTTGTTTTTTTCTTTTTGTGAACGCAAAACGGACCACAAGTGTAATTTAGTAGGATATATTTTTTTGCTTGAGAACATCGATGTATAAAAACTATATTAGATCGTCGATTAATCCCACTTGAGTTGTGTGAATTTATTTATAGAGGTAAAGTTCTCTTAATACTTGTTTTTTATTTATTAAACTCAAACTCGAAATTAAATTGTTTAAACTCATCACCACTAAAGTAAATAAATTTCGATAGGGCTGATAGGCATAATTATATTAATATGATATACGACTATAAGTTTTTTATATAAAGAACTATAATTAAAAAAAGCAAAAAACTGTACCAAAAAATAATTATAAAAAAAAAAGAGCAAGGCTCGGCACTCATGGTTGCGGTTTTCTTTACTTTTTCTAGACAAAAATGTGTGGAAAAAAAAAGTGCAAGAATTATTTCCCAATGAAATTGGAGGCCCTACCTCGAGGTAATCTTAATTTTTTTTAATTAGATTCTAAAATCTCCAAATTGTGGAAAAAGATGCACCATCTGGAAGTAGGTGAGATAAAAAGAAAGGCAAAATCAAAACTTCACTCAGCTGCATTATCCAAACTGTGCCATCATTTTGCGTTTGACAAAAAAGTGCGAAGCACTTGAAAGCCGAAAGAAACCAATGGCTTCCATTTGGTCGTCGAACACCTACTTTCTATTTCTTACAAGGAAAAACAAGAGAAAAATAAACAATTGAACGGCTAAAATCTAAGTCCTTATCCCCCATTTTATGGGATTCATGATGCCATTAGCTTTTATTTTTAAACTTTTCATATGCTCGTTATTTAGCTATACGTATAGGTATGGTGCTTCAATTTAAATTTAATATACATTTACAAAAAAAGATACTTATAATAGGACTATCCGTTAAATGAATTTGAGTTTGAACAAATATTTACTCGCAAAAAATTATGAGAACGAATGTATATGAGTACTCTTTTACCCACCTATTTTTGAATTGTACTTATGTAATATATTAAATTTAAAATAAAAATAATAATATTACAGTTATAATCTTACAACTTTATAATCTCAACGCATAAATCCTATTTTAGTAACTTAACATTCTTATTTCAAAATTAAAAATTCTAACTCCTTATCGCTGTCATCTAACATTTTCGTCTTTGTTGTTTGTCACATTAATGCCATGAGTCATTCATCTGATAACTTCATCTTTATAATTAAGACATCAAATAACACTTTTAATTTGTTTAACTAAAGTATGAATAATGAGTTTAAGTATGGGTATCTAAGTATCCACAGGTTACGAGGATGTGTACTAAACTTATTATTCGCATATATGAGACATGAGTGTGCACTAAACTTATAATTATAATTTTTTTAATATGAATTAGAGATGGATATACTATAGTACCTTTTTCTAAACCTACGTGGGTGTCATCTCTAGCGAGCAATTGTTAAGTATACATCCATCAACAAGTAATAAACGAGTATAAAATACCTCAAGATATCATCCCATTGGGATTAATTATTATATATATCCTTTAAATCCTTGTTATCTAAACAACGAAAAGGGATGTTTACAACAGAACTAAAAGAAAAAGGAAATGAAGAGAAAATAAAGACAATGAGAATAAAGAATAGATTCACACAACATGTAAGGAATTCAATTATGGAATATCTTGAGCAAATAGTTTCATCTATACAGTTGATAAAACATTACCGATTTTCAATAACGTGTTGTTTATCAATTGTGTATCGCTAGCGCTAACGCTACTAATATTCAATGGTCATAAAATACTAATATGTTTTTAATCTAAACCCTCAATGGTCATACAACGTGAGAAATCAAGAAAAAACTTGAAGAGTTAGCAAGCCTATTAAATTAATATTACCTCCAGTCCTTAATATAAGCAACAAATAACTAATTTATCAAAACCAATAAAAATAGTTAAGTTAATTAATTTTAATTAATAATGTCATAAATTTAAATTTTATTCCAGAAATACTCATAAAATTAAAAAGTTTAAGTGGTGGTTATATTTATGATACTACTCATAATTCAAAAATAATTTTTTCCATTAATGAGTGTAATTTATATTATTAATATGTCAATGAATGCATCCACTTGCATGGGAAACAAGTGAATATCTGATTAATAAACTTTACAATAAATTAAGGGTGTAAAAGAAATATAACAATTAATACATCCTATGTTGCTTATAATTAGGACAAAACAAAACACTTCTATTTGTTGCTTATATAAAGGATCGAAGGTAGTAATACATTAAAAATAAGAGATTGAGTTTGTTCATTCAAAACTCCATATTCAATTTATTTTATAAAGCTTCACCATTCAACCACAACAACATAATCTCCATTGCTATAGGGAGATCAAAACACCCTTGTCATGTCCAAGGAGTTGGGCATGGTGTCGACATCTAACAATTCTTTAGTAGACTTGCATGTAGTTTGGGCCTAGGATTGCAGGAGTGCCTACGAGAGTAGCTGTGGGAAGAGGTGAAGGAAGAGATGAAGGAGTAGTTGCGAGAGGAGATGTGATAGCAGATGGTCCCCACGATGGAGGAGATGATGGTCATGTTCTCTTGCCCAGCCCAAGAATCTCGAGTATAAAAATGCTTATCTTCTTTGTTGTTTTATTAAATTATTTGATACTCTAAAATGATTTATTAATACTTGTTTAATTATGTAGGAAATTGTTGTTTTAAATGAATCCAGTCCAAGGATAGCACCATAACTCCCATTTACTTCGTTTGAATAACTTGAGATGCTAGTATCAAAAGTATTGAATCCATCCTATAGTCGCATTGAGATTGATGTTATTGGCAAGGACATAGAATTCTACGTGATGTAGAATGATGTCCTAGAACTTGTGGGAAAGCAAGAGATGTTTTGCATCACCATTATTCAAGTATTTGTGATGTGAGTAATTTTTTAGAATTTTAAATGAATAACTAAGTATTGTTACCTAAACATTTTTCTTTCCAATGTCACAGGTATACCCATAGCATTTTCAAGTCAAAGAATATAATGGATATGTACGAATTAATTTTCCCATTCCATTTTCGGCATTTCAGGAATAATCTGTAAGCGAGAAATAAGTACTTGAGTAAAAGGTTGTGCAAGGGAAATAGTGAATGTAATCTTGCACTATATCACTATGGCTAAGTAATATCATATATAATTTGCAATATGATGTCACGTGACTTTAACTAATTCACACTCGATTCTGCAAGCAACAATGATTATTATTTCTTGTAACCATTACATTGTCACATTATTTTGCTCCCTTTGGAATAATCAACTAAGAAAGGAGTTGAAGAATTTGGTAGTGAAGTAAGTGTTTATTTATAAATCTTTTATTTTGTTAAATGTATTATCTATGCCATAATTTTCATGTATGTGTTTGATCATATAGAGTTATGAGTATGTATCAAGTGATGTTGATGGATAAGCACTCAAAGGAGGTAAAGAAGACTACATGGGTGTTGTCACGTGTATGTTTTTTATCATTTGATTTCCTTTGGTTTTTTTATTGTTTATTTATTTTAGTTTAATTAATTTGTGTTCATCTATAGCTAGTGTTGTAGACAAAAAGGCAATTATAAGTGTAATTATTATGTCATGAGACATATGTTGAACATCTTCCTAGCAAGCATGGTAAATTCCTTTGAGGTGATTTTTTTCACAACTTAATTTATTTTGTTTAATACTGTTGAATCATGTGTTATAGTTTTGTTTTTTTAATTCATGCATTTTAAATTGAAGAGATTTGACAATTTGGATCTCTTCTCTATAGAGGAAATTAATGTCGTGAAGAATTGTTTGGTAAGTTACTTTATTAATAATCATTACCACATCCCTTAATTAGAATTATCATTTATTTAATTTGGTTGATTACTTTATTAAGATGCCATAGTATATAGATATGTAAATGTGAATGTATGAGTTATGTGAATTCATTGCTTAGGTTATAAAAGTACTTTTTTGTGAATTGGTTTTGTCATTAACTGTGAGCATGTATATAAGTAAATGACATTGTATATATTGTAAATGTATATAATATATTGCAAATGTATATAGCAAGTGTTTTTTAATTATGTGAATCTGTCTGTCAAAGTGTAGTTCTGTGATTTGTTTATTGTGTTTGAATTGGATGTGAAAGTTTAGTTTCGTGATCCATTATGTATCAAGGAAGTTGTTTGTTTCAATGTAGTTTTTTTTTTTTAAATAAACTTTTTATATCAATTGTGACCATAACCAATGTAGAAAATCACTTTTTATATCAATTTGTGGAGAGAATCGATGTAAAACTGCTTGCGGTTTAGGTTTGTGTAGTAATCCTCTAGGTGAGTCTCTACTGGAAACCCTAGTATGCCATTAGTGTCGTGTTCGATAGTATTGGGGGTGCCTCCTCATTCTATCACTTTTAATCACAACAAAATTTGATGTCTTATAAACTTTTTATGAATTAGAAAATTGAAATTGATTTAGATATGTTTTAAGTTCCTTTAAATTTTTGTTTAATCTTTGTAAAAAAAACATATTTATTGGTTCCAATTGAACTAATAACTGTGATTTGATCCACACTATATGATTATGTTTATAAGATGAATGTGAAAGTGTATGAAGAAGATATTAGAGATTTAAAAAAATGAGTACAATAAAATAACAAATTAAGGACTAAAATCAAACTTTGAATTTTATAAGGATTAAAATCAAACTCTGAATTTTAAGGGGACTAAAATCAAACTTATAAGTTTTATAGGAACTAAAACTAGACTTTGAAAAATTTCTAGGGACGAAAAAAAAAACACCTGCCACATGACAACAATGTGGATGCCATGTGGCGGCCATGTCATGCAAAATGTCCACGTGTACAATGCTGGCGTGGCATCACCGTTAACTACATTAACAGAGTTAATGACTGGGGGTTTAACGTGACATATTGTTGAAAATGAAGGATGAAAAGTCGACGATTTTGAAAGGAGAGACTAAAAACGAACTTTTCTATATTTATAGGGACCAAAAATATGTTTAACCCAAATTTTATTAACTATTTATTAAATTTGAAGTTAAAGTAAATTAAGTTTGTAGAATTGGTATAAATTTGAAAGTTAATTAATTCGTACTCTCCTAATGATTTCATTTTATCACCATATAATAATGTGCTTTTTGAAATAGAAGTTGATGTTTAGACTATTAAACTAGATACCATGAATGTTTATATAAAACTCGATGTGTATAATTATCAAAATAATTACATAAATTAACACTTGAATTAATTGAGTTCATATTTTATAAAAAGTTTTTATATTATAAGTAAACAAATTTTATGTTTTGAGTAAATAAATATTTTTTTTATACATATTTATGTGTGTTTCCTTGTATGTCATCACCAAGATAGTAGCTTATGATTAACTTAATTGTTAGTCTGGTCAAATTTATATTTTACTAAAAGTTATTCAATATCATAAGTGAACAAAGACTAATCCTGATAATTGTTAAATAATATAAAAAAAAAAAGCTCCACATGTGGAGTAATTTCACACGATCCTATTTGGCACGTAATTTATGAACAATTAAGACACGAAGAATTAGGAAATCGAATAAATGTTATATATAGTAAAAGCATATGATATTATATTATTTCTTCTTATTGAATTTAATTTCTTATAGTAGTTAATTATTTTAATTGCCTAAATATTTATTAATTATTTTATTCTATTGCTTTTTAGACTTTCAATTTGTTTTAATTTTGCTTTTGTTTATTAGGAATACACACACACACACACACACACACAAGATAACTTTTTCAAATTGAATTCTCTGCTCACAATTCTCTTTCTTAGTTTTCTCTAATTGTGACACTTAGCATTCTCAATTTTAGGAAACTTAGTCTACGTTTATTCCTAAAATTTCTCCTTTGTATGTGAAGTAATTAATGTAATATATATATATATATATATATATATATATATATATATATATATATATATATATATATATATATATATATAATTTAAGTAATTACCTTTGCATTTGAAGTAATTAATGAAATTATTAAATGCTGTCGAAATTTGTTTATTGATATAATTAATGTATTTTCTTAATGATTATTTTTGAGACAATAAATAGCAAAATTATTCAAATAATAAAATGTATAAAGATACTTTTTACGTCACTTAATCAAAGTAAACTTTAACTAAAATTTTACTTAATTCATATGATTGAACAACATTGATACAAAGGCATTAGAGTCATTTGTTTACACCAATCACACATATCATGATTTTAAAATGAGGTAATATCTTATTTTCTTAATTTTTTTAAAATGAAAATCAATATGTTAACAAATGAGGTAATATCTTATTGTATTAATTTTTTTAAAATAAAAATATTCATTTTAATAAATGAGCTTTATATTTTACACTTAATGTAGGATTTATATAATACATAAGTTGTTAGCTTTTAAATGACGAGATAATTAAAGTAAGTACACTATTTTTTTTCTTTTGATGTTTATCCCTCTATCATGTCAATTGCTAATATTGGTACACACCCAAACAGTAAAAATAATAATTTCATGTGTCTTTTTATATATTTTCTTATTTAAGGCAAACTAAAATTCAAGGAGATCTTCCAATTATATAAAGAGTTTAAAAAAATTATTTTGACATGTACTTTGACAAACAAGTAAGTAATAAGATATCTATTTATTTCTTAATTTTTTTTTTAATTTGTCAATAAATTTACTTAAAATTTCTAGGAAGGTGAATTTGAAAAACTATGGAATATATGGAAAGATGAGCAATCACTAGCACCAATTTGTCCAACTGACAACAATGCTAAATAAAACTTTATAGTAACATTTTCATATTAAATTGTCGATTCACTAAATTTTTTAATTTCTTTATTGCAAGTTAATACTCTAAAAATATATTATGTTGGAAGAAATTTCACGATAATAGCAGATAAAGCCCAACTTTTAAAAATTGTAAAAAAATTATTATCTCAAAAATATATAGATTATATAATATGATTTTATTAAAAAAAAATTATCTGTGTAATATTAATTGATTCAGAAATGTAATAATTATAATAAAACACAAAACTACTATAAAATTACTTATAATATTTTCCCATTTAACAAAAATTAACTTTTTTTTCTCAACATTAGAAAACTTGAAAATGTAATATCAAGTGACAATTGTTATATTAACAAATATTATGTAAAACAAAAAATTTGCATTCTTTAGATTTTAATAATTAGTTCTTTGACTAACTATTACATTAAATAATGTTAAATATTTTATATTTATACATGACATTATGTAAATTATTTTGTAGTTTTTCAAACCCAAGAATTTGTGGATGATGAGATGTACAAATAATTGGAAAGAATTCTAGCAAGATAAACAACTATTCAACTTTGTTATTTTTTATTTCATCGGTTTGCTTTCTTATTGCTTAACTAAAAATAATGACAAATTACACAACTTTTCAATAAATTGCAAGGAGATAAAAATTATTCCTGAAATGCAATAATTATTTGGTCTTCCAATTAAGAAAGATTTGATGATTACAAAATAATAATAATTGTAAATAAATAATATATTTTCTTTGATTTTTATGTATGTTTACACTTATATACATCGTAATATTTCTAACATATTCATATATATGCATATATAACAATCAAAGTTCTTTATATTACTAGAGTAGGACTCCGTGCAATAAACAAAAAATAATTTATTAAATTATTAAACATATATTGAGAAAATTTATTAAATTAAAAATAACACAAAAAAATACAAATAAGGATGTATTAAACAAAAAATAATAATAAATTTAATTTAATATACATGTCAGTGTAAAATAATAGAAATTGTTACATATATCAAACTTAATATCTTATTAAAAAAATAAAAAAAGCAGACGTACAAACATGACAGTAATTATCTTAATTATTTATATTTAATAATTATATTAATTACTTTATAATATAAAGTTATATTTTAAATTACCATTAAAATATTTATAAATGCTTTATTCTTAAATTATATATATATATATATATATAAAGAGAGAGAGAGAGATTTATTAATATTCTAGTTATATATACATTTTTCAAGAAGAAATTAATTATAATTTTCTATTTAAATGCTTAAGAATTGGTAGTAATGGAAAACTAATACACTTGAAGCAATCAGGTAATTTTGGAGCTCATTGCATTGAAGATGTTGTCTAATGAAGCAAAATAATTGAGTATGTTTGCTGACGCAACAATTATGCAACAAAATGTGGCATCACTTCCGCTTCTAAATTGGACTTTGGATTTGCCGATTTGGATGAAGCTGGACTAGGTTTATGGGTCCCATCAGCAGGACATTAAGCCCCGAAATTCAAGGGTAGTTTGTGAATTCGGGCTCCACTGGTTTCTTTGCTTAATCGTGTTTTTTGGGGTACCACGCTAACGAACAATCGCAGGCAATAAATTGATTTCATGAACAAAAAAAAAAATTGATTTTTAGCATAAGTTACTCAATCAAAATAGTACGTGCACAAAGGTGGTTAAATAATAGTACACTAAAAAAATATTACTCTAATTTGTCCTTTTAAAACATGTATTTTTATTTTTATATATTTTTGAAAATTTGAGATAATATTAATTATTATTTTTATTTAATTATATCTTTATAAAAAGGGAAAAATAATGATATATGAAATGTACACCAAAAAAAGATAATTAAGGGATACATTAGACTAACAGTTGGTAAATAATTGACTCTCGTAAACATATTGATAAAATTTAATTTATGATTGTATGTATTAAGAAGATTTTATTAAGAAAGGAAAATTCCATTCCAATGATTTCTATATCTCAAAGTAACTTAAGGAATATTCTCAATATACTAAAATAATAATAAAAGATATATTTGAAATAAAGCATTAATTATTACCTCAAAATAGTATTAATTAATATTTTATCAACAAGTTTTTTAAATTATCTCTTTTATTATTATTTACTTCATGTCTTTTTTTTAAGTTCAATCTTCTACTTTTTTATCTTATTTCTTTAAAGTATATAAGTAATGTTTTGCTTTTTTATTTTTTAATATTTTCTAATATTTGGTATTTAAAGTTTACTACTTGACGTTATTTTGCAGTTTCAATATTTTGAACTATTAATTTTATTTTTTTGTGTACAATGGTTACATTGAAGTTCAAACTTATGACCTCATGTATACTACCCTAACCTCCACTACTAAGTTGACCTTAATAGGTTTATTTTCAACTGTTAAATAATGCAATAGATCTGAAAGAAGAATATGAATTTTACTATGCTAATAATAATCAAATTCAAAGTAAATAATAATAATAATAAGATATTTTTCCCTTCAATTCCTATATATAGGTACTATCACATTCATTTATTTCTTAAGAGATAATATTTATTTTTATGCTTAAATATGTTTCTAATCCCTGTAAAATTAGCAAGTTTTGATTTTAGTCTTTATAAAAAAAAAAGGGTTTACATCCCTCAAAAAGTTGAAATCTTGTTTTTGATCCCTACTATTACGTGACACTCGTTAAGTGCTTACGTGTTTAACGAAAAGTCAAGTAACCATCTCAAGTAACACTCACTAGTGTCTGCAGAACAATGTTAGCATGTGATACTTCCATTTTTTTTTAGATCCCTAAAATAAATGTTATTTATCTACCTTAAAAAGAACTTTAGGGACTAAAATGTTATAGGGACTAAAATCAAAACATGCTCATTTTATAAGAATTAAAAACATATTTTAGCTTTTATCTTTATTATATTTTAATAATTAATAAAATATTAATTTAATAAATTAATAATTTTTATATCGTTGAAGATAATGTTTGAAATAAGAATTGACAAGATGCAATCAAATATTCAACTAATCTAATTTTTTTTAAATAATATCCATGTTAAATAATTACTATAAATGCAAAACAATAAATTCAACAATGTCAATCAATCCCTTCAAAAAAAATGTCAATCAATTAATATTATCATTACTACTTTTACCAATTATTTAAAGTAATTTAATAATTTCCAAATAAAAATAATTTACACTATATAATTTTTCTTGTGTATTGTTTGTTGATTCACGTTATATTATTTTTTTATTAATTTTATAATTTTATTATATTTATAATTAATTAATTACGTTTAATAATATTAACGTATAAATTTTATTACATCTAATAGTTTGTAAATTTTAAAACAATTTTTTAATTGAAAATATAAAAATCATCTTATTAAATAAAAATAAATATGTATAACAGTTCCATTCAAGACACGGGTTATAACAATTTAGTACTTTTTTAAGGAAGAATTCAGTTTTCTGTTTTCGCGGCAAACATTTTGGAGTACATTCTGTGTTTTGTACGAAATAAAGAAAGAGAAGCATACATGAGCAACATGACCGGTATTCTTGATTCAACGTTGTTTTCCTTTAATTTGGGGGATTGCGTCCTGCCAAATCCCGCAAAAAACGAATTCCACTTATTGAACAAGCTAGCAAGCTTAATAAAAAGGAGTTTATTTATATGTATTTTCAGTGTAAATTCTTTTTATCCAAGCATTTAATTGAAATTTATCGTACTGTCACATTATATTATATCAATAAATAAATGGGATGATGTGATGATATGATAAACTTTTATTAAATGTGTATGTAAAAAAGGAGTTTAATTTATATATATTTTTAGTGTAAAATGTTTTTATCCAAACATTTAATCGAAATTTATAGTACTGTTACATTATATCAATAAATAAATAGGATGGTGTGGTGATGTGATAAACTTTCATTAAATGTGTGCGTAAAAAAGTTCATATTTATATTAAGAGTTCAATGGCTATGTATTATCAGTGTAAAATTTTATATTGTCAATTAATCACAAATCACCGTTGTTATGACTTTTAATATAATTATTGTAAAAACCAACAAATTTATCATACATGGTGGTTTGTAATTGCATGACAGTGTAAAACAACTTTACACTGTCAGTGCATAGCCTTTTTCCTCTTATATTAATACTACATATAAATTAAATTTGAGAAATGTTACGAACATACTCTCTAACATATTCTTTTGAACATACTCTTTCTAATTAGTTGAAATTTATTGAAAATGACAACTTTTTGTTGGTCCTACATATTATTTAATGTTTCTTTATCCTAATTTTGTGGTTTTCAATAAATTTTAATCAATTAGAGATAGTGTGTTAGAGAATGTGTTCCTAGCACTTCTCATTAAATTTTATTAAAACTAGTGTATCTTCTCAGGATAAAATAGAATTAAACTTTGTTGGATTGGGAGGCTGGATATGGCCATGTGGATTGTTTCTCAGATTCATTGCATGTAATTCAACTTGTTTCTCAAGAGGTTCCTATGCAGCATATATTTGCAAATGAGTTAGCTGTCATCAAAGACTTCATGGATAAGGAGTGACATTTCTCTATCCAACACACTCTTGGTGAGGGTAACTAATGTGCAAATTTTCTAACTCCTATGAGTGCTAACAGGGTAGTGTACAGCCTCTAGTGGTGATCCAGGAGCCTTCTGCAGATATGCAATACAGCAGCTTCTTTTGGCTGATGAAATGAGAGTTATACAGCATAGACAGTAGTTTGTTTGGCCTTTTTCCTTTTTTTCTTTTATCTCTAGTAAAAAAAATAAATGGAAGACGAATAAATTGATTGAAAAGATAAGAGGAAATTCAAGCAGTGATCAACGCTGACAACACACTCATAAGTCATAAACAACGCATTATTATAAATAAACGGTGTGCAGTTGTTGTCCTGAATAAAACTTATAAGAGTGAGAAATGTTATTTATATATTAAAAAAAAGGGGATAAGACGCAAAGATGCGTGTGATAAAATAAAAAATATGATTAAGAGAAATTACAAAATAAATATGCAAAAATTATTATATGAATAACATTATATTATCCTATTTAAAAAAATATATTATTATGAGAATTACTCACGTGGCGTGAGGTTTTACTTCGATGTATAAAGGGGGAGAATTTTAACTCATGCATTTCAATAAAATTTTTGTCAATAATTTTTCAAGGTAGTAAATTTTTTTTTGTATTTTCAATTAATTAAAAATTACTATTGAAACAAGGAGAAAAGAAGCACTTTGTGCCTCTCTATATAGTAAGTGGAGTGTACAGTTATTTTTTATTTTTAAAAAATAAAAATAAAAGAAAAGAAAGATGATGGAGGTTAAATAGAAAATGAGAATAGTCAAATACTTTGAAATTGGACTTTATATGTAGTCAGTGAGGTGGTTTTTTCATATGCAATTAAAAGATAATGGTGGTGTAGTTTATAATGTTAGTTAAGGATAGTTTACCATAAAAAGTAAAATTTATTCATATCATATAATTAAAGTAAATATAAATTAAATGATTTTGATGAAATTTAATAAATTCGTTACTAGAAGAACAATAAATATATCTAAATGAATGAAACGATAGTTTGTTGTCCTCATAATAAGAGAAAGGACATTAATAAATCATTATCCAAGAAATCGAGAATAATTGATATATTCCCATGTAATCAGAGATGAGAGGGACAAGATAATTTAAATTAGATAAGAGATAAATAAATTTAAATTAGTATACAATTTAAAATATATAAGGATAATTTATCTCAAAAAATCAGAGAAAATCCCCATAAAATCATATATAAAAGGGGCAAATTAGTTTAAAATCAAGAAAGAAGGAATTTAAATCAAAAAATAGGAAGGAAGAAGAGAAATTTTTTAAAACAAAAAATATTTGCATAGAAGAATGTGTAGTTCTTTTGCTTGAAAGAATAAAATTTATATATGGAGGATTTAAAAAAAGATTGTTCTGTACAACTTTAAAAAATAAACAAAAAATTATTTATCTAAATCTATTCATATATTATAAATTTTAATATACAATTTGTAAAGTGAGACTTTCATTATTCTTTTAGTTAGACTTTCTTAATATTCTTTTTGTTCTCTCTTTTAAAGGTGTATTTTGTCGAAAAAGTTCTCTTTCAATCATTTTAAATTGTCATCCTTTTACCTTTAACTGTATAGATTTTCATAATCACGTGTCTCTTTAATTTACCTTCTTTTGTCTCTATCTCTAAACTTAATTTCAATAATTTTTTTAAAAAATATTATAGTCAAAAATAACTTTATATCACAATTAAAATTTTTCTTATAAATATAAAATATAATTTATATATTCAAAAATATTTATTTATCATAAATTTTAATTATAATATAATTTATATATAAAAAATATTTATTTATTATTAATTTTAAAATAAACATTTATCTCGTATAATATACAAATTAAAATACTAGTTAACTTAAAACAAGAACATGTTACAACATAAACAAATACTAACTTTTAAAACTAATACCAAAAAAAATATACTAACTTTTAAAACTCATTTCAAAATAATGCTATCGAAAAAGATGTTTTCCATTTTTTGTCTTTGAAAAGTGGTTCTGGAAAACTACTTTGTAAAATTGTTGTTTAAAATTAAATTAAATTAAATTCACCTTAAAATTGAATTGTGATCACTGCTCTCTCTTTTTATTCAGTTTCATGTATAGTTTTATTGAAATGTAATATAACTAGTATTTAAACCCCATACATTGAACAGAATATAACTTAAATTTATAATAAATAAATATTTTTAAATATATAAATCATATTATAATTAAAATTCATAATAAATAAATATTTTTAAACATATAAATTATATTTTAAATTTATATTAAACAATTATTAGAATACAATGTTAAATTTTAATTATTGATAATTTTTTTAAAAATATTGAAATGTAATTTAGAACTAAAGATATTGAAAGTAATAGATTGAAAAAGATAAGAGATTAAAAAAATTCCTAAAAACACTCTCGCCAAAAAATGACAATTAAGAACGCTATCGTTGAAGAATAATAGCTAAAAATAATATTGTCCAAGATAGTTATTCTAATTTATATATAGAAATGATATATTAAAAATTAAAAAAAAAGTGATACATTGATATTTCATAAATGTTTTTATTAATAATTTACCAAAAAATTGTTTTTATTAATAATATTATTTAAAAAAGAAAAAGTCAAGAACGATTCCGAGTAAACAAAAAAAAAACGGAAAAAGAAACTCAAAAACGGTTTCTTAACTCGAATAAGATCGAAGTGCCCGCCCACATCGCGAATAAGGGTGACGTGAGGTGGAGCGTGACGTAATCCACAATATTTTAGTGCAAACTGCAAAGTCTTCCCTTCCTTCCGTCCCCTAAAAACCAGGTCAATCGGATCAGAAACTATCTAGTATTTGAATGTTATTTGTCATAATAATTCAATTTACGACTCTTCCGCGTGTTTATCCTGCAAATTACATTCACGCTACCCTTCCCATGTACCAAACAAACATTCAAATTTCCAGCTAAAAACAACTCGCTTTTACTTTAATCACACAGAATATATCCTTACCCTAGCTGGCTAGATGACCATCCAATAAACTTAAGTCACGATCACTATTCTAATCATCTAAACAAGAATAAGAAATATTACTCTCCTAAGTTTTGGGGTCCCTCTCTCTCTCTAGAACAAATCTTTGTGTACACAGTAAGCTAACCCTAGAAGCATCCTGTCCCACCACAACGCCCTCCCCACATATATTCACATTGACATCAATAGAGGTACACCCTGACCCTCCCTCATATATATATATATATATATACATATATAGCTCTATCTCATCCTTTGCAAATCCTCTTCATTCTTCTTTTTTGTATACGTTCCTTGTTATGTGGGTATTCCTTGATTTCCATATATCATGAGCAATATCCCAAGATCTCTCACCGACTCTTCCTTAACCCTCTTCAACCTTGCCATATCAGCCTCTGATCCCTGGCCTTTCTCACTCGTTTTCTTATAACCCTCAACAAATATTAATCTCCCTAACGTATTAATTCTCACTCCACTACACTTAAACTTTGGTGTTAATTTCTTTTTCTTTTCCCTTTAGCTTTCTTGGGTACCTCTTTCTTTTTTTTTATCTTAATATGGGGATCCTTGGCGATCATCATGATAATCAGAAACATCATCACCACCACATGAGCTTCCACCTGCACATTCCTCACCTCCACTTTCATCACCACCACGAGAAGAAGGATCTGAAGGACATCCCAAAAGGGTGTTTGGCAATCTTGGTGGGCCAAGGGGAGGAGCAACAGAGGTTTGTGATCCCTGTGATTTACATGAACCACCCACTGTTCATGCAGTTGCTGAAAGAAGCTGAAGAGGAATACGGGTTCGATCAGAAAGGCCCCATCACCATTCCATGCCACGTGGAGCAGTTCCGCACCGTCCAAGGCTTGATTGATAGGGAGAAATGTCTCCACCATCATCATGCTTGGTGCTTTAAAGTTTGATTCGGTTACCCCTAGCTAGTTAATTGAAATTAAAATCATGTATATGTCGTGTTTAATTTTATTTTTGTTATTATTTTCCAATTTTCCGCAACACCTAAAATGTGGTGTTGCCGTGTTGGTATAATGATGGATAACGACGAAAACTTTAGATCTTAATTTGCGTATATATATATATATATATTGGTACAATTGTTTGATGGGTGGAAAATGAAATGAAAATTGTACTGTGATTTGTGATGTGATCGATGAGTATTCTTGGTCATCTTTCGTTCTCTCTTTCTTTGTTCTTTCAATTTCATGTTTAATGTGAACGAATTAAAGTAGACATAGCTGCTCTTAATTAAAAAAAAAAAAAAAAAAAAAAAAAAGAGAGAAAAGAAAGCATATAGCTGTTAGTTTGTTGGACGTAGCAAGCGTGAAAGACACGGTTGGAATTTGGAACAAAGATAAGCGTAGACTTTTTCTGTTTTCTTTTTTGTATTCCTTCTTTAATTAATTCTTTTTCGGCCTTTATTTGGGCTTGACGGGGGGAAATATTGTTAACTTAGAAAAATCTGAGATCTAGTTTATCTTCTTATTATTTTTGTGGCTGAAAGAGGACATGGATGAGGAGGCCCATAAACAAAACTTAAGGTCTTGCTTTTCAGATATTATGTCGTTTCTTTTTTCTGTTTTGTAATCAAGTATGTAGTCGCTTACCTTTGGTTGGTGGGGCTTTTCATATATATGGTTGTGATTAGGAACTCCATAGCAAGTTTGGTGAACGGTTGTGGTCCAAAGAAATTTGGCGTGCACACTTCCCATTATTTCATCGGATCTACGCTCCCAGAAAATTGAACCAGAGCAATGATTTTGGTAAAACAGCATTAAGGACTCGTTGATAATTTTCTCATAGAACATAATTATGAAGTTCGGGTTATGGCTTCACGAAGCAAAGTGTTGCACTTACACATTCTATTCTTAAGCTGTCAAACAAATCAAGCGGGGATTAGGGTCAACAAGCGCAATGGTGATCATATTAACTTTCATCTGAATGTGGGCGGGATCTTGACTTTGAATCTATTTTCTAAAATCCACTATGTTAAAATATGTTAAAAAATATGTTAAAATGCAAAAGTAATCATTGTGGTTGTTGCCTCGTGGGCAGTCACGAATTGCTTTCAAAAGTCATCACATTGGGTTAGCTTTATCCTTTCTATATATAAATTAGAATAACTTTATTGAACAAAAGCATTCTTAAGAAATATTCTTCAATGAGAACATTTTTAAGAGTTTTTTTTCACCGATAATGTTTTTAAGAATTTTTCTTAACTTCTTATCTCTTTTAATTTATCTTTTTCATCTTTATTTCTAAACTGAATTTTAATATTTTTAAAACAAATTATCAATAATTGAAAATATTGTATTGCAATACAAATTATTTATCATAAATCTAAATATAATTTATATGTTTAAAACTATTTATTTATTATGAATTTTAATCATAGTGTAATTTATATATTTAAAAATATTTATTTATTAGACTATTTTAATTATATAAAATAAATATTTATTTTATGTATTGCACAGGCTAAAATATTAGTTTTTTAAATAAAGTGTTTTTATTTGCTAAGAGCATAAGACAGCAAGACATTTATTCGGTGTTTTCTTAGAAATTTTCTCCCCCTTTGTCTCGTTCATACTTGCAAATAAAGAATTGTTTTTTTTTTTTTATATGTATATAATTGCAAGGAGTTATATCCTCGATCATTCACCTGGACTAATTTTCTTTAAGAGATCTCCAGACACTTAAAAATGGATTGTCCCCTTACAATCAAGTTTTCTCTATGCACAAGAGTTAGAATTTGAATCTCTGACCACTTCCTTAAGGGATCCAAACTCTTCACCATTCACACCAACTACTTATTGATATAAAGAATTATTTAGTTAAAGAATTTTATGACAATGATATAAGAAATTTGATCTAAGTTTTATCTTTTCTTTTTTAAAATGAAAAAGAACATTTTAAATATAGATTTGACTCCTCTAACATCTAAGGAATAATAACGGTTAAAAATAAAATTAGCGGTTAAAATTTCACTAACTTTATAATTTATTTTATGTATATATTATTAACTATTATTTTTTATGTCAATGTTGATTATTGTACTTTATTTTTAAAGTGTATTTTGTTATTTTGTCCTTTTGTCAAATCCTTAAACTACAAAATGCAAAACTATATTAAGTCGCTGGGATTAAATTAATGATAAAGGATTTGGATAAATTGGGTGAAGTCATAAGTTCGAGACTCTTTACCACTATTGTACTAAAAAATTAAAAAACATATCTAGCTACCTATTAATCAGAAATTAAAATTTAGCGACTTTAAAATTTATCATTCAATCAACCCTTATATCTTACATAAATCGTTATATCACTCATTATCAAGAAGAATCAAATTTTAAAAACTTGTACAGAACTTGGGGGCACTCCCCAATGACTAATTTTATTTTAATGATACCTTTTTATAATAATTTCAACTACAGAAAGAAAGATAAAAAATAATTGAGATAAAATAGGTGTAATGAAAAAATATAATAAAAAATTGTTAAAATAACATTATTCATTTATGATTCGCACCATATAAACCTACCCAAATTAGTTTCTGTCTGTCAGCTCTCGTGAACATTTATTCAACTAGTCCGCGTCCATCTTTGTTGGCCAATTCCTACCTGGGTTAGTGCCTGCCTTTACTGCAATTAGCATTTACCAGCTTTTTACCTGTTCCGACGGTAATCAAGCCTTGGACAACCAATTCTCTCCCTCATCAACTTGGCATGTTCTGTATCCTATTTCATTTTAAATTCTTCTTTCTTAACTAATGATGACGTAACATATTTAGTTATCACAACCCAGACCCATTCACACTCGCATTGTGGACGAAGTTTAGTTGGGTATGTATTTTAACTTCCAATTCTTTAATGCGCTAGTCTCTATCTTCACGGAGTTCCCAAACTCCTAACTCATGTTTTTTTATATTCTCTTTGCTCCTCAGCTTATGTTTTATACAAGTCTAAAAATTGTAAAAGCTGCTTTGTTTTTTAATCCTGTCGTAAATACAACTTTTGGATCAACACTACATCTTTGAATAAATAAATACAATTACAATGTAACAAGCGTTAAGCGATCAGGTAACCATTTACGAGCACGTCTCTTGTCTTTTGACCAGTGCTAAAACGAGAAACAGGCAATGTTTTAGACGAGGATTTGGACCAAATACAAACAAGTCATAAGCCATGAAAGAAATTGACCCATGTTCACCGTCGCATTTCTCTACCTCAATCTTCTTTTGGAACTAAAGAGTGGGTGACATTGCTACCATATGATGAAGCTGACCCAAACAGATGCATCTTTAATATTCACACGAAATCTTACAACAAAGCAAGTGGCAATGTGGCATTTTGGCTCACAAGTAAAATAGGAGATTTTTGCTTTGCACCGCAAATCACATGAGGAACAAAACAATATGTTAGCTCTGTTTTTCCATGATCCACTCCCCAAAACCCCCCAAAAAATTGCTTAGACCCTCCGTACCATTTTCCTTTCAATTCAAATTAAAGAAAGAAAAAAGACACAAACTAATTTCAACAAATATTATAATAATAAAATCGCCCTTTTACTTATACTAGCTGTCGGTGTCTTGTATTTGAACTACGCATTGTCACACCATGCAAAAACTTTGTATATCCGACCAAGCTGAGTTTTCCATCAGATTTTCTGATCCAATCACCCATTAAAGAGTAAGCTGATGGACCCAAATTCATCTCCTAAAAACATTATCTAAAGGTTAGTGGGTTATTAAACAGCTTTTAAGACAGAATTAATACCAGAATGTGCAAACCTGAGCCAACTCCTCAACTGAAATGACTCGGTTTCCTGCCTCCTCAAAATACTCAAAAGCTGTGGTAGCAATTCTATCCCATTCTTGATGAACTTCCAGCTGGTATACACTGATTGCAGCAGCGCAAAACTCTTCGAAATCCATTTTTTTCTGGGAGAGTGGCTCCATCTTATTTCAAGAAATAAGCATTTCAGATTTTCCGTATTAAAAATGCATGCAAAGAAGACATTGCACTTTCATAAGGAAAATAACAGACATTATAACAGTTCAGTTAACGATAAAATCCAAATATGAGTAATGGTGGCACTGATCAACAGGGTAAGTAAGCTTCTGCACTTGTCAAAATCAATTATACCATATGCATTCCTTCCCGGCACCTATAAAATGCTGCTGCCAAGGAAATGTGCAGGACATTCTGATTACAGCATTTAAGTCACCTCACATTCATGCAACTTGTTTTCAGTTTATTATATGATTACTGGTCCAGACACGGTACATGATAGATTGGGATCAAAACGACTACTAAAATACTAGAATGGAGAGATCTGGAAGAAAAATAAATACATCTAAACCACAAATCAAAGATTACTCACCAAATTTAGAATGTCAGGGACCCTTGATTCCTTCATGGCATCAGTTGCATTTTTCATGAGAGCCTGTATTTCATTTAATTTCAGTTTAAATATTTTGGAAACAAGGGTAAATAAAATCAATGAAAAAATTTAAACCGTAAAAGTCTAACCTAAGGCAAGTTAATTTAATGGAGCTAGCAGATGAATATAACATATTTACATTATATAGGGTTAACAAATAATAATATTGTATATCACTATTTAAGAACATATCTTAATGTCACAGGGAATAAAATTGCAAAAACCATGAACTTACAACTCTAAAATTCTCAAGCGAAATGCAGCCATCTTTAGGCTCCAAGAGGCTAAACTGTGCTCTAAGATAGATTAGCTCGTCTTCTGTCAATGCTTTCGCAAGAGCCTGCATTAATATAAAGAAAAGCAAAACAGACAACATTACTCTTGTTCTATTGTCCCCTACTCCCACCAAAGGAGGGGAGGATATAATATGCATTTGTTCTAATGGCAGCATAACAGGTACCTTCAATGCCGCACGTCTCAAAGGTGAGGCACACACGTATGACTTTACTAACTTGTAAATCAAAATATCTAAAGGAATAGCAATTTTTTCATTTCTCAACCATGGGTGAGCTGCAAATATGGAGGAAACTCTCCATTAGCAAGAATCATAGAATAAGGTTTAGGTGTGTGAGAGAGAGAATTTCAATGACAAGCAGTAGCTTATTTAGTTAAACAAGGTCTGAGTAAAACATTCAAACGAAACATACCTAACGCTTGAGCAGCAGTCATCCTTTTCCTGTGATCCTTGTTCAGAAGTCGCTTCACAAAGTCTTTAGCTTCTGGTGATATTGATGGCCAAGGTGAATCATCAAAGTTAGGATTCGCTCTTAACACAGACCGGAAAATCCCTGATTCAGTGCGTGCCCAAAATGGTCTACTTCCGCATAACAATATGTATGATATAACTCCAATACTCCATAAGTCTCCTTCAACACTGTAAGATCTATGGAGCACTTCAGGTGCAACGTAATAGGCACTGCCAACAATGTCATTGAGGCGTCGATCTGCACGTTTATTAGAAGTCAGTGCTCGTAGTGAAAAAAGTCAAAAAACCAATAAGAGGATACCAATGATAATAAGACAGAATAAATGATAAATATTTATTTTGAACACTATAGGCGATCCAAGAATTAATGCATTCCTGAGATTCATCTAAACCAGTAAATTAGTAAAAAACATGATACAAATAATACACTTATAAAAAAGCTTGGAAGAAGGAAATTTCTAAGCGCTGGTTGAAAAGAATCAATCTATTCTTAATATCTCCATGATTTTGACCGCAGTAGAGACTAAAATAGTAATACAGATATTAGCAAAGTTTTCCTATGAATATTCCCCTAGCCTCTTTGCCAGACCAGAATCAATACAATCTGCAAAAATATAAAATGGAAGGGAGAAAACAATTGATTTTTTAAGGACGTGCTTAGTAATAGTAAAAATGGGAAGGTAGAAAATATGAACTGAATATGGGACCATAAGAAATGTTGGGAGTGAAAATTGACAAGGCAATTGGAGATAATACAAGTTTAGACACAGCCCTCATTTTCATCCCTCTGTTTTTAATGACCTCTTTGCGTTCCTGCCAAGCTGTGAGCTCTATGCCACACTTAAAACTGGAGAGTACATTCTCAACACACCACATGAGAACAGTATATCATAGGTAATGTCTTTTTAAGGGCAAGCACCAAGCAGGAGCTCCCAAAAGGATAGCAGAAGTAGAATCATATGAAAATCTGAAAAACTATATCCAATTAAGTATTCAAACTAGAGGTTTGTTTAATAGCTGCCTTTCTTCAACCACAATCAACAATTTGATCATTCCAACATATGTAACAAGATATTGCTTTCTTACAGATTCAGTGATCATAATATTAAATTTCATTCTCTCCATTCAGTTAAAAAGTTATGGGAAGGAGTTCAACCTAAGCATCCAAACAAAATTACAAAAAATCAGAAGTCATAAAGCCATATACACATGTAAATGCTTACCACATGAACATGTTTTAGTTTTCGAAGTGTTTCATATGGCAGTTTGTGGGAGTTTGCACAGTTCAACAAAATTAAGAAGTGTTTGGTTTCTCCTATAATTGTTCTCAACTTACCCAGCATAAGCCGAATCAATTATTTTGGAAGGACTAACAGTTAGCTTTTGCTAGAAACAACTCTAGACATAAGTAAAATCAAATAGGTATAGTTACTGAACCTAACTCATATCTACATACATGCCTTTAAAAACTAAAATAATATTGTGCCTTTGATGGTAATTTGATTTGATATGTAAAAGTAATTTTACTTTTACACCATCCTAACATCAGTTCTTTTAAACCAAGTCTTAAAATATAATTCCCAAACACAAATTAATTATTTAACATCAATTTCACCAATAGGTTTATATCAATTAAACTAGTAAAATTTAAGGCAATGAAAAACAATAGTGATCAGTCGTCAAAATTGCTGAAGTTCAGAGAAAAGCTAGCTTTGTACAGAATATGGTCATAAATTTGGAGAACAAATCCAATTAAAGGCCTCAGAGGAACAGAAATGACATGTGACAAATAAGATCCTCCTGTTCAACACTACTAGTATCTCTGATTATATGATCTCAATTTTGTTTCCACAAAAAACACTTACTTAGAGAGAAAATAAATATCGTACAAAATGTCTACATGAAGCAGAAGCCATTTAAAGAGAAACTACATACAAGAAATTTAGCAACTTGGATACTACTTGAGAGTGACTATAGTAGGTTGATTTAGTCATGTTACCTGGCCTAACAAAATCAGATAGCCCAAAATCAATAACTTTCATCACTGCATCCTCGTCTTTTGAGACAAAAAGAAAATTCTGCAAAGCGAAAAATATTAGTGAGGTAGCTATACAAACATAAAATAGCTTATTCATTGAAAGGCACAACCAAATTATTCTGAGTAGCTCAAACTTCACAATACCATACCTCTGGTTTTAGATCACGATGAACAACTCCTTGAAGATGACAAAACGCAACTACATCTAGAATTTGTACAAGAATAGCTTTAGCATCATCCTCTGGGTATCTTCCACCTCTTTAACAAATAATTAATATCAAAACAATCCAATTATAATCATGTTATTCAAAACAAAACTTCTGTAAGGAAAGTATGGACGGACAAAAAACCTACAGAGAGTACAAATGAAAAATAGCCTTTCAATTTTACCTATCTAGAATTCTGTCAAGTAATTCTCCACCCTCACACAACCTGACAAGAACAAAAAAATATCCCATTACTTCAGAATAAATGTCTAATTCAACATTTGTAGGTATGTACCTACACAAACCAGCTATAAAATCTGCTCATATTTTGAGTATTCTTGGGAACGTGAATTTATGGTGAATTCTTTTATACCCAATAACTTAAAAAAATGTATGCATATAAATCAAGCAGTAAACAAAATATGAATGAAATCCTAGCAGGACAGAAAGCAATGTTCAGAAATAATTGTTTCTACGCATACTCCATAACAATGTAGATGTTGTTGACATCCTCAAATGCATCATAAAACTTGACCAAATTCTTATGTCCTGATAAGGCCTTCAACATTTGCACCTCCCTCCGTACATCTTCAATTGCTATCGCTGAAGTCATCTGCCATATAAAAATCAGTTAATTACAATAACCACCATTGTCAAGCAAAAATTATAAGGTGAGATTGACAAAAGCTTGAAAATCAAGTCTCAATTCATGTTGATTGATGTCATAAAAACAAGCTATGAAATATATGACCACAACATCACAATACATGATTCTCCCACACTAATTAATATTTACTCTCAAAATCCAATTTGATTGTTTGGAAGAATGAAAATGCGCAGAAGTATGGAGTCGGCTTTTGCCCATACTCTTCCCATAAACATCAGCTATCAGAGGCCAAGCAACTGAAATGAAAGTTTGACATCATCTTGTGCCCATAGGGCTTGGACTAAAGGGACAATTTAACATTCATCAATAGTCAATAAGCTTCTGTTCATTCCCTTTCTCCAGGATCTTAATTTTCTTCTTCATCTTCTTTTTCTTTTAACCACATCTGATATCCTCCAATTTGCTTCATAACGGAGGAAGAAAAACAATAAACAACCAGGTTCACCATATGGACTCTATAATCTAACCCTAAGCACCAATATGTTTACAGATGATCTAACCGAAGACCATAAAACGGTTTTCATCAAACACACAAGTTACTTTGACAAGAAGGTCTCGTGCAAACCGCCTGCTCTATCCTTGTGCTTTGGCAACAAGGTGATATAACCACTGAGCTTCACAACTCAAACAATAGAACCTCTACTGTTTGAACCACAATCTAATATGGCCATTGATAGAACAAATGTAAAACATATATAAATGATTCATAGTTCACACATACAGAATAACTTAAGCAAAAGCCACACTTCCCAACAACTTGTCCACACTACAAAGGTAGCAACTTCACCTTTTGCTTACTTGTCCCATAACTTACAACCATTTCTGCCACCTATTCTTGAAAATCTTTCGTAATGCTCCCAAGAAACCAACCAGATATATCAAGTTAAAGCACCAGTTGCAGCCAAAATCATTTGTCACCGTTGCTTTTTCCCAGAATTTCCCCTAAAAAAAATGTCCAAAATGACACAAAAAATCCAGCAATGATTTCCATTCCATACTTCCAAATTTTATAAACTCTTCCAGAAAACAAGCCTCCATGGCATTCTCCTTTCCGGTACCAGCACTAGCTTAGAAAATGTCAACAACAAAGGTTAGTTTAATCCCCTAAACCAGCAAGTAACCTCGATCACCTCCAACAAAACCATTCGAAATTTCAGTGCTCATAGACCACCACCTCAGCCTGCTCCAATTCCATAACACTATAAGCATATCCACACAGAACATATTTACATACAGACGAAAATCGAAACAAATGCAAAAACCAGTACCATAACTTTCCCAACAAGCAGACCTGCCTGCTAAATCAAGTTTCCCAATCCAAAATAGAACCAATCACACAATCACTAATCACACGTTACATTACATGTACCCCTACAAACGTAACATGAACACCAGTCCCAAAAGAACGATGCAAACCAGTCATAAACTGATCCAGAATTGACCAAGAGTCAACGTACAACATCTCCAACTCCAAGTAAACAATAAAAAAACATCACATGATCTTCACAATCAAAATTATACAAAATCATACAAACATAAGGAACCCTCTCACCTTAGCTTTGGATATGATTTTCACAGCAACGGATTGTCCCTTAAGGTCACCCTTCTTCCCTTTGGCCCAACAAGTGTGACCAAAATGCCCTCGACCCACTTCCTTCCCCAACTCGAACTTTGCCCCAAAATTCTTCCCATAACCGAAGCTCTTATCCAGCGACCTCTCTCCCTCCCCGCCCTCCCCTTGCTCCTCCGGTATCGGCCCCTCCTTCGGCTTCGCCTTCCCCTGCCGCCGCAGCAGCGCCGCCATGATCGGCTTCGCCGGCGACGGCGGAGGCAGCGGCCACCGGAACTTCCTCCCAGGCGTCTTTGCCGGCGACGGCGCCACGCCCGGCGGGAGCGGGCTCGGGAACGGACTCGTCGAAAACGAGTGCGCCGGCGTGCCCCTCCCCGGCGTCGCGCCGGAGACTGAGCCCCCCGACGTCGGCGGCGGCGATGCCGGCGCGTAATGCGGCGGCTTGGGGCCGTGATCGGCGGCCACCGTCTCGTTGTTGACGGCGATGTTTTTGCTGCAGCAATGCCCCATGGCCGCCCGGCGAACGTGATCGGCGAAGTCAACGAGAAAGAGGGAAAACGTCGCCGGAGAAATTGAGATGAGATGGCACTGTAGAGAGAGAGCGAAAAAGAAAAAGAAGAGGTGAAGGAGTAAAAGTGGAAGAAGGGAGAAAGAAAGAAAACCAAATGGAAAAGTGTTAAATTTGTAAGGTCAGAGAGAGGATTAATTTAAGATTAATACGACACAGTCCAACTGTATTCATTTATGTGTGAAAGTAAATTGCTTCCTTCGTTGGTTGGATCTTTCAGCCAGCCACCTTCATCTCATGCCTTTGTGTTTTTCCATTTTCAATTTTTTTCTTTTATCAACACCAACATGCCTTACTTTTTGTATCACAATTTTGGATTTAGCTCCTAAAGTTAAATAGTTGCGTGATGAAAAAATTAATGGTTGCATGATAAAAAAATTAATGGTTAATATTTTAATATATTTATTATATGTCATGCATATTTATATAATTTGATCGCTAATTTTTTTATCAATAATTGAGATTATTTTTTTTATTTTCTAAAGTAAATTGTTTATTTTAAAGTAGTTAATTTTGAGAAGAGAAAATGAACTATGCACTGACAGTGTAAAGCTGTTTTACACTGTCACCCAATCACAACTTACTATTTATAATAAGTTTGTTGACTTTTATAATAATTACCTTAAAAGTCATACTAACAGTAATTTCTGATTGGTTGACAGTGTAAAACTGTTTTATACTGATAATGCATAGCTATTAAATTCTTTTGAGAATTTTAGTTTGATGTTACGTTAAACAAACAAATATTATTTTTGGTATAATTTTTAAAGTAATTGTTATAAAATTAACAAATTTAATATATATTAATTTGTTATTGAATGATAATGTAAAATGTTTTGAATTTTTTTAACTGTCAGTGTATTTTAATTATTTTCTTATTCTTTACCACAATTTTTATTTTTAAATGGGAATAAAAAGGCCTGTTTTTTTATTTATGTTTGTATAAGGTATAATTAGTGAATAGTATACCATGTATGAGAAATGTGGACACAATATACGGGAAACTGTTTTGAATATTTTCCTTTGTGTGAAATGTCCATATACTTGTGTAAGCTGGCAAACAATGAGCAGTTAATTATATTTTTGATGTCAGATAAAGGGAACCAAACCAGACGGTGTCAATAGCCTTGGAGGACGGGCGAATATACGAAGATTTTTCCAGGAAATAAAACCCCGTTGCGTAACATCAATACTATTATTTGGTGTTGAAAAATAAAAACATTTTCTTTGATCAAGGAATGGCATCACGAAAACATTGACACTATGTGCTTAGGATCGTAAACTTTTTGTGCAATTATTATTTCGGTCACTCTTTTTTCTTCGGTCTTCTCGCGGTTACCTCTTTGAACAAATAAATGATGGTAGTCGAGCATTCAAATTGGGGTTTGTTGTTGTTGAACTACATTTATTGTAATATTCAAAGGGGGGAAGACACTTGGATGCGATAATCATTTCGGGTCATCAAATCAAAATTTGCAATGTATTTTAGGGAACATATATACCGTTTGGGGAAATTATCAACTGAAAATTTTGATAAATGTTGGAAGTAACGTAACATTTAATACTACAAATTTTTAAAATTAGTGTTTTAATGCTATCAAATTTCTGCAACTTGTTATCACTTCTAAAATTAAATTTTAAGCACATAGTAATATTTGTTGGTTACATTTTAAGCACATACTATGTTATTTAATTTAATTTAATTTAGGTACAAATATGTGTGTATATACATAATTATTATTCTGAGTGTATATAATATTATGTTTATTATTATTGTATACATAATTTAATTTTGCAAATGGTTTCCGTGTGCATACTTTTTCTATTTCTATAGTCTACAGGTTTGACAGGAGACAAGTTTTTAATTTTTTTCCCCGAAACACACAAAATATTGTCACCCTGCATAGGAGTTGACTAAACTGTCTCTCGAAATTACGCTATCTTATAATTGGACCTTTTCTATGTAAATAAATCATCAATTTAGTTTCTTAAGTATTACCTCTTTTTTATATAATCTCTAAAGTATTAAAATTATAAAAGTAATCTCTCAAGTATTAAATATTCATCAATTAATTCCTAAGTTAGTATTTTTTATTAATGTTAAGAAACCAATTTGATTAATTTTTTAATACTTGAAGGACTATTTATTATGATTTCTAATACTTAAGAGATTAATTATATAATTTTATTATGTTAAGGACTAATTAGGAAAAAGAGTAACATTTTAGGGATGAAATTGAGGATTTACTCTTTTCTATGTTATCTTACAAGTATATTTTCTTTATTTATTTTTATATAAAAAAAAGTATTCTTTCTTTCTACAAAAGAATTTTATTTTTTTATATGTGCCCTAACAACTTATACTCTTAGATTTATTACATGCGTGAATAAGGTATATAAACTATAAAAAGAGTATAAACTGTTATTCAATATCACTCTATAAACATTGATGTTCCTTGCCAAGATGAAAACTAGGTTGAAATTTTCAACCAAAAAAAAAACTATGTTGAAAATATAAACCTTTTTTTTTCATCTGCTCTTCTAAAATGCAATAATCATTTTGAACATTAAATTATTTGAATCAAAATAAATCAACTCCTATATATTAAGTTTTAATACTTATTTTAAATAAGAGATCACATCATTCATTAGAAACTATTGCATTATTACTTAATCCGTATTAGTTTTGTATTAAATCGAAAGATAATGTATTAAGTGAGAATTTTTATTATTGTAGAAAATAAAAACTATAAATATAAATTATTTAAGTAAGTATAAATAATATAATAATGATCTATTACTTTTGTTATTATTGTATTATTTTTTTACCATAATACTTTGAGATTACATATTCATTCATTTATTTAAAAGTTTAAATTAGTTAACTTACATATAAGTTTAGACTCATAAATCTATTTAGCGATAAGTTCGTTAATACATTTAAAAGGTCTTACTAGAAAATAAAGTTGTAGATAGACGTTCAGATCTATTTTGGGTTTGTTTAGAAGAGTTTATTTATAACTAATTTAGATTTATTTATAACTTATTTAGACTTATTTTGTGAGATAAGCACTTGTAAGTGTTTGGAAAAATTTGTAAAAATAGCTTGTGATATGTTCATAAATTGTTTTTAACTTATTCCAATAAGCTTTTTAGGATAATTTACGGAAACAACTTATAACTTACATAAGAGCCATTTAACACAATTTCCTCTTCAATTATAGAAACAACTTATGTATAAGTCCTTACATGATAAACACTTAGGCCTTAATTAAATAAATTTCTTTATAAGCACTTATAAAAAAAAATAAGAAAGTAAAATAAATTAAACTTCTCTCACAAATTAAAATTAACTTATGTACCTTAATTTTTGGAGAAGTCAAATAGGATAAATTCTTATAAAGTTGAAGTGCATAAGTTGATTTAAACTTATAGAAGAACTTTAATTCATTTAGGCTTTTTTTTTTTTCCTATAAGTGTCTATAAAAAAAATTTATTCAAATGAAACTTTATTCAATAAATATTTGATTAAGATGTTTATCTAAATAAAACTAAAGGTAATCATGTAAGTTTTCTAGTGAATATTAGTCATTAACAAAGTCGATAAATACTTCGCACAAATAACATAGGGATAAAAAAAATGAATCTTTTATGGGAAAAAAGAAAAACTTTGCAGTCAATACAATCTTTTAAAAAATATAAAGTAGACCTTAAAGAAAGACTTATATTAATTAAATAGACTGCACTCACATCTTAATTTGAAAAATGTGTTAGACTAAAATCTTATAAATCTTAACATAACTTATTTTCACCCTTACAAAAAGGGTTTTTATGAATTATTATCTTCCTCGATAAACCAATTGTCTTCTTCATCAATTTAGTTAATCACAATTTCAATTTCAATTTTAAACTTCGATACAACATATCAATTAATAAATATAGGGATTATGCGTTTTAATTGAAATAATTTATTTTTATAATCTCCTCATCAATAAAATATTTAATATTTTAAACTTATTCTTATTTAATATATAATATTTTATTACTAACGATATAGGTATTTTCTTATATTTTTCTTTCGTAAAACACATAATTTTGTTATTGTTTGATTATACTTTTTTCTTATATAATTTTATTTTTATTTTTAAATTCTATTTAAATGTAAGAATCTGTATAATGTAAATAAAATTTACTAATAGACTTGTTTTGAGGAAAAACTAATATATCGTTTCCTTGTTTCATTTTAAACACTTCAATTTAAATTCTTGCTTAAAATTATTTTTTTGTCACTCGAACTAGTCTGTGTTGGTGGACAAAATATAAAATTGAGTATGAATGAGGATAAGAAAATTAAATATTTACTTTTTATACATTATACATTTTGCATTGACAAATTAACAAAATTAAAAATCAATAAATACAAATTTTAATTTAGTAGATGGAGTAGTTGTTAGTCAGAAATGAGGTCTGTGACTCGGTAATCAGTACTCAGAAAACACGGGACATATAGGCACCGCATGACAAGTGAGTTGACTCACAAACGAGTAGACCTTTATTAGGGTTTAGAGCCTCACGATTTTTTTAATTGTATCCTATATTACATAGGCAATAATTAATGAATGAAAGGAAATTCCATCAAATACTGCACATATCCTAATTTAATTACGTTATTTAATTTATTTATTATGTATAGAGACTATACTCAAAGGGAAAACGCGTTTGAAAAAACTAACGCGGTTTCGGTAGAATAAAGCAACATGGAAACGTAAGCATGACGCAGTATAAATGAATGGGTAATCTGTGAATAATAATAAATTGTTTGATCCGGTGATGAATAAAAATACTGTGTAAGTCACATAGTCAATACAATTGATTTATCCTAAAAAAAATTACAATTGGTTTGTCATGAAAATTGTAATTAAACTCATTATAATAAATGTTTGTAATCGCTAAATTTAACACAACTTTCGTTATATCTATAAAGACTGGTTGATAATAATACAATATCTATTAATCTATTAAAATTTAAAAGTCAATAGATACAGCAATTTTAGTTTTCTTAACGTATAGCAATACAACATTTTTATTTTAAAGAGATAATTAATAACGCTCTCAACACTAGCCAGAAAAGAAAAAAAAACGCTGCAGCATGCACTCAAAACATTAGGTGATAATTTTAGGATGTTATAAAAGTTAATTTTGTAACCAAATAAAGAAATTGCTGAATTATAGGGTGAATCATCTAACAAGTGGTCAATGGGTGAACCACCAATATATACCGTCAGATATAATTTTTTTTAATCAATAGTTAAAATCTTTGATCGGCTACTTGCTAAATAGATTGGATTTAATTGTAAATATTTTTATAAAAATTTATAAATTGGTCCTTATCTTTTCTAAATTGCAATTTAGGGTTCAATGTTTGAGAGGAGATAGGGTTTCATCCTCTTTGTTTCAGTTTGTCTTTCTCCCTCAATCCCTCAATCAAGTCCCAAAATCAGCTCAATTCCTCACTCCAAATCACATCACAAACCAGAACCCCTCTTGAAGCTCAACATTTTAGTCTCAAACTCACCACCGAGCTTTAAATTCGACTAACATATCGTGGGTCAAATCGACCTACGCCAGATCTTGTTGTCGTGCATAACCAGTTAATTTCGGGGGTTCTAGTCTATAAGCTACTAGAGAAGTAGAGAAAGGGAGGTGAATACGACACAACCACTATGCACAACGCCCAACAATGGCCTTGCGAAAGAGAAGTAAAGAAAAAGAGCAACAGAAAGTAAGGAGGTGAAGATGCCACCACCAGGCACAACAGTAATGATGGTGACCCTGCTTTGTCGTTTTTCTTTTTATGTTTTCCTTTTTTCTGATTGTGGTTTTTTCTTTTGGGCTTTAATTATTCAAGTAACATCAATCTGATCTATAAGATTAGTTTTTGAAATTTGTTTTCATTTTGATTTTAGTATATTGCCTTTTCTTTGTGTTTTCTCCTTGATTCTTTGATGGCTTTCGGTTCCTTTTCTTTGTACATAGAAGGAAGGTGACACCTTCACGATTAGGGTTTCCATTTTCCGCTGGGGTTTATCATCTTAGCTGGGTTCCTCTTACCTAATCAAATGTGTTTGTGCCCTCAACAACAAGAAAAAGATGATGAAGAAGAATAGATAATCAAGGTGCATTCTTTTTCTTTTTTTTTTTCATGTTTATAAAATGCACATCAGTTGTTTATGAAATTGTTCTTTCTCTTTTGTTCATTTGGAATTTTTGAGAATTACTTAAGATGATGATTTTTTGAGAATTGAGGAAGAGGAGTTTGTTTTATTTATTCAGGGCATTGACTTGTTAAATGTTAAGTAATGTTTAATGTTATCTTTGGTTATTTATTCAAAATTGCATGCTAGTTTTGCAAGAAGAATCTAACCAAAATTGCATGCCAGTTGCAGCCTCTGGTGGATTAATTTGCTATTGTAAATTATCAAGAAACTTCATTGTAAGCAACCCCGTGACAAAATCTTGTAGATATCTCCCTCCACTTCACTTTGCCCCACAACACCAACCACTTAATGCCATTGTGAGGAGCACAACAATTGTTGTGGCAAGCAACATGTAGAGAAGCCCCTCCAAGCAATTTTCATCAGTTATTACTACCAAAGATGGCCAACAGATTGTGTATTTTCTTAGCTCCCTAGGGAATGTAGTGGCTTGCAATTTGACATACAAGTGCTTATTTGAGTACCCCAAGTTGTTATAACGCTTGGCCGCTTTCAGGATTGACGATTATCCCCACAAACCAACACAAGACTTGTAACGTCTTGCCGCTTTCAGGATCGACGGCTGTCCCTACAAACCAACACAAGACTTTTCAGCGTGCTTTGTCCTCACTCACACGCTTCATGGGAAACTTTCCAGGAGGTCACCCACCCCAAAATTGCTCCAAGTTAAGCACACTGAACTATGAAATTCTTAACTAATAGGCTACCGAAAAGTAAATGCATCTTATTAGTATAGGTAGCTCATATTAATTCCTTTTAAGCTATCCTCAATTGGACGGTTCCACACCTGCACAACCTTTGGATCCCTCTCATTCTAGTGTGTATTCAATTTATTCATGTGCCCCTCTCGCTGGAAGCTTGCCAAGAGTCGCTCCTTGTCCATGCTTTATTTATTTTGCACCGGCAATCACTCCCCGCCCTCATCAGCGCCTGGGATGTTACATGCCCGCCAACTTCTACTTGGTTTGTCCTCTAACCACACCGTACTGGGAGAGAGGCCCTACTGATACCATTTTGTCACTCTTCTCAGCACGGCCCTAACTCAACCGCGGGTTTCCTATGACTTTGTTTCTAAGTTTCTAGGCATACTCTCTAGATAATCTAGCAGAGTTTCAAAATCACTCTTCACAGAGATATTCATTCATCATTCATAATACTTATAAACAATTTAAATAGAAATTATAACAAGGAAATATCAAAAATCAAAGTTGTACACCAAAATTTCATTTTCATACATACATACTTTTAATAGTAACTTTTTTTTTCTTTGATTTATCCTTCTCCTTTTCTAATTTTTCAAATTAAACTATTTTAAAGGAAAAGTTCTTAATCCATAAATATGAAGAAAATTTAGAAATTGAAGTTTGAGAGAATTTCTTTTCAATTGTGGAAGGTCAGGTTAGGCTGCAACCACAAAGCATACTTAGAGTTTTTCAACTAAAATCAATATTTATATTTTTCTCATTTTTCTAACAAAAGTGTAATTTATCTACAAGTGTAGGCATTTTATTTTATTGTCAAAACAATCACTAAAAAGGCTTATTTGAACAAATTTTCATTCTTAGCCATACGTTATCTAAAAATTAGTTGTGAAAACAATTCAATTTATATAAGAAAATTTCATTTCTAAAAACTTTTACTAGTTGGGCCAAAAGTCCATTTAATTCCATAGACTCAACTTTATTTCTCCAATTAATTTTACAAAGTTAAAAGGAATTGATCTTTCAAGAAAACTTTTCTTCTAGTTTTCTTACTAATTCTAAGGTTCCATTTTACCAAGTTGAACCAAATCAAGTAATTGTCCAAAAGCCTAATTTTAATAAAAGAACTCATTTTTCCTATAAAAAAAAAACGTAAGCTTGTTATGTAAAACAAAAGAATTTTTATTTTATTTTCTCACTTTGAAATCTTTGGATACTTCATAAAAATCTAAACTCCAACTTTTGTAAAAATTTAATTAAAGTTCCTTGTTAATGTTCCTAAGGACCAAAATGTCCTACTAATCTAAACCTCATTCTACTATTTTAATTTTAAGTTAATTTTGTATAAATAATTTGATAAAGAAAAATTTATTTTCTATTTTATTTTCTTAATGGGCCAAATGCCTTCTAGGAGAAAAAAACCCAAATTTATTTGTTTTAGTTTACTAAATTCATTTGAATATGGGAGTTTAAAATACTTGCTAAGTATCTTAAAAAATTCATTTGATATCTTACCATTATTTCTTAACCAACTTCATTTATTTTTGTTATCTAGAAAAATTCCATTTTATAAATTATTTTATTCTTAACCATTCTAGTTGTTTAATTGTCATAACATTTTCTAGCTTCATTTTATTTAAAAAGAAAGAAAAACCGAGAGCCCCTAATTAGAGATAGGTTCTAAATTTTTTTTATTTCAAGTGATTCAAGACCATAAGCTTGATTTAAACTAATTAACTTGTATAAAAATAAGTTCAATGATAATTTAACATAATAGGATAAAGAGTTCAAATGAAGTATCAACAAAATAAAGGCAACACAAAAATAAATAACAATGAGACAATAAAATAAATAACTTATTGAAGGATCTTAATGTGACACTCACTATAATAAGACATACGTTTATTTTATTTTATTATTTCTTAATCTGTTTGTTAGAACGTCGGCTTGATTTAAATCTTATACATACTTATTTTTTGCCAACGTTTAGTAATCCCAAGAGACATTATATAAAGAACCATGATCATAAAATAAACATCAAGCCTTACATACAAAGTCAGAGTACATATATAAGGAATACATAAGCAAATACAACAAAAGTACATCCTAAATACCCGCCCGTAATTGTACAACAAAATGACATATGTCAAAGTAGTATAAATCTAGACTAAGTCACCCCATCCTATAAAATATACAAAAATCACACATAGAGTCACCATCATTGCAAGTCCTCAGATTCCATCTGCTTATACCACGATCGTATATGAAAAGAAACAAAAAAGATAGGAGTAGGGTTTTTATAAAAGCCTCATTCGTTTTCTTAATAAACTACAAACAATAAATTAAACAACCAATTAGGGAAATCCTAAGGTCTAATCTACGTCATTACGATTCAATCTCAACCTTTACCAGACGTATGGAACCATACCTATCTCTGATAATTTACTTTAACCATTAGGAATCACGGGGAAGCAACTGGGAGTTCATATAATCCCTCACAAGATACAGATATTTATGTCGTAATCATCATCCTCGAAGAAAAGGCCATACGCCCATCAGGGATATACACTCCACCAATGATGGTGATGCTGAGCAGGCGTCAAGGTTACCAAGTCGGTTTACGTGATTTATCCCGGCTCAGGGCACTAACCTGACCATTAGGACATTCACAACTCGGTACATTTACCCTCAAGACCCCAACAATGGCTCTTGCCTTTCATCCTGCAGTATATCAACTGTTACTTCCCAGACACACGAACTCATGCTTTTCAGCATGGTTCTAACTCAACCGGAGGTTTCCTATGACTTTGTTTCTAAGTTTCCAGGCATACTTTTTGGGCAATCCAGTAGAGTTTCAGAATCACTCTTCACAGAGATATTCATCTATCATTCATAATAACTTAGAAACAATTCAGCTAGAAAAGATAGCAAGAAAATGTCATTGCTTAAAGTTGCATACAAAAATTCATTTTCACACATACATACTTTTAAAATAAGTTTTCAATTTAATTTCTTTGATTTATCCATATCCTTTTCTAATTTTTTTTAAATTATACTATTTTAAATGAAAGGTTCTTAATCCATAAATATGGAGAAAATTTAAAAATAAAAGTTTGAGAGAATTGCTAATTAAAACGTGTGCTTTACTTACAAGTATTGACATTTTATTCTATTGACAAAAATATTTACTAGAAAGGCTTAGCTGAACAACATTTCCATTTCTTAGCCATAACTTAACAAAAGATTAGATGTCAAAACCACTTAATTCATACAATAAAACCTTTTTTTTTTCTAAAAACTTTCACTAGTTGGGCTAAAAGCCCATTTAAATCAATTGGCTCAAAACTTTGTTTCTTAAATTAGTTTCATAAAAGATAAAGGGAAAAAAAAACTTTTCTTTAATTTTTTCTACAAATTTTAACATTTATTTTTACTAAGTTGCACCAAATTAAGTAATTGTCATAATGGTTAAATTAATAAAAGAATTCATTTTCCTTAATCTATTTAAAAAAGGGCCGCGACCTTTTATGTAAAAACAACCAAAAACTTTTTCATTTTCTCACTTTGAAATTTTGGACATTTCATAAAAATCAAAATTTCAACTTTTGTAGAAATTTAATCCTTCTTCTACTATTTTCATTTCAAGTTAATTTTTATTTGTTTCCTCTTTCTAAATTCTTTTCAATACAAGAGTTTAAAATAGTTGCTAAGTTGTCTTAAAAATTTATATGATAACTTACCATTATTTTTTAATCAACACCATTTATTTTTGTTATTTAGGAAAAAAATTCTATTTTATAAATTATTTTATTCTTAACCACTTTGTTTATACTAGTTGTTTAGTTTTCAAGAAAAAAAATTAGCTTTATTTTATTTTATTTTATTTTAAAAAAATGAGAGCCCACAATTAGAGATAGGTTCTAAAAATTTTTATTTCAAGTGATTCAAGACCATAAACTTGATTTAAATTAATTACTTGAAAAAATTAAATGATAATTAAAATAATAGGATAATAAATTTTAGTGAAGTGCCAACAAAATAAAGGCAAGATAAAAATAAATAACAATGGAACAATGAAATAAATAACAAGAGTTAAATGAACAAAAAGGAAATAGCAATAACTTAAATGGCAAAAATATAAATGACAAGAAATTAAAATGGACGATAAGGTAAACAACATAAATATAAATGACAATGGAATGTAAAAAACTAAGGGTTTTGGGGGGGAAACCACTCTAAAATCGCCTACATAAAAACAATTAAATGGAAAGTAAAAAGTTAAGAGTTTTAGGGAAAAATTCACTCCAAAACTATCTAGATGAAAGCAATTAAATGGAAAGTAAAAAGCAAAGGGCTTTAGGGGAAAAATTCATTCCAAAACCATTTACATAAATAAAAATAATAACAAGAGCAAGAAAATAAATAACATCAAATTAAATGTCATAAGAAAGTAAGTAATTACTTACATATACAGATAGTAGTAGGATTAGCATAATAATATGAGTTTAAGGGATAATCCAACACACACACCCATTAAGAAAATAAAAATTAAAGGCTCAAACCTCACTCCCCCTTTACCTCTAAATGTGGTTGTTGATGGTGCTTAAGAAGAGGAGAGGAGGGGTTTATGGTATAGGAACTAAACCTAAACCTTGAAGGTGTTTTAATGGTGGAAGAAGAAAAATTTAAGGGCTTGGATAGGGAGATAGAGGACGTGCAACATACTAGTAGAGGAGGGGTTTGAAATTTTGAGGAAAAGAGTGAGAATATGAAGGTGGTTGGGTGGGTTTTTATAAAAGAAAAATAATATAGTTTTAGAATTATTTTCTTATACTTAAACCTATAAAATAAGATATTTAATTGCACTTTTTCTTGTGTTGTTCTAGACTAGCGTGAAATCAAAGCAAAGGGAGCAGCAATTTTTGACTATGGTAAAATCTAAAAATAGTTTTGATTTAAATTTTTTATGTTAAATCATAAAGAAATAATTAACAATGTACCCCCCTCCCTCTAGCTACAAACTAAGGTGAAATTGAAGCACAAAGGAGGAAACCAAGAGTTGAAACCAACATATCAAATAAAGGCAGTAATTGTTGACTATGTGATGTTAAAATCTAATAAAATAATGATTAATGGTGATAAATTGGATTGGATTTTTGGGTTAGTTTTAAATAAATTTGACCACACCATACCCTCACATATATTTTTGTGAGTCTAAAAAAATATTTTTCGGATTTTTCTCACATATATATATTATTTATAATAAAATTTTCACTAAAAAGGGCATTTATTAAGTTAATAAATCAAGTTTTTATCAAATAACTATATTTTTCATTTTTTTTCCATTTTCCTAACAACATATAATTTTATAATTAAAATATACTCAATATAAATTTTTTAAAATATTTTGAGGTCAAAAAGTCTCTAGTTGACTTCTGCAGTTGCTTAGGGATATACCAGTTATTTCACAAAAAATGTCTCAATAAATTTTTTAAAAATTTGTAAAATTAATATTAATTAATATAAATACATAAATAACTTAAAAATAGATTTTAGACACTTTTAACTATTTTTTATCTATTTTCTCAATTATATAATTCTTACAAGGGCAAAATAATCGTGTTACCCTTTTATGGGCTCCGAAAAAATTATTAAAAATCTAAACTAATTATTATTTACTAATACGAACGTAATCATGAGATCATACTCATGAGATTCCCATCCAGTTCTCCATAGATAGTTATAGAATAATTAGAAAAACATATTAGTAAGTAAAAGTGAGGGTGTTACAAGATTTTTCAGCGTGCTTTGTCCTTACTCACACGCTTCCTAGGATGTCACCCATCCCAAAATTGCTCTAAGTCAAGCACGCTTAACTATGGAATTCTTAAGTGATAGGCTACCAAAAAGTATATGCATTTTGTTGGTATAAGTAGCACTTTTTAATTCATTTAAGTTATCCTCAAGTGTACAGTCCTATACATGCACAGTCTCTAGATCCCTCTCATTCTGGTATATATTCGATTTATTCATGTGTCCCTCCCACTAGAACATGCTAGGAGTCACTCCTTGTCCTTGCCTTATTTCTTTTGCACCAAAGATCACTCCTCGCCTTCGTCAGCGCTCGGAATGTTACAATTGTTGCCTGTTTTTAATGACTATTCCATTGATGTTGTGGAGTGCCATAGGGAGATGCTAGTTATTTTGTTATCAGAATTCTTAAAAACTACAACTCTTAGGGTGTGGAAGTATAATGAGGCTAATAAAGGGTGGCATCAAATTGCGGTAATGCCTATAGCAAATTCTCATGGGTGGTATAGAAATAAAGTAGACATTAACTATGTTGGGATGGTAACCAAATCTTCATATGCTTAAGCTCTCCTGAGTTATGCACTTATGTTCTATGTGATTTGGAGATTAACAAGTGGGTTAAATTGCCAAAATGTTGCATAAATAGAGAAGTCATAGACTTTATGTCTATTTTTTCATCTAAGCCTCGAATAGAGTTTTTGTGTGACTAGAGCTGGCAAAATAGGCCGGGCTTGTTGAGCCAACCCGAACCCGCCCATTAAAATATAGGGCTTGGGTTTAAAATTATAAGCCCAAATAAAATATGGGTCTTTTTAGCCTGATTTGATCAAGTTCGTGTCATAAAGAGAATCGAGTCGAGCTAGCCCAGTCGGGGTCAGGCTACCTGCTTCTTTGTCAATTTGATAGGCTAAGTTAATATAAATAATGTGTGTTAATGTATATATGTTACTTATGATATTTTAAATTTCAAGATAATTATGATTATAATCAATTGATATAAGTACAATAGTGTTGCCCTAAGATTATTCAAGCACGTGGCATTAAAGACTTTTACAATGCCAATTATCATGAATTTCCTTAAATATTAAATAATAATCTTTTACAATCACTTTTACATAATTTTATACTTATGGTTCAAATTCAATTTCAAATTAATATAATATATTTTATAATAATATAATACATATAATAATATATTTTACAATCACTTTTACGTAATTATATATATATAGTAAAATCATTATTTTATTTACACATTTCAAAAATCATATATAAAACACTAAATCAATGCAAGCTAAAAATTGATGCAGGTCTTGAATTTTGGGAGAAAACAAAAAATCAACAAAAAAAGATTAAAAAAAAATGTTAGATCGACTTGAAAATCTTATTGCCTCTATAGGGCCCGAGTTGGGCATCAATTTAGAAGACTAAATTAAATATGAGCTTTTTCCCCAATACCGTTGTAGCCCGTGGCCCGCATTGGGCTAACCCGCAATGGGCTAGGTAGCTCATTTTGCCACCTTTATTTGACAGCAAAATGGCCTTGACTTTGATTACCATCCCTTTTCTAAAATTTTCTTATCAGTTATAGTTGTACTTGAATTGTTAAAGCAAAATAGGAAGCTAGTGGAAGAGATGGAAACTAACCAAGTGATTGATTGCTAATTGAGAATTTTTTTTCATTGATTATTTAGGTGTATGTTGTTTTCAGTGATGCTACTTTCAGTAAATTATCTTGTTGATGATTCTTTTCATTTTGCTTGGCTTTACCTCTGAATTGAAGCATATGATAGTGAATGAAGTCAATAGGTACCTGCTTCACATGGGAAAACAACTAATTCTCTAAGCAAGCTTGATTTTCTTTCATACATTGCTCAATTTGTAGCATATATAACTGATATGTGAGTTGATTCAAAATGATGAAGAAAAATTGTAGTTCCAATCAGATTGAACCAAACTACCTAAGTTGACTAAAATTTGTAGACAAAAAAAAAAAAAGATTATCTATGTTAAGGAGGGGTCTTAGGAGTGTAAGAAAGAGGAACTTAAATGATACCACACAATGTGCTTCAACAGTTTATGACTATATTGAAAAAAGTTATGTCATTAGCACTCATCCCACCCAAATCTTTTTCGCTGTCTTTGTTGTATATTGTTAACCAGAATCCAATTTTTTGCTGTTGGGATTAATTTGAGATCATTGAGAGCAATTTTACTACCATAACCATTGTGAGCTGCTTAAGTTAATTGTTTGATGTTTATAACTTTTTATGAATCCTATTATGGTCTATTTATAAGTTTTAACCATTATGTCTTAGCAAAGGAGGAAAAAAGCTAGAGAAAGGTCGTCGCGATAGTGGGAGGTGCCCCAAGGAGAAGAAATAAGCACTAAATAAAAATGATAAAATGTTGAAAATAAAAGTTATAGGGACTAAATAATAAATACGAAATTACATCTAACAGGTCAAAATGACCTATTATAACATGTCATTTTAAATGGTTCACCATGGACCATTTAGTACATTGTTCACCCTAGCTACACCAAAGAAATTTGTTATTCTTCACTCAGCATCTATTTTCTCTAGTAAAACCTAAAATATTTCATTACTCATTGAAGATTCAAACCTTGATGGATGATCTTGAAGATTTAATGAAATCATCATTCATCTTCTCCTCTATTACTACGTTTTTTATTATGTTTTGTCATATTCTTTTTGGTTAGGGATAAATAAACTTTATGAAATCCTCTATAATTGAACTCTTTTATATTCAATGCTAATTTATTCATTAGCTTCCCTAATAATCTTTATTCTTAATGTTTTATATTAAATGGTTATTGATGGAATGATTAGAAGTTGTATTCATAATTGTAAAACATAGGAAAAAACACAAGAAGGGGAGTTGAATGGTGTTTTTAAAAATTTTCGTAAAAACATTTTAAAGAACGTTTTGTCTAAATGTTGAACAAAAGATTTTCAAAAGACTTTTAAAAAAAGACAAAAGAACAACGTAAACCAGAAAAAACACAGAGAATTAATACAGGTTCGTCTCACCTCAAAAACTACGTCTAGTTCTTGGTAAACTACCAATCCCACTAATAAAAATAAGATACAAAAATTCTTTTAGTCAAGTCTCTTCAGGCTCAACCCAAGTAGTCTTTAACTTGCCTCTCCAAGCAAAAACCCATGTATTTTTTTAATCAAAGCCTTTTTAGGCTTCTACCAATTTCTTGAAAAAAAAAGGTCAAATGTGAATTGTCACACCTAAGCTAATGTCTTATCAAACGAACATACAATGAAGCTTAGGGAAGCATTTGCAAGTAATGAATTCAGAGATTACAGAATGAGAGAGTTTTTCAAAAGTTCCACGCATTGTCTATCTCTAGAAACTGAGATCTCTTCTTCTATTTATAGGATTCTCCCAAAAGTGTTCGTTGTGAGAATTATTGGAGACATCCTTTGTCTAGCGTTGTAATAGAAGAAAAAAGTCGTTGAAGCATTAAATGCAGCATTTAATGCCTTTCACCAACTAATCACTCTAATAAGATAAGGCAATCTGCTTATCTAACCTTTCTCGTACTCAATCTTGTTGCAGTGGGCATATTTTATTTTCTTACTGACATCTGCACACAAATTCCTTCTTTTATGCATAAAGGTATTCTTTTATTGAGGATAGGTACGTAGACATCTTTTCTTTTGAGGTGGTTTTCTCTTTTTCAACAAAAGAACTCAAATCAACAAAGCATCGTCTGAAGGAGTTAGTTGTTGAATCTTATAAGAGAAAGAAATGAACTCATGGACAGACGATAGCGAAGATGTGCAGTATTAACGAGTAATTAGACAATTGTTCAATAAGACTATTTGTGACTATATGTTATTATCAAAATAAAATGAGGGTCATAAATTCGTCATTTGTCTTAACAATAATGAAGAGTGTAACACCGATTACTTTCCTAATTTATGTTTTAAGTGATTTAAAATAATTACAAGAGAAATTTAAATTTAATTTTATGAAAAATATAATAAATGAGTATTTAGTGAATTTTGGTGCAAGTTTCAATAGAAAAATCTACTAAAATTAGGACTGTCTTGTGAATTGACAGTGTAAGAGTATACTATAAAAATGAGCAAACAGTCAAAAGTTTTGCAAATTTATTTATGGTTAGTCAATTTTAATCATAATTAAATTTTTATGCAAGTTATATTGTTGCTTGGATACCATTAATTAGAACAGTAATATTTTAATCTGGTTCCTTGTAGTGTTCAAGTTTGGGATTTCTGGGAGCTAAAATTTTTTTCTTTGAGTCAATCCTTTTTATTCTTAAATATTTATAATCATTTTAGAGAGTCACTTATTTATAGAGTTTTGAGTTATTTTGGACCCAAAAGGAAATTATGAGTTGTTTAGAAATAGTAAGGTAGTGGGTGGAAGGGTCTTTGGTTAAAAACCTCACTTAAAGCATTCTCTCCCGCTTCCTCTCTTATTTCCCCACGTAGGACACCCCCCTATATGCTCTCTCTTATTTTTTTATCTTTTCTCTCAAGACTCTCTTAATCCCTTTCAAGGTTGGTTTTAATTCTCCAACCAAGGCAGATTTCCTTCCCCTTTTTAAGTTCTTAGTAACCATTAGTGTTTGGTAAGCTTTATCTGTCTCCCATTTTTTTCCTTCTCTAAATCTGACCCAATAATGGGTATTGCATAAAACCATGACTGACGTTTTCCTTTTGGTTCATGATTTTCGTGGGTTTCCTGTGGTGGTGGTGGTGTTATAAACCAATGCTTCTTCCTTTGGCTTAAAGAACTATTTTCTCTTCTCTCCCTAAAAGCCCTAACCTTATGAACTACCTTGAGGTAAAGGAAGCTCACCCCTTTTTCTTGTTTTTTGATGATCTGTGATGTGTTATAATGGTTATTAAACTGGTATTTGGAGAAAGTTGCTATCATGGATGGATATTTGTGGTTTGATGTTGGGGTGTTTAAATATTGTTATGGGTATATTGATTCAATGTGGTGAATTGTTATGGATGCATTTTGATATTTAGAAATGCTTTATTGATGAACTATTTTGTTGAGACATTTGAAATGGGTGGAATGGCTTTGGGTATGATAAAAGTCAGTTTCTTTGTTGAAAATCATGTTTTTCTACATTTTATTGCGAATAATCGATTATATGAACATTATAATTGATTATTTTGAGCTCTAAAGGTTATTTTCTTAATGTTGGCTTTGAAATAATTGATTATAGAGGCTTATAATTGATTATTCAAGCTCCTAGAGATCGTTTTCTTGAACTAGTTCGAGAATAATTGATTATAGAGGTTTATAATTAATTGTTTATATTAATAAATAACTTCTGGTGCATTTATAACTGGTTTAATCGATTATTTCAAAATTTAATCTGTCATTACAGAAGTTAATCTGTTATTACATAATTTAATCTATTATTTCAAAATTTATTATGTTATTTTAGAATTTAAATATGTCACTTCATATTTTTATCTATTATAAAAAAAGGGTTGATACCAAATAAAATGTTATCCTCCTTGAGACAAGAGAAAAGTGATATCAAATGGATTGTTCTTTAAAATTTTTAAATGAATGTTAGAAATACTTTTGGACGATGTTGAGTAGTCTCAATCTTGATGGAATTGACTAGTTGATGATGGAACTTAGGACCTTGAGGAAGGTCATAGTTGAAATGGTAAGTAGGGGATTGTTGTATCTTAAACCACAAGGGAATCTAAGTATAACAATAGTAAATATGCTTATGTGGAATGATGGATGTTGAATGTTGTGGGTTAAACTATTGATATTGGTGTGTTACACATGCATTCATGCATGAGTCAGCAATTGTGGATATGCTGATAACAAGCATGTTAAAATTTTTCTAATTCCTCAAGCATCTCAACACATGATTTGTTGAACAACAGTGAAGCTTCACTATCAAAGAAGACAAATGTTGTTAAATTAGTATCATCCATTACATGAACCTTAATACAATACCTAAAATTTTTAAAATTAATTATTTTTAATTACATTTCAATTTTAATAAATTATGTTTTCAAGATATTAAAATTACTTGGAAAAATCCTTGACAACATGCTTGTTACACATGTCACAGTAATATATCTTTGAATTTGGGGTCACAAAATGACTATAATGGTAGGTCAAGTACCACCAATCCTCATTATTTAGTGAATGGCAACACTATAGCCAGTACCATATATGACATTTCCTAGAACATTGTCTCAAATATTTCTTCAATTATTTTTAAGAGTATTTTTATTGCAATGGTACATAACATATGGAATTGACAAACATAATGAAATACCTTCATGCAGTCTTTTAGAGCCAGGATAGTTTTCAAAGGGGTCTAAGAAAGAAAATCTTCCTCAACATTTTTTGGGGAAAGATCACCAAGTTTAGTCAAGCATTGAGATGGAGATTTGTTGTTTTCAGACCTCTTACAATAAAGCTTTATAATTATAACATGTTTAAAACAAATATGTAATATGTGGACACATAAAATTCTTAATATTACCTTTTCTTGAGTTCATGGGCCTCAAAACAATCGAGATTGAATATCAACTAGGTACAGTATTTCGTATTTTGTAGATTAATTTTTCCTATAGTAAAGGCACAAAAAGAATCAAAAGGGTTAAAGGTAATATGAAGGCAAGATACATGTATATATGAATGAATTTAACCTTAAAAAGTCCTAACTTTTGCAAGCTGAAGGATAATAATGACATTTTTTGTGTCCCCAAAACCAAGAAATGCATTGAACTCGTCTACATATAGTTTAAACAGAGTGCAATCTATTTTATAATTGTTATGGGAAAAAATTAAAAACTTAAGAAATGAAAAAATATAAAAAATAGAATTATGTAAAAGAATATATAGTTAGCAGAAACAATACCCATAAGCCTCTAATACAATATAATTCCTTTTAGACTTCAAGTCATTTTTTTCATTTTCCTTTTCAGTCCCATAGCTTGTTAGAATTCCAATTACATCTTAAAATATCATATAAAGAGGAAATATAAGATTGAGGTTAAAACATTAGGATAAAAGCTAAGAACATGCAATTTAATTTCTTGGAGTTACCAATCAAAACTTCGAAATTGATTCCACCACCACTAATTCGACTAATAGGAACAATGAATATATATCTACAGCCAATGGTCCATCATCAACTTTAACAGCTTTTGTTCCATATTGAAGTTGATCTTGTACTTATGTAACGTAGTCTAAAATCTCTGGTATTAAAAGTGACACTAAATGAAAGAATAGAGTAAACCGAACCCTCATCCAAAATATTTTGAAACAAATAAATGAAAGCCTTACAAATAGAAGCTTGAATTTTACATCCTTGTAAAAAAAATATGATAAATATAGGTCATAGTGTGTGTACACACACACACACATCTAAAGATTCAATACATTAACACAAAAACACATTTTCCACCATTAGAACCAACTCCATAGAATGATAACTATTTGATTTATTCAAATTCAATTCCGGAACCAACCAAAGTCGGACCGATCTTACCTTGATGGTCCAGTTTTCTCTCAGGACAGAGATTAGGGGTGTTCACAAATCGATTTGGATTGGTTTTAAGCCAAAAAGCCATCGATCCAAACATAAAAAGAATATGCGGTTTGGTTTGGTTTGAATGTCTTTCACAAAAAAAATCGATCTAATCCAATAAATGTGGTTTGGATTGGATCGATTGATTTGGTTTTTACTAACCATCTTTACCAATTCTTTAATTTCCTATTTGATGGATGTTTTAACCTGTTATAGTCATAAAACCACCTATGTATCTATTTTCTAAATCCATACATAAGAAAAATAAGATATGTAAAGAGAAAAATAAGGAAACTAGCAAATACATCAAGCGTACCAACTAGCAAATACATTAAGTGTTCAACTACAACAACCAGCTAGTAAAAAAAAATAGCTCAGTAACAAGCAAGTAAGAAAAAAAAGTTACAGCAAATACAACATTACAGCATGACATAGTTAATAGTTCAGTTGCAACTAGTCATACACTAAAAAAAAAAAACTACAGTTACAATCCTGTAGCAACAACAAGTCATATACAAAATAAAAAAACACAATTACAACAAATACAATTCAACACTCTAACTCCAAGGCCACAAGCTAAAATTGATGGTTGATAACACTACAAGGCTTAATTTTACTACAGCAACCAACAAACAACAATTCCATACATGTTCAGAAAAAAAAAAAAACATAATTAAAATGTGGATATGCAGAAAATAAATGCAAGTACAAGAACTTCTGCAAAAATGATCAATCATACCAATTCAAGATAACTAACTTCAAATGCAACAACTAATGAAACTCAACATCATAATTATTTTCATTTAATTGTGGGATTATGGCTTATTCTAAAATTATATAAAATATAATAATCAATATGATTGAAAAATTAGTTAAAAATAATTAAACAATTGTAATAAAGTTTAATAAATAAAATACAACAAATAAATACTTAGTTTAAGCTTTTCTAATTCCTCCATTAGCTCTTCAACATCTGTTGACAATGGGGAAGATCAACACCAATTTTGTGCACAAATTAAAGCTTCAATTGTCTTTCGTATAAGAGAACTTCTGTAACAATTAAGCACTCTACCTCCAATGCTAAAAACTAATTCTAAAGCAACAATAGACACAAGCATAGATAATACATTTCTAGCTATTTGACCAACAATAGGATATTTGATAGAATTCACTCTCCACCAATTCAAAATGTCAAAACTAATGTTACTTTTCTTCTCCAAATCCTCGATGAGATACAAATCTATTTCATTTTTATTCATATTTTCATTAAGATTCATGTCATTCTCAAATTCCAAAGCAAATGAAATGTCAACTATATCAAGTTCTGCCATTTTATTTTCATAAGAAGGTTTTGTAGAATTTTCATCCTGTTGCCCTTGATTAACAAAAAGCCTATACACCTCAAACATTTTGTATAATGTCTCTTTTATCTTTTCACACAAAAATCTTGCTTAAGCCCCACTTAACATAATAAAACGCATTTCGAGGATCAAGCACTATAGCTACAAAAATCAACATATTCATGTTTTTAATGTTCCCCTAATACTTATCATATTTAGCTGTTATTTTTTTAGCTATGCTTCCAAGCAAAGGGTCAGAATTCCCTATCATTTTTTGAAATGTACTTAACATTAAGTAGTGCTCATTAAAATATTAAGAAGAAATTACAAATTTTGAACCTAACACCTCAATGATATCAATTTTTTTTTCAAGAATTTGACAAAATATCTTGCATTATCCCAATCATCATTATTTAGGATACTACCTTGTAACATTATATATTCAGCAAACTTCTCACCCAATCTCTTAAATGCTTTTTGAAACTTCAATGCGCTTTTAAGCATTGTGTAAATGGAGTTCTACCTTGTGGGAACACCCAATTGCACAATAGATTTGTCTTGTGTCTTAGCTTCCTTAATGCAAATTCTAAACCTATCCATGCAACCAAGAGATGCACAAACATATCTGCTTGCATTCCTAATTTTGCTAATTGAAGAATTCCATTCCTTTAATCCATCACTAACCACAAGATTTTAAATATGTGCACAATACCTAACTTGCATATCTTCTCCTTTCAGTGGATGTGTATATTCCAATCCTCCATTCTACTTTTCAAGTAAGAGATTGCAACATCATTTAAGCTAGCATTATCAACTATGACGGTGAAAACTCTACTTATTAGCCAACTCTCCAAGCATTTTTCAATTTTTCTACCAATTGTTTCTTTTTTGTGGTTCTTAATTGGACAAAAATTAAGAATCTTTTTATGCAACCTCCAATTTTTATCAATGAAATGCACAGTAAGATAAAGATAACTTAAATTTTGCATAGAAATCCAACAATTAGTCATGAGACTTACATTTTAATTTGTGCAACCAAACATACTTTTCAATTTATGCTTCTCGTTTGTATAAAGACTTCAACAATCCCTAGTAATTGAAATCCTCCCCGAAATTGAGAGTTTAGGTTGCACAACACTTGTAAAATAAACGAAATCCTTCTCCTTCAACAAACTTAAAAGGTAACTCGTCCACAATTATCATCCTAGCTAAAGCCTGTCTATATGCATCAAGATCAAAGTGAACACTAGTAAAAATACTACCATTTCCCTTCCCATCTTTCTTTTTCAATTGTTGAAGGGATAGAGTTTGTTGAGTGGGATTAAGAGACTCTTTGGTGAACTTTTTACACTACTTCAATAAATAGTTTCTAAGATTGCTTGTACTATTTCTATGTGAATCACATGTATAGGACGCCCCACACCATTTACATTTAACTTTAGGTTTAGTCGAATCATCTAAATGATCCTAAGCCTAAGATCTAGTCTTAGTATGTTTTCTATTACCTGGATCTCCATCATTATGAATATTAGATGTGGATACTTCTACTTTTGGTTCTCTAACTTTCCTTTCCTTTTTAGCCTTTTCAACTATGGACCCTTTCTCTTGGTTTGAATCATCTTGCCCTTGCATCTCCATAATTAGTGATTCATTTGAAGCTCTAACAGACTGAACATTTGTTGCAATCACTATCATCACTTTAAGTGTTTTGAGTTTGCAACATAAGAATACAATGCATCAACCATCATCACGTATATTAAAGAATAGAACAAATTCAACAAAAGGAATTAGGGCCCTAAAGGTCCAGAAACTAAAAAGTGATATTGATACCTCCATGGTATGATATTGTGATGGGATGGTTGATAATTGATAAGTGAATTGGGCCAAAGGTCCAAACTAAAAAAGCAAGTTCAAATATATTGTCAGGCCATAATTCATTTTTTCGTGACATTGTTAAGTAGTGATAAACTCAGTTTGGAATGTAAAGCTTATAAAGCTGTATAAATATTGCTTAGGAAAATAGCTTTCATTAAGGGGGATTTTGCTGCCTTATATGGTTGACATAAAAGTTTGGCAGCAAATTGAAAATTGAATACTAAACATAACTAAAAAATTTGTAAGAAAGATGCAAACAAATTTTTGAAAATTGAAACAAAGTACCAGCTACTATACCAATGATCTAAACTTGACATTTGGGGGGGGGGGACTATAATCTGTAGCCGGATCTATACATGAATACACCTAATCCAACACCAAGTACTTTCATTGGAAAATGACCTAGTTGTCCTTGGTTCAATGTATATTCATTGAAGTGATCACAAAAAATGAAATTTAAAGAAACCTGGTTCAATAGTTTTGCATCACGATCTTTTGATGTCAAAATGAGAACATAAGATAGTGTATCAAAATGAGCAACAACCCAACTCTCATCTATTCTAGAGAGGCCTTCTCTCAAATATTGTATTCAAATGGATCATGGAGACTCAAATTAAAATCACATTCTTATTGACTCAGTGCAAAAAAAAATACCATAAGTTCATAACAACAAAAGCTTTAAAGCAAACAATTTAGACTTTTAATTTATAAGTTTACAATTAAGACATCTTTAGTAAGAATAACAACAAATCATTCAAAGAATGCTTAAATCATGACAGAACATAGCAAATTGATCATCTGCCATGGCAATATGTAAGAATCGTACTCATAACAAAGCACTTTCACACTCCTTTGATCAATCAAAATTAAAGAACTAAAATAGAATAATCAAATGTTCATTCAATTAGAGATGGCTTAATTAAATAATGTTACACATATTGAAAAATGATCTTAGATTAAGAGTAATGCTATTTATCCATCACCAATTGCTTTATAGGAATTGTAATATAATAAACACAACAAATCTTTGTGTATACATTCCCAAAAACCAACGCAAATCATAATAGTATTTTAATATGTAAAAAAATATAACAATAGGCCTAAAACTAATTGCAATAGTATTATACTATTATAATATGCATTTCCAAAGATTAGGTGTGCACTTAATGGTATACACCCTGCATTGCCCGTAGTCATCCAAAATTCCAATTTTGATACAAAATCAACATTTTTGTATGCAAGGGTGTGCAATAAAAGCGCAACTTAACAAAGGAATGTCACAAAGAGGTAGAAACGAAAATTTAAAGCATAAATCTTACCACGACAGGAGGTTGGGTTCTCCAAATCTCTGTTGCAAGAATGAAAAAAAAAACAAAAAGAAAAATGAGAGTTACAGTGAAAGGAAGAAGAGAGGAAGAAAGGTTATAGTTACTTATAAAAGTAGAGCAGGGGCATCAACTGACGACGGGCCAAAAAAGGGGCAACGATAAGGGAATGAGATTAGGTTTCAACTTTTCGTAAGAGGCAATGAGGTCGATGAATTCAAATTTTAGAATAAAAAAATAAAACTATAAATTAAAATGCATATATAAAATAAAAGCCTAAAACACATAATTGTATATAATGAAACGCAACCAACATTAGTACTCAATAGTAGTATGCCGGTTCAGTTCGGTTTGGTTTGGTTTCGAAAAAACCAACTGAAAATCAAACTGAATGATCAGTTAAACTAAAAAACCAACCAATGAAATAAAAAAATTGATTTGCTTCGGTTTTCAGTTTTTTGGATCAATTTTCTTTTTTATTATGTGTAGGATTGATTTTGATTTGAACACCTTTAGCAGAGACAAATGAAAGTGAATCATATTTCACAAATATGCCATTGTAATTGAAATAAATAGTAGAATAAAGAGGAATGAAATAGTAGTAACAGAAAAACAGTGCTATAATTAACCATTTAAGGGGATTCAGAAACAATGCTTAACAACAGGCGTGATGCAATTTCAACTTCCCATGCAAAGAAAATAAATAACAAAGTAGTAATTAATTAGCAAATTGAAAGAGGTTAGGTGAAGAGACAAATGTATTATAAGCAGATTAAAGGTTAAGTGTTCAAATTCAAATATTTGGTTTATATTATCCATAATAAATATGCACAAGAAATAGAAAATTAATTATTATAGGCATTAATAGGGGCAAAATTTTTTTTTTAAGTGATAATTTATTTTTATTTGTAAATATGTTTTAATCTAGATTTTCTTTTTTAGTAAGGTATAAAAAAAGTACTCTAGAAGACATTACACCACATCAGGATATGTGGCAATACTTTCCTCCAAAATGAGTTCTAAATGTATATTATATAAATATAAATGGATATAGATATAGATATAGATATGGATATAGATAGATATATACATAGATATCAATATAGATGTGTGAGTAATTCCTTTAGATTGGAGCCCAACCCTTGATAACTGCTAGATATTTTAATTAAATTATCTTTGTGTTCTATTGAGTTATCCTCTTGATTCTTTTATCTAGCAATTTTATCTATGTGAAGCGATTGACTACCGTTTTCATAATCTTGGATTCTTAGGGAAGAAATGGAAGGTAAATCTAATCGTTGGAACCACAAGGAAATGACTTAGGGTTTAAATCACAAAAGTAGGTTCAGTCTTTCGAGAAACTAAAGAATTAACAAAGAGCAAAATGAATTTAATTAAACATAGCTACCATGAAAGTAGGGATATATTCAATTAGATACATTTATGTATTTTGAAAGAAAACAAAGGTTACATTAAGTTAATGTACCTTCAAAAAAAACTAATAAGAGCATTAAGGTAAAGAGATTAGTCCAATAGGAAATCATTGTGTGAAACCTCAATCCTAGAAGTTTTATTATCATTGAATTTTTCCATTTTAAATTGCTTTCTTTTATTCTAATTTGATTAGATTTCCAAATTTCAAATTATCTTAAAATCCAAATCTTTCTCTAAACAATTCTTTCTAGTTTAATTTCAATTAAATTACAACATTTGCACAGTCAAACATGTAGTCCCTATGAAAGAATGATAAATTTTATTACTTAATAATACTGTACATTTACGATCAGTCACATGAAGAAGTAAGGGCTAAATGATCAAAGGAAAAAAGAAGGAAATAAAGAGTGTTGTCGGATAATAAAAAATGAAAAAAAAAGTATCAACAAAGAAAAGTGAAAGGAAAAAATAGAAAAGAATATAAAAAAAACGTATTTTAGTAAAATTATTAAAAAAATTAACAATAAGAAGATAGTGTAACACTTACCGACGTTTAAACGTAGATAATTGACACAAATACGAACACATGTTACGACCTTAACCAGTATTTCTCGTAGTATGAGTGTGCTTGAACTCCAAGATTATCCCACCCTTTTTTTTAATGCATTTATAAAATGGGCTATGGAGGCCCGTCTGGCTGAATCGCAAACGGGGCACATTTAAAAGAAGTTCATATGAAGTGACCCAAGAGTGGGAAACCAACAAAAAAAAATGAGAAAGGTTAGGAAAGTACGATCCACGCGTTCGCGGGAAGCGTAAGGCGAAGAGAGAGATGACATCCACGGAGTGAGAATGCCTTATAAATGGCGTTCACGCCGTGCCGGTCGAAATTTGTCACAGCCAATCATCTCCTCACTCTCTCTCTCTCTCTCTCTCTCACTCCCTCCATCCAACAACACCAAAACCCTTCCCCATCATCCCAATCCCCTTCTTCTCCCCCTCGCAATTCCCGTAATCGCCTCACGCAATTTCTTCAATTCTAGGGTTAGGGATTTCTTCCTCTTTTCATTTCACTTTTCTTCTTCTACACTGAGACTCCCTCGCCCCACTGGGTGCTGACGTGGGGGCACCGTCGCCGATTCTCGTTCCATGGAGGCCACGGCCGCCGTTGCCGCTGCCGCCGCCGTTCGCGGCACCTCCCTCCAGATGCCGCCTCCGTCGCGAAAAGAGTGGCGCGCTGTCGCCGAGCATCATCATTCTGCACGAAACCCCGATGACGAGGTACTGGTTTGGCGTTATAACACTTCGCATTGTACCATTGTGTGGTTCGGGGAATAATGGAGAGGATGCGCGTTTTAAAAATTTAGTGCTTTACTTTGTTAGTGATTGAGAAAACGAGAGAATTCGTTTTTCTTTTTAATAAAATTTTTATTTTCGGTTTTATGACACTCGTTAGTTCTTAACTCACCGAATTGGGATTAGGGTTTAATAATGTCGTTTGACGCGAGTCAGTGTTTTTTTGTTTCTGTTATCGTTTTAAGCTTAGGGGTTCGTGGGTTTTCTCGATAATGTGGCCACTAGTTTGCTTATGCCTACTTCTCCAGTATGTGTGTGGAGCGAAGCATCTCGGTTTAACTGATTTTATTTTAGTGCCTATGTTTTTTTCTTACTGGGAGTCAATTACCATAAAAATTAATTGAGATTTGGTGTCTACTTTTTATTTTTATGATGTTCTTTGTTTTAAGATTTGGTCTAGGGGACAATCCTAGGTTTTCTGTCAGGCCCAAGTTGTTTTTTTAATGTCTGTTGTTAAAGTAGCCACAAAGTATATGGGAGGTGCATTTTTTTTTTTTTGAGGTGAACGGACTTGATTCTTTCAATTAAAATTGAATCGAGTGGCTTTTATAGGCACGGTGATTTAATCAAAGCATTAAAGCACCGAGCCCTAGCCATGTGACCATGATACGCTTGTCACCAGAATTTAGTCTGATAAGTCAATGTTAGGTTAAATGTGCCTCATTTGATGATGGTGCATTGGTGATGTTTAAAGTTACAGCCGTACTCGGTTTGAACTCTAGGTTTCATTCACAGTTAGGGTTGTTGGTATCTAACTATTCAAGTTTGATTGGTCATCTTTATGTCTTTGGATGTGGTACTTAAGACTTTTTTCTGTTTTGTTATTTGTTTGGTTGATAATGAACATCTGCTGATGTGCAGGAATTAGACAATGCCAAACTAGGGCAATCAGATGAGAGAACCATATATGAGGTATGGTGATGGTATGAGAAACTGCCTTTTAATTTTAAGGAATTAAGAACCTGAAGATGATTTTCTCCTGTTTTTCAAGGTGCAGCAAGGAAGAGAGCCTCTTGATGTTGATTTTTGTTCAATAACAGTGGATGGAACGCTAGACAATGATATTTTGCAGCAACAGCTTCATAGTGTTGTTAGACAAAGGCAGGAACTACTGCAAATGGAGATTGAACTAAAGGCCCAAATGATTGCTAGAACTGAGATCATGGAAATGCGGAACACCTTTGATGCTCAACTCAAGGAGCATGCTAATAATGCCGACGAACTTCAGGTGTAAATTCAAACATTTATGTGTATTTGGATTCCTAAATCTGAGCTGATCTATCCCCATCTTTTGCAAGAAAATAGATTTTCTCAGTTTTTACTAGAACTACATGGTTTTAGTATTTAATTGTGCTCTTTTATGATAACAGCTAGTGGACTATGTAAATTTCTATTGATATGGTAGTTTGGTGCATCAGATGCCAGCTGTTTTATTACTGATAGCTAAATGGGCATTTGATACTTAAAATATCTGTTTAACTTACATTGTTAGCCTACTCTAAAACTTTTTTAACTGGCTTTGCAGGAGCAACTTTGTGAAAGGGAGTGCACAATTCATGAGCTTGAAAGAAAAATGGAAGAGAAAGACAGAGAGTTGCATGCTATTAAATTAGACAATGAAGCAGTCTGTTGAATTTCTACTTTTTTTTTTTTTCTAAGTTTTGCTGGATGTTAATTTGGGTGGTTTTTGTTATTAAATTATATGCTAATCTCTTCAATTATTATGTTAGGCTTGGGCTAAACAAGACCTTCTCCATGAGCAAAACAAAGAACTTGCAACATTCAGGTTTTTCTTTTGACCAAATGTATTTATAGGATGTTTAGGTTTTGGATCTGGCCCTCTTTACATGCTTAACATGGTAAAACATTTTGCAGAATGGAGCGTGATCATTCAGAAGCTGAAAGAGCTCAGCATATAAAACAAATACATGATCTGCAAGAACATATTCAAGAAAAAGATAGGCAGCTTATTGAGTTGCAGGAACAAGTAGGCAGACTTTGTTTATATAATTTGTTTTTATGAGTTTATTTACAATATTTTTGGTTTATTTGGACTAATGATGATTCTCTATTTCAGCATAGGGTTGCTCAGGAGACCATTATGTTTAAAGATGAGCAGCTCAGAGAAGCCCAAGCATGGATAGCTCGTGTTCGTGAGATGGATGTTTTTCAATCAACAACAAATCAGACATTACAAGCTGAATTGCGAGAGCGCACAGAGCAATATAATCAGCTCTGGATGGGCTTTCAGAGACAGGTTGATCTTCCAACCCTTTTTTGCTTCAAGGATTAAGTTTATGTATTTTTGTACACACAAATGCATTTTGTTTTGTGGCATCTTTGTCAGTTGTGCCCAAATAAAATACATATTCACCAAGTAATTTTTTGTTGTGATTTGGTTTTGAAGATTCTTTAAACGACATACAATGTCTTGAAGAAAAAAAGTTGTCTTTGTGAACTTGCATTTCTTTGGTCCTTGTTAGTATGATGTTGTTTATTTACTTTATTTAGTTTTAGCTTTTTTTCCATGAAAAATCACCTTTATTTTGACTTTTTTTTTTTTTTAAATTTTAATATGCTTGTTTAAGCATTTGAAAAAAAAAAATCAGAATCTGAAAAAGAATCAGATATCTGATTATTTTGAGAAGCTATTTTAAGTAGCTTCTGAAAAAAACCTGTAATTTAACTTTCAAAATATAAAATACTTTTTATAATTGTAACCAAATGGAAAATAATTACTGGCTTTCATATAATGTGTTAAAAAATATACCACTTTGTTATATGCCCATAAAATCACCTTTTTTTTTTCCTGTTAAGCTTAAACAAATGGGCCCATAATAGTGGATGTTACTTCATTCTGTTTAATTTTTGGTTTGATGGCGTTAGTTTGCAGAGATGGAAAGAGTTCATTTGCATGCTATTCAGCAACTACAGCTTGAACTGGCTGATGCAAGAGAGAGGAGTGGAACTTACAATGATGATTCAAGAATGTCCCAAATGAATTCAAAAAATAATGTAACTCAGTTTGGCCAGGAAAATGGAAGTCAATTTGACTTAAATGGAGGCAATGCTTCAGGTGGAAATAATGGTCTCCTTCCAAATGAAAGCACTGATAATAGTCCACCATTTGCATCTACAGGCAATGCATCAATCGAGGTTGGGTGCTTTAATTAATAGCTTGATAGATAAACAGCTAGTTGTTTAGTTGGTTTTATTCTCAGAAATTTAATTTACAGCATGTCGAGTCATATGCCATATATTTGTATATTTCAAACAAGTTTTAAGAAAGTCAGTTAAAATCTTAATGCTGTAGCTTATGAATGATTGTTATATTAGTGTCACACGGGTTTTTGTCGGGCATTGAAGCACTAGCTAAGTATGTTTTATGTTTTTATCATATTCTCTTTTTATTGTCTTAGATTTGGTAAATTCTTTTCTTTTGATACATTCAAATCTTTCCTAATACTTCACTCATTTAGATTGTATATTGTTGGCACACCATTGATGAGTAAAATTTGAAATATGAAGATTGCCAGAGTAAAGTTTTAGATACCTACATTGGATGTAATTGCTCTGAAGAAAGGATGGTGACATATTTAGTTTGTTCTGTAATTGCATCTGATGAATTAATATCATTGAAAGAACTTAGGGTACAACATTTGATGTTTGTTGAGCCTGGTAATGAGAACCATGTTGATGTCAACATGTCAAATGTTCAATTATTACTATTTATGCTTTACAATATTCTTGAATTGTGCTAGGACTGCTAGAATGACCTAAAACAGAATTATTTATTTTGATAATTTTTACAGTTAAGTTGTTTCTTTGTATGTTCTTAGAAATATGTGTTTTATTAACTGGTTCTTGGCAATCATGTCATGGTTTGCACTAATTAAGAATTGTCTGTGTTAATTTGAGATCTTCATTTTGTTAAAAATAAATCTTATTGGTTTTTTAAATGCTGTATTGTAATTGCTATCTTATTTTTGCCTTTTTTTTAAAATAAAATTCATTTAATTTATGGTGCTATAATTACTATAATTTTGGTTGTTGACTTGTTGTTAACATATTGTTATGTAATAAATATTGGTTGTGTAGGATCTCTTTAATTTGTAACATTGTAAATCCACTCTCCATGATTATTCTCCGATTATTTAGTATGAATGAACATATCTAAGTTATTGTGTGATTATTAATTTGAGATAGTTTGCAAAAGCTTCTTAACTAAATTGCCCTTTTTCATTTGCAGGATATTTGTTATTTATTTTGATGAGTTGTAAACGAGTGTGTTTTTCAATTTGTTAGATTTTGGCCTCTTTTTATTGGAACAAGTGAATTCGTACTGTTACTGGAAAGAAATTCAGGCAGAATATTTTATGGATTTGTGTATAAATGTGTTATTCAGATTTTTGGACAATTTGCTAGCTAAAATTTAAGGTCACAGTTATGCCGTATTTTTGTGCTAGGACAGTGACCTTGTTTTATGTGTTGAATCCAATCATCCTTTTTCCTTTGTATTGGTTGATGAGGTTGACAGTGTTTGTGAAAGATATTGGATCACCAGGAAAGGAGTTTTTTTTTTTTTTTGGGCCTTGTATTGTGTCAGTGGATTGATAATTTTTTGGCAAGTCAAGGACATTTCACATTTCAATTGAGAATAATGTGATGTTATCAATATACAAGGCTGAAAGTTATATCTATTATTGAGTGGTTTGGTTTGAATTGAAATTGGTCTCATTCATAAATACTAATATTTCAGTTGCCAAAGATATAGTTGTTGGGAAAGAAGTAGTAGTGCTGGACTGCGAGTGCACAATGCTTGAAAGTTATGAGATCTTATCGATTCCTTTAGTATGAATGTACATGGATATACATATACTGGTACAAGTCCTTCTCAAAATGAGGAAGTTAACTTTATGAAACCAGTTTCTGCTCCTTTTTTGTGAAATCAAACAATTTTCGTGATTATCAGGTGGTTACACTAATGGATTTAGCTGTATATACCTTTTTATGGTTGTATGATGTGACAGTCATCATGTTTTCCCACTGGATTATACAACAATATATCTTATCCCTTTTCTAATTTTTTGTTCTAGACTGATCATGTTCCTGGTGTCCCTATTGCTCCATCGTCTCTACTTGTCCCACCTTCATATCTCCCACATGGCCAAGTAACTGCATTGCATCCATTTGTTATGCATCAACAAGGAGTGCCCAATTCAGTTGCATCACATGTTCCTCAATCACATGTTGGACATTTTCACCCAGTGCCTTCAATGTCACCTATGCAGCAGTGGCAGAATCAGCAGGTATCAAAAGATACCAATATTTAAGCTCCCTGCATTGCTTTCTGTATTTATTCTGTCTGCATATTTATACTTGTTTCTTCAGTCTGTGTCCGAGGGTTCACAGGTACCCATACAGGAACATCCTTCACCGTCTCAAACCGATCAAAATTTGATGAGATCAGATGCTAAGTTTAGTTATGAAATGTCTGTTAATGGACAAACTCTTCATAGAGACTATCTGGATGCTCACATCCAGCAAGGCGAGGAGCCACAAACTCTGATTTCTTCAGCTACCAGTGAAACACAGGTTAATGATTGTTATTCACTTTTTATGCTATTTCCCTTGTGATTTGTGTAAAATACTGATGATAATTATTTGAATTTTTTTAAGGTTCTTCCATCAGTTGATAAGGGTCAACTCGTTGCTTCCCAGCAAGATCAAAGCATGCAACAAATTTCTTCACAGTTTTCTGATGCCTTACGGTTGAACTCTTTTGAACCGAATGGTGAAATTAAGGTTTGTTCCAAGTTCCAACTCTGCTTGCCTGTCTGATCTTTTTGTTGTTTTGCAATTGAGGTTAGTTTGACTAAGATTGTCTCCGATTTTTTTTGGTCAAACGCTTCTCAAAGTCTGACTGTGTCTAGATATTTTAGGTGCATGTACCAACAAAAATTATACATGGTGGCTTCTGAAAACATGTTCAGAAAAGCACCATGTGATAAACCATTGATTTACTGTTCATTGTGATCTTAACCTCCTTAAAATTCAAATGTGGATACATTGACAAACACTTTAAAGGAGCTTTATTCCATTCCATTTAGTAAGTTGCTTTTGAGAAGTTTACCAAGCACTTTAATTTTTTATGTATCAAAGAAGAGTGCTGAATGGAAAGCACTTTAAGAAAGCAATCCAAAAATTGTCTTTGATCTGGCTCCTGTTATGGCCGATAAGATGAAAGCTAACATTTTTCCTTCTCCAAGAGCAGAGTGTATCAAAGTGTGCTGAATAGAAGGCACTTAAAAACAAGCAATCCAAAAATTGTCTTTGATCTGGTTTCTGTTAGGGTTTGTTTGGGTCAGCTGTGAAAATTATATTATTTCAATAATTGATTATATATATAATCGATTATAATGAGAATTAGTTTTTGTTTGGATAAGTTTGCTGAAAAGTGATTTTAAGATCATTAATTTTGTTTGGATACAACAAAAAATCAACTTTTACATAGTAAATTACGAAAAAGGGTATTCATGAAGGTGAAAGGGAAAAAAGTGGTTGGGAAATTTCAGGGTAATTTGAGAATAACGATCTTTAAGGGGAAAAAAAAAACTGTTCAGAAATAATCATAAGCTTTAAATTTTCAGCTACATGAAAAGAGCTTATTTTTCAGAAAAAAAAAGGGAGCTTTTTACAAATTCTAGTTGTTGTTGCAAACACAGCCTTTTTTTTTTCCTTCAAAAAACAGCTGAAATCTCCAAGATTAATCTGTCCTCCCAAACATGCTCTTACAGCTGAAAAGATAAAAGCTAATATTTTTTCTTCTCCAGGAGCAGAATTTTGTGACATTATCTAATGATGGACCCGAGGACCAAGTTTTATTGGCTGAGCAAGCAAGTTCTGCTGCAAATGCATCATCTGTCACAAGCCATTCAGTTAATCATAATGAAATGATTCAGAATAATTCTACTGATTCTGTCTTGTCTGAAGCATTCACCTCTACTGGGCCGACAGCTTCAACAACAATTGCAAAGACGTCAGAGACTGCTCTCCTTGATGAAAAGTCATTATTAGCTTGTATAGTTCGCACTATTCCAGCTGGTGGGCGAATTCGAATTAGTTCAACGGTTAGTGAGCTTTAAGTGTCAACTGTCAAGTTATCACAGAAAAATGGCTGTTTTTGCCCTGACTAACCTGATGTAACTTGTGGTATGTTTCAAACACAGCTCCCTAATAGGCTGGGCAAGATGCTTGCACCTTTACATTGGCATGATTACAAAAGGAAGTATGGGAAGCTGGATGATTTTGTGGCTAGCCATCCTGAAGTAAGTTTTTAATTTCAGTTTGAATGTCTAGATGTCAAAGTAATGCTTACAACTAGATAGGCATAATTTTGACGGAATTCAGCTAGATTAAAAGGGTTTGTTGTTGGATGGAATAAAGTAAGAAGAACAACACATTCATTAAAAACTCAAATCATGCCAACTCTTTTTGTCAAAATTTCTGGCTGTCTAGCAACTTCCATTGAATTGTCAGCATGTAGGAGTCCCTGTTGTTTATGAGTTCCTGTCAGGATTTGCATCACAGACTGACAGTTTTTCTTCCTTTTAATAATTGCAGTTATTTTTGATTGAGGGTGACTATATTCAGCTACGTGACGGTGCACAGAAAATGGTTGCTGCAAATGCAGCAGTTGCCAAAGTTGCTGCAGCAGCTGCTGCATCAACTCCTTATTCTTCATACATGTCCACTGTGGCAGTTACACCAATGGCTCAATCTCATCGCCTGAAAAAGGCTCCTTCAATTGATTCCAAAAATATCAAAAGCGACAAGACGCTTCAGGAATATGCAGTCATCTCTTCAAATACGGGGGATGATCCTCTAAAATTGTCAGTTATGCAGCATCAGCAATCTAATGGTGCATGCTTCAGTGTTGCTGGAGGTCTTTCAAGTGTCAAAATTTTGAGTAAATCTAAGGATTCTCGTGAAATGGATGGCCCTGAAAGTAGGGTTGTCCAGTCTTCAGTACAATTATCTGTTGGCAATGGGGGAAGCATTGACAGATCAAGTATGAGCAGTGCCCAAATTTCAGGCTCAGCTAATGGGAGGCTAGTCTCAAGCTTTGCTTCTAAACAGCAGACCAGGTATGACTCTACATTGACTGCTGAACCATAATATCTGTTATGATGTGGTTTGTCTATGATGAGAATATCTACTGGAGAAAGGAAGTTGTGCTAACTGTTATTTTATGACAGGGCAACTGGTGCTGTGTACCCTTCTCGAAGATAGTGAGTCTTCTTACTGGCACTTAAAAATGCTATTTACGCTTTTTGAATTTCCATGGACGTGATAAATATATGCCATTGTGTGCTTGGGTTTGGCATGGATGGAGAGCTAATTTATTATTTATTTTTTCGTTATTGCTCATTAATTTCTGACTCATTGGAATAAACTCGTGCATATGCCCTCTCTTTTAGCCCCTAACCTAGGGCTACTGTGTTATTTATGCGTTTAAGTATTTGAAAATGTCCTCCAATTTACCAAGTAATTAATCTCTTTTTAGTCCTTATAATAAATATAAGTTTAGGATTTATTATTTATATTGTATATGTGCATGTGTCTGCCTCTATATATTGCAGAGACGCACAAAGGCAAGACTGATTTTTTTTTAGTGAGGAATGGATTTTGAATTACTTCTTTGCAGTTCTTTGATTCTTGTAAGAATTTATCATCATTACCCGAGACCAGTAATAGTGTGATTTTCAATTTATCTGGTCTTACTATTACCAAAAATATGATATAAATATGTATTGCAGAATACGAGTTTGCTGTATTCCATTTAGTGTTTGCCGCGCGTACTTAAAAATTTGAATTAAATCTGATTTAAATTGCACGAGTCAGCTATGTTCCATTTCCTTTCACTTGTATGTCATTGAAGCTATTATTAATGTACTGCCATGCATGCATTCATAATTTTAGTTACTGTTTAATTGACAGGGAACATGGAGGGGGCGTGTAGATTATCCTGTCTCACCAGGATGCGGATGAAAACATACAAGATTTTTATCGGATTTGTGGGAGAATGTTTTTTGAAGCATTGACGGAGTAATCTTGTGCCCTGGGCAAAATATGATTCTAAGTTGCCGGTGCTATCTCCAGTTTCTCTATTAATTTATTTGTCCCTGCTGTTACAGTTCAGTGTGCTTTCATTAATGTGGGCCTCATGCTGTGGTATTCTTGCATACATTGCATCTGATAACTGCGATTTTTTTGGTGAATGCTTGAAAGATTAATCAACATAGTTAACCTTTTTAGTTTGCAAGCTCTTTATTTGTCCGTTCCATATTAGTAATTCAATTTGTCAGTCTGACAAGATCCGAGGATGGATTAACTGCCCAAGCAATATGACGGTTGTGTATTACGAGTTTTGTGTGGATTCAATTACAGTTGGCTGTTAAGGGATATTTAAGCACATCTTAAATTATGTTTAAACACTTACTCTTAAGAGTCACTCAACTATGCGTTCTAAAGTATTAAAATTTAACTGGTTTGAATTATGATTGTCTTCAATGTAATGAATTAAGTGGAGGTTGTTTATAGTCCAAACACACGAATTAAGTGTTGTCCATAATTTAATTGATGTGCACTTAAAGCAACGTTTTGCATTAGCCCTCTCGGGCAATGCGTTTGATACTTATGGTTAATTTAACGTCTTTGTCACCTGCTTAAGAACTGGTTTAAATTGGATTCAATAAGCACTCATTGCCTCGAACTTGAACACCATGTATGAAAATCTTTAGCAATGGTTATGTAAACGTGACTTCTAAATTTGATTCTAATTATCCAAACAATTCTTATTATTTTTATTTTGGGAATAAAATCTTGCTTTCAAGTGCATCGATACAAATATATTTTAACGTAATATTATCTGTAAATGTATTAAAACGGGTCATATTCTGAGCAAATGGAAAAATTGAGGTGTTATTTCAGCTTATCAAGTAGTTTAAGTTTTGGGTATGTAGTTGTATTAAATATTTAGAAAAAAAAATTGTTGTTAATAATAGTCTTAATTGACCCAAACAATTGAAGATATATGTGGTCTCAAAAAAAAAAAAAACTGGCCACATGAGGACAGATGACAACTCTGAATGAATTTTCACCCGTGGTATCCCTTTTTCTTTTTCCTTTTTTCCGTTATAATTTTATCCTCACTATGCCCATGTGGAGCATGAGCCCACTTTCAAGTTTTAATAATACTAAAAATATATTTTGGTAATTATATATTTTTGAAAAAAATTAATTAATGTTGAAATCACTTATCGAATATAAGTTTAGATATAAACCTTTTGAATTCAAACTCATCTAAAGTCAAATAAATAAAGTGAGAAAGTAAAATTTTATTATAATTAATTTAAAGTGACTAGTTTAAGAAATATTTTATTCAAATTAGTGATAGATGTGCATATATATATATATATATATATATTTGCGTAGTTTTTCTCTTCAAAAGAGTTTAATCTAAATTTTTTAAATTTATTTTTATATTAAAATTAATTCGACACAATTGAATTTGTTTGTAATATCAAATTTAAACGTGACTAAACTTGCCTTTGATTCGGGAGCTTTCGACATTTTACCCATTCTTCTCCTGCAAAGAAAATGTTATATCATTTCACAATATCTTATTAATCCTCAAAAAAATTATTAAATAAAAGAGTAAATATAAATAATGTTTAATATTCTTTTCATTTAATAAGTGAAAAGATAATAGTAAGATGTTATAAAAAATTAGAATTATTACCCCGACAAGTATACTACAGTTTGTGATGGATTCGCGAGTGTTTATGTTCTTAAACATTGTTGACATGAATTAAAAAAATACAGAAAATGGTGACCCAACGGGTGCGGCTTAATTGGTAATACACGCTGAATTTGGAGAAGAGGACTTGGATTCTATTCTCACATAACACAGCCTTGGGGAGAGACGATGAGTTATTAGTGTGACTAAGTTCCGGACTAAGAATTAATCCTATAGCCAACACAATAGACTGAAGCTTGTGAGAATACCTTGGGATCCCACTAGGGAACTAAAAACTCTAATTACGTTAGGTGCAAAAAAATCTTTTTTATTTTTAAATAAGACCTATTTTAAATTAATTAAAATATTTTATGAAAGTTATTATAATTTTATTTAAAATTCATTTTTTGAACTTTTTGAGATATAAAATTATTTATTAAATTATCGTAATCAATTTCATTTTTTTAAAAAAAAAGAATTGTTACTGATAGCATTCTTTTAGTCTTTAAAGATTGGCTTTATTTGCGTATTGATATATAATAATAAAATAACTCAAAAAATATAAATATAAATAAATTTTATATTCCATCTCTAAAATCATATTTGTTCAACAAAATAATTAAAAATTTTCATTTTAAAGAAAGTTAATTTTATTACTTCGACTACCGCTCATAATTTTTTTTTTTATCACATTTTAATATAAAATCTATTATCAAGATTGTTTTAAATACATATTCAAATTACATTTAAGAGTTGAAAATTATTTTTTTCTAATTTAATTATTCTAAATAACTTCACTATATGAAGCTTACTCAAACAACAGAGGACTCTCGACGTGCATTTTATTTGATAGAATGATGATTCTTGCTACATTTCAAGAGTAAGCTTTCAATTTGTTGTATGAATTTGGTAAACGTTGTTACTTTAGTTCTTAGATTTAACAAGACGAAAAAATAGTTTTTGAATTTATAATTTGTCATTCAAGTTAGTCCTTTTGTTAAGCCTTCATTGTTAACTTTAAATGAGCATCTTACATATCACATTAAATGCTTATATGGTACACACATGACACATTTGAACAACCCATGTGATATAAATGTATAGTTTGTGCAGAGACTATTTTGAAAAATTTATTATCAAATGTGAAAAATTGTAAACCTTTTTCATTTAGTCCTTGAATTTGACATTTCTTGTCAAATTAATCCTCAAATTTAACAAAATTAGAAAAAAAAACCTGACTATGTATTCCATCATTCTCAATTGTCCAAACATTAACTCAAGTTTGTTATCTTTAGTGAAGTGCTCTAGTTGACAACATAAGTGCCTTTATGGCATACAAGTCAAATGACCTTCATGTTCTAGATAGTAGGAATTAGGGTTCAGCATCTTTATATTTGTTGCACTTCCACTTTGTGTTGTTTACAACTATTATCTTTGCCTTTGAGGCTCGAAAAGTTTTGAAACGCAAGAGATTTCCCCCAACTAAAACAACAAACCCATTTTAAAACCCACATTGCAAGCTTTTGAGATCATGTTCTACTTCCTATCTACCATTTTCTCCAATCTTTGATCCTACTTGAACTATAGAGTGGAATTGTAGGGTAGAGTCCCTCAATACGTGTTAGATGGAGATCATCACAATGTTCAACAAGGACAAGGAACACACCAACATGGTGATGATCTCCATTTGATGTGTGGTGAAAGACTCCTCCTTATGATTCCACTCTTTATGGTTTGACTAGGGTAAGAAGTTAGAGAAAACGTTGAATCGAAAGCGGAATGTGGTCTCAAAAGCTTACAAGGTGAGTTCTAAAATCAATTTGTTATTTCTATTAGGTAAATTTCTTGAGTTTCAAAGATTTTTGAGTCCCCAGAGTGACTGATATCAGTGATATGAAGTGCAAAACCTAGGTCCTTAATAATTAAGACATGAAGGTCATTTTGCATGTGTGCCATAAATGCACTGAAGGTTCCAACTAAGACACTCCATTAAAAATAACAAAAATGATTATGTTTGAACTAATAATAAGGATGAAATACATATTCAAGTATTATATTTTAATTTCGTTAAATTTAAATACTATTATGACAACCTATGCCAACTTCATAAACTAATATAACAATAGGTGCCAAATTCATAGATTAAATTGAGCAGTCTACAACTTTTCACATGCGGTCTTAAACTCTTTAAAATAATTTCTGTACACTTAGACTTTATGAATATGCCACGCAAACTATACAAACGTGTCACATGAACACTTAATGTAACATATATAATGCTCCGTTAAAATTAATAGCAAAAACTTATCAAAGAAACCTAGAATGACAAATTACAAATTCAAAACTATTGTTTCATTTTATTAAATTCAAAAACTAAAGTAATAAGATTTGCCTAATTTAGAAACAAGTTGGGGTTTACTCCACAAGCCAAACATGCTTAAACATGTAGATATTCAATCATTGGAACATCAATGTGACTTTAAGATTCAGACCTCGAAATAGACGAACTTAAAACAAGGGTGTTTTAACTAGTAAAATACTAAGAATGATGCTATTAACAAGTTCATGACATTATTTTTCATATTCAAACAGATTTACTGTGCACCTACTTCATTTTCTTTTGCACTCCAAATCACTGGTATTAATATTTCATGAAAAATAATTCCCTAGAATAGAATGTTCAATAATAAAAAATAAATTATATGCCTAGATATTAGTATTTTACTGAACCTAAGGTATTTTTCAATAGTGGGAAAAGAATAAAAAATAGCACCAACATTAGGAAAAGAAACTAAAAATAGCAGTTAATTCGACAAAAGATAAAATGCATTTTTGGTTTTTATACTAATTATTCAGTTTTAAAAAGTTATAGTCACTGTCTATAAAAGTATGCCTAAAAAAATATGTAGAAACAAATCTTCTTGGTGTTGTATTCCCAGTATTTCACCAACAGGTCCAGATAGTGACTTCCCTAAGACCAGCCATGACCAGAATCTGAGCCAATTTGGTTGCTTGATGGCGTATCTGACAGATTACCGAGTCTGGTTTGAGAGGCCTGATATATGCCACTATTAGTACCAGGAAAGCTACCCATTGGCCCAGGGATAAGTTGTTGTTGGTAGAGGAAAAGTGGCAGCTTATAGTTTTGCTCATTCATCTGAAAAGGCAACTTTGAAGTAGAAATATCAGGTTGATGTAGAGACATTGCCAGATGCTGCTGCTGCTGTTGCTGATCATTCATCTCCGAGGGCAAGTTCAAGGTAGAAAGATCTGGTTGTGGCTGAGACATTGCAACATGAGATTGCTGCATGCCTTGCCCTTGTTGCATGCTAGCCTGGGATGACACCTGCACAATTTTCACATATGTAAGGCAAAATTTTAATAACCTTGGCTGCTAATGAGCCTAACAACCTGAGAAGGTGTTGGAACCTGAGAACCGGCATCAGCAAGTTTGGCCAGAAAAGTCAGGTTATGCTGAAGCTTGGCTTGATATCTGTATCAGGTAATTCAGGTAATAGTTATAAGCCAGTGCACTTGTTTAATTATTATTAACGTATAAATGTATGAAAAACTATTAGATAAGAATTCAGAAGGCAACAGCAACATTAATACACGAAACTTCCAAGACACACAAATTCAAATATAATAACATCTTAGAATAACTCTTTAACATTCATCAAATGAAAAGAAAAGAGATAATTTGAGACAACATTATATAATTTTCAATTTATGATATAACTTCAATAATATATTTTAATGTACAACCGTTAAAAATGAGAATGTTGAGCACTTGCTGAAGCTTTCTATTTATTAAACAAGTGATATACAAGATAACGCAATCATGTTCAAAATATATGGAAATCAGCTTATGATACATGATTCTCAAGATATGCATAGAAATAATAAAAGAAAAATCTAGTCCTAATTGTTGTCTTCCCATTATGTATGGCCATACCAGACACAGACACGTCTTTTTATTGGCTCAAGTTTTCTCAGCTTCGTTTAAGAATATTTACTCTATTTACGAATAAATTCAATTTTATGAGCTGTTTGGGCTATTTTATTTCTCAATGGTGAGTTCTTTGTGATCTCCTTCTAAACAAACATATATTTAGCCAGACGGAATGAAATATATGCATCATTGCTGCATGAATAAATAAGGGACATAAGATTGCATGATTCAAACAGAAAGAAACATTATTTCTTCAATGTCAATATCTGTTTGAACATGTAATTTCACAATTAGATCATTCTGTAACAGAAGTATATTATTTGGAGTTATTATACAATTATATGTTGGTTGCATACATAAAATAGATATTTTTACATACTTTTTCCCATATTAATCCCTGTTTACACCTTAACTAAGTTCCACTTCACCAGATTATATGCTATGTAATAAAAGGCATATAACTTGGTATAATTTGTCAAAAGTAAGGGTAAGCATACCTTGCAATTTTGTCAACTGAAACACAGCTTCACTAATGCATGTACTAATGGCCTTACAAGTGAAGTGTAATTTCAGGTAGAGAACAGCTAAACAGGGATTATATGTTCACGTGAAGTAGAGTGTTTCCAAGCTAATTGCCATAGAGGACTAAATGACTTGCGAGAGAATGAAGAAGTGAAAAGGAAAAAGAAAGTGCAACTGATATCACTTGCTACTACCAAGAAGCAACCATAAGCAACAAAAAATAAACTAGGTAAAATAACTTCGTCTACTAACTGCGCAATCTCAGTGAACTTTCCCATGTTTTGATATTCCAGTATTGCCAAGATCAGCTCCTTATTCTCCTCCAAGTACTGCACCAAGCATAAGAACTTGTCTATATGAGATAAATTGACATAGATACTTTAGTAACCATTGCTTCTATTAAAGGTCCAAACCAAACCTTTTTACCCAAATGCATCATGCATTCATCTACCATTTGAACAACACACACACACACACACTAAAATGCATTATGCATTCATCTAACACCCCCCCACACACGCATTCCTTTGCAAAACTCCATGCCCCCCATCTTACCAAAGAGGAATATACATGGCACGAAATGAATTCGATATAACGAGTTTGTATTGCATAGACACAGAAACGTCATTTTCTATGGAAGAAACACATACAATTAACGTTATCACGTTCATTCGATTCAAGAAATGCATAAAGTTTAACAAAAGCTGAAAACCAAATTAATAACTTCGGGCACAAGGAAAGACAAAGAGTAAAGCCCCATGCACATTTGATGCCATTAACTAAACATGAATTGGACAAGGAAAAGGGACAACATGGAAAGGTGACATTTTTATGAAACCCCAACAGGGACATAGGCGCAGAGATAAATGTAGAAGGTTAAACAAGGTAATATGACAATGGTAATGAAACAGAGAAATGAGTGAAGAAAAAAAGTTGGCACCTTTTGAATCTGTTCAGTGGTGAGGGTAGGGACAGTAGGCAATGAAGGATCAGCGTTGAACATTTCTTGTTTCTTCTTCACAATGGAACACCAAAAAACAAAATCCAACTCAAAACCCTAGCCCTTCTTCTTCCCCACAAATCACCCTTCCAAGTTCAAATGTGCGGTGTTTGCTGCTCTATTTGTTTTGGTTTAAATAAGCTACACTCTTCTTCACTTTTCATGCGTTTTGGTTTTAAGTAAATAAATTTCATTAATGATTTTTTTTATCAGGTTTTATGTTTTTATTGATTTAAATATTTTTATAACTTTTTGTCAATTTATTTTCTTAGAAATATATCTTTACAATTTTATTTATTAATATTAATATCTATAAAATATAATTTTAAAATCAACTTGTCATTAGTTCGAATAGAACTGTACTTAGATTTTTTAAGTAAGGTTTCAAATTCGAACTTTGTGCATAGAAAAAAATATGGTCAAGAGAAAGATTTTATTAAAGGTGGTCAGTCAAGTTTTTTGATGAAGATTAGTCATCGACAAAGCAGACGGATGTTTCGCACCAATAACATAATTATCCAAAATAAATTTTTTTAAAAATAAAACTTAAATAAATGAAATAATGGAAACCAAATTTATTCAGTGTGTTTGTTTTGAAGTTGAAAACTTGCAAACTCACGTGGAGCGAAAAAGATTCAAAAATTTACTTTCTCCAATTTCAAATATAAGAAAAAAATTTATGTGTGTTGGTCTTAAATATAAGCAAATCACAACTAATTTCGCCTTATTTAATGATAATATCTACAAAATATCCTTCATTTAATTGAGGTTTTACTTTCAATGATTTATTTTTATTCTTAATATCAAGTTCTAATGAAGAATAATATAGGAAAAAAATTATTTTTTAAATGAGATTGGTATAATTAGATGGTGTTATCTAATTTTCTTAATTAGGTGAATTAATTTTTTTCTTACATTCGAAATCGAAAGAAGTACTTCTTATTTTGGTGCTTTAGAAAGTGTAAACCCTTGTTCATAATGATGCATAGGTTTCCAATCACACCCTAAATGCTTTTATGGTTAAGTTTTCCTCCTTGAGAGCTCAGAAACAGGAAAGACACATAAGTTGCAGATTATTTTTGGGTTTGTGTGTGTTTGGTTGGAAAACAAGGGTAGATAAATTTATTTTAAACAGTATAATTAATTTTAAAGGAAGTAATTTTTTATTTTTATATTACGTCAAATTAATTTTAGATATAGAATTCATAAAGTTATGGCTAAAATTTACTTTTGGTTCCTTATCTTTTTAGTAAAACTCTTTTTGATCCTTTATCTTTAAAAAGTTTCACTTTGATCTTTATTTTTTAAATGTGGCTCAACGCTACCCTTTCGTTAGTGTCACAAAACCCTATTTCATTAATCACTTTCTTTTTCTTTTTCTCTTCCTTCCATCCCGCTTTTCCTCTTATTCCTCTTCCTTCCCCATTCAAATGTCGTGGATACATGCATTTTAATTTTCCCTAAACATCAAATCCACTCCCCCTATTCTCCACCACTAAATATTTCCAAAGTGAAGAGTTATAGAGCAATGGAGCACACGATCTTATTCCCTAAATTTTGCCCCGAATTTCCAATATTTAAAATTCTTGCAAATCTAGAGAGCCCCTTTTGTTTCCCAGAATCATAACCATGGTTAATTTTTGTACTCTAGAAATCTTGTGAGCCATTTGGCAGTTGTTAAACTAGCATATAGTTCTAAAACAAGCATTTGTTCTATTACCCACAATAGAAGATCGAGTTCTGTTTTGTGAACCATTGTCAATGCTTGCATTGCGAAATTTTGTGACCTTTCTTCGTAGTTGTTGAAGGAGCCTTGGGTTCCAAAGTGTAACACCCCTACTCTAGTTTTGCAATTATTTTCTAATATTTGTAGAATTATTTTTGAAAAATCAGGGAGAAATCTTAAAATTTTGTTCCCCACCATTGTGTTTAGAATTTCAAGAACTATCTACTCATGATTTTTAATCATTTTTCTGAGACGAACTTGAAGAAATGAGAAAATGACAATTTTACTTTTATTTCTCAACATTAAAGGCTGGCATGAAAAAAAGATTCAATTGACAATAAAATGTCAATTAGCCAGTATGGGTTTGACATCTAGAAATAGTAGAAATAATAACCTTAGTTCATTTTTAGGTAAAAGATTTAATTTTAGAATTTTCATAAAACTTTTGATATTTATTGAATTAAAATGGATTTAATATGAAATTTTAACTCAAAAATACAAAATAAATAAATAAATATTTGAAAAAATTAATAAAAATAAAAATTAATTATTAGAAATTAATTTTTGATAAAAAAAATAATGTATATGTCAAATTTCACATTAAAAATCATTAATTTGATATTAAAAGCTAATTTACCTATGTTTAGGTAATTCTATCGATACCAATTGATTCAACTACAGAGAAAATAAACACTGATATTTAGCAACACCTTATGTCCAATCCTAGCCAAGGTGAATCATCGCCTATTTTTGTTTATGTGTCCCCTAAATAATTAAAAATAAAATAAAAAATGAAATTATTACATCATCTGATGATGTAATCAAGTGGACAAATAATGCACCTCCATTTTCTATAAATAAGCACCTAAAAATTCAAATTTTCTCTCATCATTCTCTACCTCTAGTTGGCCGAAATACATATGAATAGCCATTCTCTCTAATTTTTTTAACTCCATTATTATGCCAAAATTTTACTAGTTTTCTATCAATTAGTAAACCTCTCTTCCAAGGAGCTTGGAACCAACATCACCATCATATTTCCTCTTCTTCATCAACCATCTTTGAGGTAATGGGGGAGAGTGGGATTGGTTGTAAATTATAATCATTTTACATGTTGGTAAGAAATGTTTTCTCCTAAACCTTTCAATGCATTAAGTTTAGTTATGTTCTCTTTATAGCGTTATAACAGTTTGATGCTAAATTTTAATTTTTATTAAGTTATTATGCTACTCAAATTTAGATAATTAAATTGTAATTTATTAAGTTGTTATTCTACTAAAATCTTGATAATTAAATTATTGCTAAGTTGTTATAGTAACATCCCTGGCGTTGACGAGGGCGAAGAGTGATTGCCGGTGCAAAAGCGATAAGGCACGAACAAGAAGCGGCTCCTGGCAGACTTGCAGCGAGAGGGGTACGTGAATGAATCGAATACACACTGGAATGAGAGAGATTCAGAGGCTATGCAGGTATGAGACTGATACAGTTGAAGATAGCTTAAAGGAATTAATAAGTACTACCTATACCAACAAGATGCATCTACTTTTTGGTAGCCTATCATTTAAGAACTTCACAGTTAAGCGTGCTTGACTTAGAGCAATTATGAGATGAGTGACCTCTTGAGAAGTTTCCTAAGAAGTGTGAGTAGGAACAAAGCACGCTGAAAAGTCTTGTGTTGGTTTGTAGGAACAGTCACTGATCTTGAAAACGGCTAAGCGTTACAATTATTCTATTAAAATTTTGGTAATTAAATTATGATTATTAAGTTATTATTTTGCTAAAATTTTGGTAATTAAAATGTGATTACTAAATTTTTATTTTGCTAAAATTTCGATGATTAAAACATGATTACTAAATAGTTATGCTGCTAAAATTTTGATGATTACTAAGTTACCACACTGTTAAAATTTTGGTAAAATTTTAAGGGTTTTATTTAGACAAATTATTAAATTTTAGGATTATAAATGTTTTCTTTAAGTATATGATTTATGGATCGTCTAAATTACAATTGTGCAATTTCTATAATATAAGGCAGAAATGTTGATTGTATTAGTGCTCAAATTAAATGAGACCTAGGAAAAATGTTTGCTTGAGAAGTTAGAAATTGATAAGTTAGTTTGTAATGTAAAGCGAGGGACATGCAGTGACATGACACCCTGTTAGGGAAGCTACAGTTCGGTACGCTAAGAAATGAAAGATAGGGACTCACTTGCGAAAGTCTTGGAGGTAAGCATCGAGTGGCGAAAGTCCCAATGGTTAGGGTAGCGCTTGTGAGCTGGTATATTCGCCTAACCAAGCTTGATAACCCCAACAACTGCTCAGTATTCCAAGATTAGTGTGAGAATATACCTCTATAGATGGATGTCCTGAATTGTTTTTTTGTTCCTCAATGATGATGAGAATTGTACCATGTGATGTTATTGAATGAGATATATATACTCTAAGTCACTTCCCGATTTTGTTGAGAACTAATACTCACTATTGAGAAGTATGAATCTATACCTAGTCAAAGGTAGTCTAATATAACTTAGATAAAATCGTATGTTTCCTTATTTTGTTATTATCAGCTGTATTTTATCTTTATTTTATGGTAGATTTCCTACCATATATTTGAAAGTGATTTTATAATAATTCACCTCACTCCATTGTTTTTCTTCCATGTATGATTGATCACGATTATTAAAGATGGCAGTAATGCCCAATGGTACTGAGGACAAGTTAAAAGATATTCCTATGGACAAAGACCTGTAGATCTAGTTTATAGTATTTTTCTTTTGTATGAGGGATAAGGTAGAATGATACTACTTTGTATAGAATCTTTTTGATGTGTATATATTGGGTTAAGTAGTGTCTATCTTTTAATGTACTTTTGATCTTGTTATATTTTAGTCATTTTTCTTTGAGAGAGAGAGAGAGAGAGAGAGAGTTTATCTTTTTATCTTTACTACAATTTTCAAATTCTGTTAAGTGTAGAATTTTTCTATTATGAAAAACAGAAAAATTTTACTCGCATTTTCATCAACTTAAACTTAATAACTAATAAAATTATTAAATTAATATGGGATATTATCAATGTGAATGGGTATCACACAAAGCAGTGAATTGTAGTAATGCGCCACCAAGATCATTAAGGGTGTAGGGGCCAAAAATCTCATAACCGTGGTGGAGATGCAGAGGAGATTGTTGTAGGAACTGAGGACCTTAATGTTGTTGTTGTAGCACATGAGGGTGTGTGTGAGCTTGACGGGTTTGTTGTTGATGAATTTGAGGTCGAAGGAGTAGAGGTGGGAGTAGTGTCGAAGAACGAGAATGGTATGAGATTTGCTGAGGTGGTAGATGATGAAGTGGGTGGTGTCAGACTTGGATTTCAATGATTTTTAAAATAATTAAATTTAACATAGCGCCACTATAATAATTTCATTTTATTAAATTTTAAAAACACATACCAGCAACTAATATCCATAAAATTTTCTCGATATAAGAAGCGATTTGTTGCAAATTTTGAGGACTTTTAATCGTCTCTAAGAGACATAGAGAAGCCCTTAATCAATTTTTGAAAAACTTGTTCCATTTGAGAGCAATTGAATTTGTAGAAGTTTAGGGTTCTTAAAGATTTGTAAATAGTGGTGGTTAAAAATCGTCACTATGTTAAAATTATTTATTTTAAAAATTAAACACTAACGACGTTAGTTTTTATATGACAGAAGGACAATTTTGACCCAAATTTAAAAGATAAAGGACCAATAAATCTTTTAAAAGATAAATAATCAAAATGAATTTTATTAAAAAGATAAGAGATCAATAGCGAATTTTAGCCTAAAGTTATTATACTTTATATTTAAAAAACAATTATATTTTATTTAAATAAAAATAATTCTTAACAATTTATTTTTAAACTATTATTCTCAAATACAAAATAATTATTTTAACGTCAACTCTTCAAAATCATTTTTTTTTCCAAGTTTTATAAAAATTTGGTGTGTATTTGTCTTTACATTACATACATGCATTAACATTAAAAAACGCATCAATAGAAACAAAATATGCAAAAGCAATAAATGCTAGTTTCTCTAGGACACACATCATTTTTATTCTAAAATCACGTCATTTTGTACTTTAACATAAAAGCTTGTTCTTCTAGTTTTGAATTTCCATGTTCCTTACGCACGTATTTACTTGTGGTATGTAGAACCAAACATGTGAAAAATATCAAACACACACTTAATACAAGTGACTTTAGAGTTCATGTTTTTAAGAAAAAGAGTGGTCAATGCTATTAAGTAAATTAGGAACAAATTTTCATGATTTCATACTCTTACAATATTTACTTGTTGATCTAATTAGTTTTTAATTTGATATTTTTTATTTCAAAAAAAATAAAAATCATTCATATTACATATGATGATTTTAATTGAATGAATACATATTGTCATATTCTTAAAGGACTAAAAAATTTTCCTAGTAAAAGAGTAGAAAAATCTCTCATTACCAATGTAGTGAGTTGAAACGACGTCGCTGCTATATGGTTGAGTGTGTAGCTAGCGACGCGAGGCTTGCATTTAGACGGCGTCGTTTTAGCGGCATCGTGGAAAGGGGTTATTCGTTCGTTAACTTTGTGAGGCTGTAATAGAGAGACAGAGAGAGAAGGAAGTGGGAGAAAGGAAAAAAAATAAAAATGGGGTATGTGCTGAGAGTGAGATTGGCGTCGTTCTTCACCGGGGCTGCAACGGCGTCGTTTGCGGGTCTCTACCTCCTCCACAGGGATTACAAGGTTGCGCACCAGTCCTTTACTCAACAGGTACACGCAAATACATACCCACATCAATTTTCCTTTTATTTATTATTATTATTATTTTGCTATTTCCGAATATTCTTCCCAAAGATTTATGTTGTATTTAGCGTTTTTCCCCCTGATCATGTCATTATTGCGAGAGCCATTAATTGAAAGCACTAGTAGGTGGTAATTAGATTAGCTTTTTGGATTTTTGGTTAGAAAGAGGGGTAAAGCTGATATGATGATGAATTGATGATGATGATGATTGTTGAGATGAATAGAAATGCCAACAATATAAGTAAGAATGTTGCAATTGGTCGGGGCTTCTATTCTCCTGACAAATATGTTCCCATGTTGTTGTTGTTGTTGCTATGTTAATGTCTTCAGCAATGGATATAGCAATGCTGTGTTGTGGCTTTTTTTGAAGCTATTTTACTGATCCAGAGCTAAAAAATGGAGGGAAGGTGACCTTTTTGTTTCTTATAATTTAGATGCGTGTATTTTGTCTTTTGATTGATGGATTGAGGACTGTGCTGAGGGAGGCAGACTGCTTCATTTCCTGATCCTGCTTTTGATTATATATCCTTTGTTAATGGACCATTTGGTTGAATTGAAAGGAGAGGAGGGAAATCTTTCGATGTTGGAAAGGAGACAAAACCTGGAAGGGAGGGACTTTGCCCTCCTCATTTTTCTTCCTCTCCCTTCCTAACGTCTGAACCATACAAGGGAATTCTATCAAAATCCTTCCCCACCAACCAAACAGTATAATGGGTTGGAGGAGACACTCGCTACATGGTTTTAATTTGGGTTTTAGACTCCATCTAGGATCATCTTCTGTTCAGTTTTAGCAGTATCTCTTTTGGGGCGGCGGACGCACTTATGGGGTGTGTGGATTTTGGATAATTGAGAGGCAGTCGTGGTATGCTGTTGATATTTACTTTCATGCAGAATGAACAATAGATATCCAAAATATTTGGAAGTCATTGCCTGGTGCAATAACCTAAGTCTTACCTGTTAAGAGCAGCTATTTTGAACCAATATTTGATAAATTATTATTTTTTTTCCTGGTTAATATAATCAATTCATACTTGTGATATATGCATATATTTATTTATTTTGAGCTTGCTTTTAATTAGTTTAGTCAATACATTTAAAATTGCTCCTGCTGTTGGCAGGTTTGTTATATGTATTTTCCTTCTGACCTTGCCCTGTTTCTCCCTTGCCTTTTTATAATATTATTATGGTCTCATAAAATTCTTTCTCTTGTCTTGCTTGCTAAATCTGTAAACAAATATATCTCCTTGTTTTGTTCTCTGCAAGACCTTCTCATTTTCTCTAGCACATTTCCCTTAATTTGGATCCAGCATTTTCCTGTCTTACCTTCTTGGATATATGCAAAGTGGTCTTATTTATAGTGACTTCCTCTTGTTGGAGAAATTGAACAGGCAAAATTTTCTTTTGTGGAGCTTAAGGTATTTAAAATTAAGTAGAGGATGAATCTAATTGTTATATTCTTGGTTCATGACTTATGAGTGTTAAATGCAATGCTTCAGTTGTTCAATTCAATATAGTTTTGAAGGCATGTGAAGTTTTGCATGAATGAGGGATGCAATGGGAGCTGGAGACTTGCTTCATAATTTATTTGTCTCCAAATGAATGTCTCTTCTCTCTCATTATTTAAAATGTCAAATTAAGAAAATGCAGTTGGTTTTCTTTTCTAATTGTTCTTACATACTGGGGTGAAATATGTTTTGCTGCCAAATTTCTGGGATTTCTCTATTTGAATATTTAATCCGAATTACTTCTACTCATAGAATTGAGCCATATTGTTCAATGCTATTTGGAGATAGTACATTTGTCACACTTTTGTAGTAATCCCTTGCATATTGTTGGCAATCATCTCCTCCCTTCATCCTTTTCTTGCATGGAAAAGGAATGAGTGGGTTTTGTTTGAAAACTGGCTTTGTAATTTTTACAGCCCGTGTGCTGCTCAACTTGATGAATGAACTTTCATTGCTTTTCCAGATGAATGACCTCCACAAGTCACTAGAAAGTCGAATTTCTTCCTTGGAAGAACTGAAACAAACGGAAACTTCAGAACAGGTTGAAGCAACAGAATAAGAGTTCGGACTGAGGCATCCATTGTGGAAAAAATTTGATTCGATGTATTCACTATGAAAAGTGACTTTTGGTTGTTTGCTTTCCTCAGGAATAAGTTCAATTTGACTCATTTTATCATCTGACTGAACTTTTTCACATGAAGAGTACGGATCAGTTGTGTCACCAAATGTAGTTTGGATTATTTTTCGGCCAAGAGCGTTTAGCTTTCACCGCGGTTATAAGTGGAAATTAATGAATATTTGGGTGGCATTTTTTTTTTCACTTTAAATATGGAAACTGTGTTTTATTTATTGTTTCTATTTAAGACACATGGCTTGAAAATAAAATAATATTCTTTATTTTTTCATGCTGTGCCAGAGTAAATATTTTTACATTATCAACTAATTAGACATCACCTTGTGTATGGTTTTTAAAGTGATTTTTTTAAAAATCAACATTTTATCATACATGGCAATTTACAATTAGATGACACTATAATTTTTTTTAACATTGTTGATGTATTTTAAATAAATTATTGTATTTAAATATGTTTATGGACTTAAATATTATTATAATTTTTTACATTTTTATAAAAATTATTCATTTTTAGTCTTGCATATAACAAAATGAAGAAGTGTGATTTTTTAATTTTTTAAGGATTAAAAAGAAATAAAATTTTTACGAGGATCGGAATTAAAAAGTGTTATAATTTTAAAGATTAAAAATTTATTTTAAGTCTTGGTTTAATTTTTTATATTGAAGGTTAAGTTATAAAAGTTGGGTGGAGTCCGTGGAGGAAAAGAAATTGCAATTTCTTTTCGGTAAACAACTTAATTAAGTGCTTATTAAATAAGTGCATACCGTAAAAGTATTTATGTATAAATTATTTCTATAATAAAAAAATAGGGTAAAACTATTTTATATATTAATAAGTTGTTTTTATTAGTTATTTTAAAGAACTTGTTGATATAAGTTTAAAATAACTTATGGACATATTATAAATTATTTTTATAAGTTCTTTTAAATATTTACACAAACAACTTCATAAGATAAGTTCCAATAAGTTTTAAATAAACTCTTTCAAATGCACCTAAAACAATAATTGAGACCAAAATTTAGAGTTTTTGGTTTGATATTACTTTTACATAAAAAGTCATCCAATAAGAACATAAAAATATAATGTGATTTGGTTTAGATTTGTTTAATTATAATAATAAATTTGATCTAATTGTTTAAAAGTAATCTAAATTGTATTGAATTTTTGATTTTTTTTATTGTATTTTACAAATGTTATTTACGAAGAGAATTAGAATACTGTTAATGTTATAATTGTAGACAGGTAAATTTGGGTCATATACCCATACATAGATGGTCAAGATTTAATGTTATGTGACCACTTAAAAAGTCATATGACTTTTTAAAAATCTCACATGACTTGTGTGTTTTAATTTTGACCATTCATGGTAAGATTTAATAATCCAGCTTTATTCCTCTCACTCTCACATAAAAAAGACCCTCTCACTAGATATGTTCCCCATATATATATATATACTAATTATAATACACAATTTAACATTTTTCTCATTTATTTTTCATCATCAAAATCAGTTGTTGAGTTTAACTTTTCTCTATTAAGTGATGAAGTGTAAGGTTAAGTGACATGTCATCTTGGATGACATGGCAATTTAATCCCACGTGGCTGCTATTTAGGTGTCACGTGTTCAATTAATTATGTTTTAATTAATTAAAAGGTTTTATAAATGTTAATTGATATTAATAGAAGAATGGATTATGTAAAAGAGATATGTGAGAAAGCAAGTTGTTGGTGGACAAACGCTAGATAGAGGTTTACAAGAAGAAAAAACATGAGAAGATCTTCCATGCAGTCTCACCTCGTTCTAATCCACGACCAACAACTTGTCATGTGCATTGACAATCCAAGGGGCCATTCTTTATAGTTGCGGGGATAAAGTTTTGATGATGACATCGATCAACTCGAGAAATCCTAAAATGAAGTTTTAGAGAAGCCCAAGTTGGAAGGTAATGCTATATTATTTGTTCGAAAGACATATGCCCAAATTGGACATACCCATAATGTAACCCAAGCGTATTTCTTTCCTAATGTATAAAGACCTAGAAATTGTAACTATTGTTAGTGGATGGATGAAGAGGTGGTTGATGAAGATATGGGGGATGTAGGAGGAGTTATTGTAGAAGCTTTGGAAGAGCATAAAAGGAAGAATGTGAAGTTCTATGAGAAGCTAGCCCAAGAAAGAAATGGTTCTTCTGATAATTTCAGTGTTGGTGATAATATCTAAAGGCCTTATATGTGTTCTGAGATGCACCCATTGCATTTAATGAGGAAGTTGTGCACATGGTGGTTTGTAGATCGAGAAATAAAGAATAGTGTCATTACACCTTGTGGATGTGTAGGTGATATGTGTTAGTGATTATAGACAATAATTGAGTGTCAATGTGAAAATGTCAATAGTTGGTTAGGTTGTACTAGTTTGATGGCCATTATGAAAGTGTCAATGTACTAGTGGCCATTATGAATATAGGTCACTTCATGTTGTAAGCTTTTGTAAAAATTGTTTAATTAATGATAGTATTGTCCTTTTTTTATGTTCATTAAACAAAACTTGCTTTTATAGTTCAATTATATACTTGGTGTTTGGTTAATTGGTTTTAGTAAAAAACCTAAATTTTACATGTAATATATGGTTGACATTATTCAATGTTGGTCTAATCAAAATTGAATAATTATTGAAAATAGTAGTAACAACTAAAAGTGATATAACTTGATTTTAGAACTAAAGTTTCGATAACCAAGAAGATATGAACCTACAATTAATTGAATTATACTAGTCCTAAGAAATCTAAGAATCATATTTGGTGATCCACTTGAACTCTTGAGTGCAAGAAACAAAACCCAAATTGTTGAAGATGTCATAAGGTTGATCGAGTCTTGATAAATCAAGAAATTTTAATAAAGAATGAAAGAGAAAACTCTAATAATTCAATTTTTTTTTTCAAAAGCACAAACTTTCATTCATTCTTACTTCCCTGAACACAAAGAGAGTGAAAATATAAAGAATTCGTTTCAACTTAGTCTGTGCTAACCTAGGTTATTAACTAGAATGCTAAACATTAATTAACTTAAATAACATGTGTAACGTCACAGTAATCAAGCTAATTAACCTTTGTAACAACACTTTAATCAACTTAATTAACCTATGTAACAAGTGAATATATTTATTAACCCTAATGAAAATGAAAAGACACATGACTAAAAATACAAAATTCATCCAAATACATCTGTTGATCATAAAACTCTATTTTTAGGCTAGAATAACTTAATTAAGCCTGAATACAATTAGCTCATGTATAGTTGATGGCTCAAGCCTTTTAATTTAAGTGGTTTTGGCCCAAAACTCCCTTTACAACTTTATCTTAAGCCCAAATTACAATGAGGAGTGAATAAGCTCAAATTCATATTGGAAAGAATTATGCGTGATCTAAATGTCTTGAACAAATCCATTTAAAGCTTTCTTAAACCTTTTAGCACATGCTCTTGCTTGGCATTTGCAAAGGATTGCTTAAACTAACTTGTTTTGACCTATTCACATCAACCTAACTCCAGTCCAATGCTATAAATAGGGGAAGACAATCTTATGTAGATATGTGAAAAAGCCATTGCTTTTATTTTGTTAGAATATCTTCTAACTACGGTATTTGAATGTTTCTTTATAGGAAAACTCCCTCCAATATGTTTAAACATTGTCAACCAACATTTGCAAAGAGTCAATCCTCCAGAGTGAAACAAGATGAAAAAAATAATTCCAAAATCACTCTTAAGACCAGTACCTTACAACATCACTAATTTGTGTTGGTAATTAAATAACATGTTAGTTATGATATTTTATTTTTAATTATTGATTAAAATTAAGGATGACAAAATGGGCTAACCTAACCTAATATGCCCTCAACTAGCTAAAAAATGGGTTAGGCTGTTTTGAGAATGAATTGAAAATCTCAACCTAACCTAACCTTGGTGGGTTGCGAGTTGGGTTGGGTTGGGTTGCCAAATGTTAAAAAAAAAAAAGATAAAAAGTGTCAGTTGTTAAATACTTCTTTTAATTGCTATATGTAACCCTTTTTTCATTTTTGGTATTCCCCCCTCCTAAATACCATTTTTCTAGAAATTAGTGTTCATAACATATTTTTGGATGTTCTAAAAATTAGTTCATGGGTTGTACTATATACATTTTGAAAATACATTTCTGGTAATGTAAAACATTACATCTCGCTAGTCACTTTCAAAACCTTGTTTTGTTTTTAACATCAAAACACCATTTGTTTAATCACTCATTTTTAGGTGCCACCCCCTTTCTTTTGAATCCTTTAATTTTTCATTTTTTGTTGGATTACTTATGAAGTTCCTCCAATTATGTATATCCCTTCAAACCCCACTCACTCACTTCATTGATTTCTTTTTCTAGAATCAACTATAATTTATCTTTTTTCATCTGAATCTTATTAAACCATAACCATTTGAATACAACAATTTCCCATATTGGCTTCCCTTCTCCCTCACTAACAAATACGAACTGCAAAAACATAAAATTTTTTCCAACGCCTTTGATTTTGCCAACGTTGGGACATGGCGTCATCTTTGATTACAAATTCAACCACGGATCGGTCATGTGACTCACACAAGATGAAGAAGAAGAAATCATAAACAAAGCACAACCAATAGCAAGAGTAGAGCCATGAGACATGGAAATCACAAGAGTAATAACAACTATACTCTTCAAAGCTCCATTAGGCCTTGTAACTAGGGTCAACATCTTTGGTAACATGCCAAGGAAAGGTCATTTAGGAAGCCATTGACAAGGTGCTCATTGTGGTTGCCAAGCAGAAGAATAGGTGGAGTTGAGCCATCTTAACCACCCGACTAAAGCTCAAGTTCAAAAAATAGTAAGATTGCACTCACCTGTGAATGAAAATGTCCAACATTTACACTATTGAAAATTTATTTCTGGAATGTATATAATATATTCTAGAAACTAATTTTGGTACATCCAAAAATACTTGGAAATGGGTATTTTTGGGGGGAGGGGGGGATAAAAAGGGGTACGTTTAGTAATTAGGAGTGTATTTAGCAATTATTTAAAAAGTTATAAAAAAATTGGGTGACTCGTAAGTTGACCACCAAATAAGTGAAAGAAATATTAATCATTCAAATATAAACATAATATCACAATCATAAGAATATTATCCTACTAAATTGCCTTAGCACAAATGCTTTCTCAAACCCACTATCACGAGTTAAATAAATGCAACACAAAGAAAAGAAAAAAAATGACTAGAATAAAACAAAGGACGCAATACACACACACACACACACACACATATCATTTATTACCATGAAATCTAGTTTAAGCTTATCCAAGAGCTACACCTACAATTCAACATATGAATTGATAATGATATGTTGAAAACTAAAGCACAAAGTCATGAAAATTACTACGATGGTACTTTCTTCTCTAAACTATAAAGTTATAATTATTTCATTAAAAAAAACTAATTAATCCATTGAAATTGGAGAATGCAAAAATTGCAACATTTTTTTTAACCAAACAATCTACCAAAGCATCCATAACATAATGATAGGTTTTTAAGAGTCACAAAACATTATATCCAATAAAAAAAACAACCTGATGAGTCGATCCAATCCAACCTACCCTTGACACGTTAGATTGACTAGTTATGTGAGTTGAATTATGTAGGTTTATGGGTTGAATCATGTAACCCTACCCAACCTATTTTATTAAGTTAAACTGGTTGATTCATCAAGGTCACCCTATTTTACCATCACTAATAAAAAAATATGCTAATTCCTATGCCTTTTCTTTTTTACAAATCACATTTTGTATTTTATGTTTCCTCTGCATGCTAATGCCAATGTGACATGTTCCTAATTAAACAATTTCGGACAGTGATATGGTAATGTTCATGTGCCCAACTCATCAATGCAAATGACTTATATCCCTAATCAGACCTTTACAATTTAAAAATAGAATAATGCATAAAAAGTAAAAAATACATTAAAATTTAATTTTAATATATATATATATACCTTAAATATGTAATTGCAATAGGCCTAAACCACGATCTTGTACACCACAAAATGACATTATTAAAGGTAGCTTGAGATATGTGACTTCACATTATCTTCAACAAGAATTAGGCCAAAACTACAATCTCACATACCACAAAAATCACAAAGGTAGCTCAAGACGTGCGACTCTACACTATCCTCAATTAGGACTTATCCACATAGTGTGCAGTAAAAACTCAATTTACACTACATTAGACCAATTTGACTTGATCTTATACACAGAAGCCCATGTCTTTTGCCAACTTGTTTGTTAACTTGAAATACAAAGTGATTTATAAAATTTTTAAGTGATCTAAAATCAAACAAATGTGAATTTTAACTTTTTGAAATATTGCACAATAAATACTACAAAATATAAAATAGGACGACATATATATTATCTAACAAATTATTTGATGAGTATCAAACATTAAATAATATAAAGACTTATCATATTCTTATTTTTAAACAAATATTTTATCTTATTCAATTTTATCATATCCTATTTTGTTTATCATATATATATATATATATATATATATATATATATATATATATTTATCTTATTCCAAAATATAAAATAATGAACTGACAATACAATGTTTCAAAAAAAAAAAAAAAAACTAACAATAACTTAAGGCTAACGGCTTAAAGCAACTTGTACAACACCAACGCCCAAATACGACTTGGAATAATTTAATTAGAGGAATCCAATCAAATAAGTCAAGGAAAACAGATCAGTTCAATTCTTTTGTTGAATTAAGTGAGTGACACGAGTAACATTAGTAGAGGGCCTAGACGTTGTTTTCTCAAAATTGATTGACAGCTACCTTCTTGGGTTTTTTTTTTTTTTAAAAAAACTCATTAATACCCCAATTAAAATTAAAATAAACTCTCAAATCAGATCAATCAGCAAGGACACTTCAAAAAAAAATAATAATTATAAATCATTAGACAAGTAAAACAAACTAGAAGAAGAAGTAAGTGAAAATTAAAATTTAATAATAATATGTTACAATAGGTTTCCTTGTTTTCATTCTAAATAACGTTAAATATGTACTAGGGTATAAATATCTTATATGTTTAGCTATCGACAGTGTCTCACCAAGAACCTTTCTCGTGTAAGTAAATGTAGTGTACACAATTTTTATATATTAATCTAAAATTTTAAAATATCATTACTTTTTATCAAATAAAGATTGTATATATACATAAACTTGGTCAGCACTTTATTAAGCTTCATTGAGGTTGGACTAAGGGCTTTTGTCCTGGGACGAGAGTTTTGTGGCACTTATTTTACTATCACGTGTTGTTGGTTGTGTGTTGATCTTGAATTTTTTTATGCACTGTCAGGGTCAATCAACCAAGGGTTAGAAGCACCTTTTCTTGGGTATGCCGTGTTAACTAGTGAGAGGTATGATGGAAAATAACTCATAAGCTTTTTCTTATAGACGGTGTCAATGTTCTGCATTAGCTTCCACGTGGCATTAACCAAAGTTGGAGAGATGATGATGGGAAGTTGTATAGTTATTTCGTTAAGGTTGGGTTGAGGGGTAGTGACCACTTGCAAAGACTATAATACCTAAATTAGTGAACTAACAGAATAACAACTAATTAAAGGGAATGAGGCGTACTTGGAAATGGGGAGTGAGGGCAGATATATAAGACTTTGAGTGGTGGCGTGCTAAGTGATCAAATGGCGTTCACACTATGTCGTTAGAGGGGTTGTTAAGGAGGAGTTCATGTTAATTATTTCCTACACACAAGACTTATGTTTCCTATTAGAAGCACTTAAGTGGTTTCAAGATCGGGCAATGGATCAATCACCAGTTAGGTCTACGTTGCAAGAATGGGTTGTTATCTCCATGGTTAGTAGCTAGGTGGTTTCGAGGCTGGAGGTGCCTAAAGCCAAGAAGGCATGTCAGGCAAGAATTATGATGATGGTGTTATTCTTGAAGTGTGGCAGTCAAACTCAAGCTACTATAACCGAAAGTGAGATAGGTATGAAACAATGTGCTTAAATAAAAATCACGTATGTTCAATTTTCCCATATCTATATTGTAAATATTATCGCCCTGAAGACAATAAAAATGAAAGAAGAAAAAAGGGGTCTACGCTTGAGATGCTTGAGCATTTGATGTTTTGACATATAGGATTTTTATGTTGTGTAACATATTAGATGTCAAAACTTATTTGATGATATTAATTGATTACTCTTGGCCACCTTATATACAAATTTAAATTTCCAGAAGAACCTTCCTAATATATATATATATATATATATATATATATATATGAGCATTTCAAATGAGAAATTTCTTAAAATGAAAAATGAGAACTATTAATAATAACTATTGGAGTACAATTAAAAACAATTAACGACTGAGATTAAAGCTAAATTAAACACTTCTTATGAGACTACCATTGTCGCTGACTCTACTACCACCGCCATTACCACCATTATTGTTGTCACTACTGCTACAGCCACTACTATTACCACTATTGCTGTTGTTGCCGCCCCTGCCACCTCCACCACCACTTTCGTTGTTGCAATAGTCTTTGGTGGCAGTGGTGGTGACGAAGACAATGGTAGCAGTGGTGATGAAGGCGATGGCAACGGTGATTTCATAAGAGATGATTAATTGAGTTTTTAATTTTGTCCACAATTTTTTTTAATTATGATTCAAGGGCTATTATTGAAAGTTTTCATTTTTTCATTGTAAAAGTTTTTCATTTGAAACATTCCCTATATATATATATATATAATTTGAAAATAATAGCTTGTCAGTAATAAAAAAAATTAGTCACAAGTTTTTGTGAATAAAATAAATTAGCATTTATAATTTAGGATCAATTATGTTCATCTGTGTTTGGAATCAACTTGCGTCATTGAATAAAACTACATCCAATAATATAATAAATGTAGAAGCTACAATGTATCCAAAAAAAATAAAATTGTAGAAGCTACATATATTAGTTTTTCTTTGACATGGATTGGAATAAACATGACGGTGAAACAAACATATTATTCACCTTTATTGAAATTATTGTTAATTATATTTATATTTTTTATTAAAAAATACACTTAGTTTACTTATTTGATATTTTATTCATAAATTAATTATTTAAAAATTAATCCATTTTAAATTGATTATGTACATTTTATTTATAAATTCAAATATTTTTTAAAAGACATTTTTCTGTATTTATAATTTTTTAAAATTAAAAATATCCATATAATATTCAAGATATTTACAATGTACTACAACAAAGAAATCAGAAAAGAAAGGCAAAGAAATCATTTCAATACTTTTTTACGTTATATACATTGGGAATGCAAAGAATAATAGTCCATTTTCCTAGGAAAACAAACAAAGAAAGGTATGTGGATGGGGACCAATGACCATGTGCTGGGGGTGGTCCTTGGAGACAGAAATTAGAAAGAAGTGGCCATCCGCATCGGTTGCATGTTGAGAAGATAGAAATAGACATGGTCCCTACTGGGAAGGCATATTCTAAATTATCAAAAAGGAAAAGGCAAAAAGGAAAAGAAAAAGAATTCAAATGGAAAAATCATTGCAAAGTCGGTGTTTCCTTGACGGTGGTAGCTTTGGAATCAACAACGGACAAAAAAGCAGAGCAGATTAGAGATGATCAGATGAGATGAGATGAGATGTGATGACATACCACATACACATCCCCACCAGCCCATGCCGTAGTTATTGCTTTGGTTCATTTGTTTGTCGATGTTTCTCACTCTAACGCTTCGTTAGGTATCGCAGAAAAAGTCGAAAAAAGAAGAGAAATCCAGTAAAGTTACTATTTTTCTTTCGTTTGATATTGAAGAAAAACAATAGAATTAAAAAAAAAAACATGTGAGATTTACTGTTAAAAAATTCTTTACAAAACAGCAATGCGACGAATTTACTGTATACATCAGCTCTCTCTTCACAAAAAAACCCGTGTAAATCGATTTATCGATTTGCACCTCTTTTTTTTTTCATCTATTTCAAAATACTCTTTCAATCGTAACAAAATTGATTTGTATTTGGACAAATCAATTCTCTTGTGCCTCGCTGCTTTTCAATTGGTTTAACGACTCCCCCCCAATGCCTGTTTTATATAATAATAACAATAATAAATAAATAAAAATAATATTAATAATAAAAATAAAAATAATATTAAAAATAAATAAATAAATAAATAATAATATTATTAATAATAAAAATAAATAATAATAATAATTAATAAATAATAATAATAATATAATAATAATAATAATAATAATATTAATAATCTCAAAAAGTTAATTTCCTCTTCATTTTTCTTTTATTTATTTTCAACAAAACAATCTTAACTTCTACTCTATTTCTCATTTATTTCTCTTCTTTTCTCTTCTTTTTCTTTTTCTCTATTTCTTTCTGCTCTATCAAACACACCCTATACATGCGTCTTTACTAGTTTTTTGGTTATAAAAAATATAGAGGAAGGGATGTTCAAGATAAGGAAAACTTTCGAGCTTAAAAAATACTACAAAATAATAATAAATTATTAAGTTAGTCCTTGAAATATTATTTTCTCTTTTATATAGTCTTTTAAATAATAAAATTATATAAACAGTTCTTTAAGTGTAAGAAATCATACTAAGTAGTTCTTCAAATATTAAAAAATTCATCAAATTGGTCTTTGAATGTTAGTAAAATATATCAACTTGGAGACTAAATTAATAGATATTCAATACTTGAGAAACTATTTATATAATTTTATTACCTTATGAATTATATATATAAAAAAAATACTTCAAAAACTAAATTAATAATTTATTCATTTATCTTACTTTAAAAAAACGAATAAAAGCTCAAATATGTAATCTATCAAATACAAAACGTTTCTTATTCCAGACCAACTCTTTGCAATTTTCCTCTCTTGTTTTAAACTATCCCTCTCTACAAAAGGGCAAAAAAATAAGATAAAATTACTCTATCATTTTTCTGAGATCTAATCAGAATTACACGATCACAGGTGTTGCTTTTGCCAGTTGGTGTTGGGCTGTGTGCCAATAATCTCTTTTATCAAACTTCTCTAATCAATCCCCTACCCCTACTGCATGAATGACGGCAGCCAGAGGTATTGTATTCTTTTTTGCTACAAAATCAGGGTAATAATCTAATTGATTTTAAAAAATATTTTTTGTTTTTTAATTATAAAAGTATTATCTTATTTCTATTTCTATTTTTTTTATTTTTAAACTTCTGTATATAAAATGATAAAAGTAATAAAAAACCATATCATTTTTATATAAATTTTTAGAATAAAAATAAAATAAAACTAAAACATATTTTTATCAAACTAAATATTAAAATTAATTTTTTTATTTTGCCTGATGGACAGTTAAGTGACTTCAGCCGAACATGTATTTTCACCTAATTATGATTGATGTAATTTAAATAGGAATTTAAACTGCGTTAATGATTTGACATGTCTTTAAGTAAATAACATATCATAAAATAAATACTGTTTGACTTTTGTTTATTTATTTGTTGCTTTCATTTTAAATATCTTTCTATTTGTTTAGTATTTTTAATTATTAAATATTTTTTAAAAAATTTCTAGAGTACTACTAGTTAAAAGTATGAATCATTGAATATAAAATTATAAAAATAATTTTTTTATCAAAACTCTATTTAATATTATTTTTGATTCATAATAAATACAAGATACTTAATAACAAAATAGTAAAAACTAGCCGAACTTGCGCATCAAAGATGGTATGTGATCATTACATTTTTGTACCCTTTCTTTCAAGCGAGGAAAACCATGACTAATTTGCTCGTACTAGATGATCATAAATGACAAATAAAGACAAATAGCATGGAGGATTAGGAAAGGCAGGACTTAGGAGGATAAGAATTCGATTAAAGCTTGGTTGCGTTTAGGCTTAGGGCAATGCAAGATTTTAGTGTTAATGTTGATGGTGATTCCATTGGGTTTGTGTGCATGTGAAGGATACGGTCTTCGCATTAGAAGTGGGGAAGTGGAGTAGAATTCACGGTTTGCAAATTGGGAATGGTAGGGAAGAAAAGTAAATGTGAATTAGTTCAAGGAGAGAGAGGGAACGAGGTTGTTGCTGTCATAGTTTGCAAATTGCAGGCACTGATGGAGACAGCGCGCTTGTATTCTACAGCTGTCTTCCTCTTTCGCCTTTTACCCTCCCTTCCCCACTTCAGTTGCTTTTTTTGTGTGTGTGTGTGTGTGGTTTCTTACATTTCTTTTTCCTTGCAGAGACGATTCTAATTGAAACATTATCGGATTAGGAATGTTTGTGAGACGAGTTTATTTGTGTTTTTATTCGATCTCAAGTTTTGATCTAGTAAATTTTTTTAACTTAAATTCGATTCGATTAAGACTCAAAATAAGATCATATCAATTTTATTTGTTGACATAATATATTAATTTTAATATTATATATAGTTAAATTATAGAATTAAAAAAGTATATAAATATAATTAAGATTAATTTTATAATATATATTTTAAGATAGATAATATAAATATAATATTAAGTTAGACAAATATTATTTATTAAGTCAAGAAGTTGTATTATTAATATATAGTTGTTTAAAAAATTATACTTTTAAAGAAAATATGACATTGGTTTGAGTTAAGACGACTTGAAACATAACTCGAACTAATCTTCAAAATAATTAGGTTTAATTTCTTAAACTTAAATCCGTAAAAAATCTCTTTAGGTCGGGTCACATAGATCAGATCACGAACACTTTTATTGTCAAACATTTATGTAAGTATTTTTTTGGGAAAGGAACCCACGTTGGTAGTTGCTCTTAACTTGGACAAAAGGGGAAAAATAATAACATTATATATTTTTAATTAAAGAAAAATAAGAAATTACTTTCAAAAATATAAAAAAAATTCTTTTCTTTTCTATCTTTTTATATTAAAATTTCAAAAATTTCTTAATTTCCTTTTTTCCTTTCTTCTAAACCAAATAGGGCCCCTTAGCAATATGTTTAGATGAGAAAAAATAAATTAAGAAAGATAAGTCTAATGGAATGCGTTAGTCCTTTAACAGGTGGTGAAGCAATATTTGAATTCACATTTAAAGAGATGTTCATATTTAATATTCAACCATGTCTCAAATAGGATAGTTATGAGAAAAAATGAGAGAAAATAAAATGTAAAAAAATGTGAATAACGAGATGTTTTCTTTTATTTGATTAAAAAAAATTAAAAAAAAAGAAAAAATAAATAACTTTTAGAAATAAATTTTATTTTTTGTTCCTTTATTCTTCGATTTGTTTTTTTTTTTTTTCCTTTCCTTTTTTTTTTCCTTTTTAATCAAACAATGGGTAAAGCTAAGTGTGATAAATTATTTATTGATTTATATATAAATAAATATTTATATATCCTATAATATTGAATTTAACTTTATTTTTTAATTTAATTTTATTATTCACTGTTTTAAAAATAATAATTAAGGATATAAAATTAGATATTATATTTAAAATATGTATTTTTAATTGTTTAAACACCACTTTAAAGATAATATAAGTGTTTGTAAAATCCATTAAGATCAACCTAATGGTGAAAAAATTTGAGTAGTATGCATGAGGCTATAGATTTTAATCTTAGTGTGATCATTATACATACAAAAAAAAAATCGTTTGTAATTTACTTTATCATATCAATATCAAATGCTATACATTTAATTTCTTTTTTTTTTTATAAAGTGCAATACATTTAATTTGATTTAACGTGATAAAATATATAATTATTATCTTGTATGAGTTAATAAATAATTTATCACATTAAATAGTATATGACGGTTTTGCTACAGAAGAGTGAAACTCTCCCTTCCACATGTCACATTAATTTCTCACATTAATTCTGATTCCCTGCGTCCTCTTTCTTTCCCCTGTCTTTCCACATGTCATTGTCAATTGTTTTACTCATCATTTCCTAATCTTCTCACGTTGTTAAGTATAGACTTCTAAATATAGACAGTCAAATTAACAATTTTAACCCCTTAAAAAAAACAATTTTAACCATTTTCGTGTACGAGGTAATAAGAATTACTCTTATTTGTAAAAGATAGTGCAATTTTTCTTACAAATAAGAGTAAAATATTTGAGTTGATTTTAGTTCTTATTATTAAAACTAAACTCAATCAAACCAAGCTAAACTGCAAACTATAAACACCCTTATTTCAGTTTGGCTTGGTTTTATTTTTAGATTTGGTTTAAATGTCCTTTTTTTCCTTTTTTTTGTGAAAACCAAACTACAAACACTACTTTTTTATTTTAACAAGTTAGGCTTACTTTCAAAGCTTCCTTTCCTCTAAATTTGCGCTCATCTTTTCACCCATCTAAATGTGTTAGACCTTTTTTTATCTTCTTCTTTCTTACTTCCTTTCCCCCTATTAATCGGTACTTATAAAATATTTTTATAAAAAATATCTATAATTTTGTTCTTTCTTATTTTGTAATAGTAGTACAAATTAGATTATAATCATGTATTGTTTTTATTATAAAGGAAATTTTTGAAATAATTAAAATTATAAAAAATCTACTATTATAAATAATTTTATAGTTTTTTCATAATTTTACCCTAAAAATAATTTTTTAGATAATTTAAACCAAATAAATTATCTTAAAACCATTTTTTACTTAATATATCTAAATATAAAATTTGTTTTATATAATAAATTATAATAAAAATTAATTATATCTATAATCAATTATTGAAATAATATATTTTTCACAACTAATCTAAACTTACACTTAATTGAAACAATAAAAATAAAACAACACAAAAAATTGAATCACGAAGTTACACATTCACGTGAAAAACTTCTATTATTTTGTTTTATTCATTTTCACCATATATCATTATACATTCTTATTTTATCAGAATATTTTCTTGTCCTTTTTGTAAGATTTATTTGGCGCAAAATAGTACTTTTATACGTGATTAAAAAAATAATATTTTCTTTATTGTTTATTTTTGTACATATTTTCTCATTTGTTTCTTAATTTTTTACTGAAATTTCATTTATTTTATTAAAGAGACATACAAGGAGACACGTAACAATTAACATAGACCTCTTCTTTATCAGTTTAAAAGGAAAATCAATTATAATGGCAATAGCTCCTTAATTAATAATGTTTAAAGCTCGTTTATTATTATATAAATCATTTTTTTGTCTAAATTTGAGATGTATTAGGTTTTTTTTTATTATTATTCGGCCAAATCATGCACAATCTCTCAACTAGAGTTGGGCTTACGAACTTTTGGCTTGAACATGGGATAGAGGATATACAACTTATAATTTAATTTATGTGTTTTTGAATTTGAATTTGAATATAGCTCAACGGATACATGTACGTTTTAACATTTTTTTTTATCTTTTTTGTCAAACTAAAAATATAAAATGATGTAATATTTTTATGTATATACAATGTTATGTTATACTTGAGGGGAAAAAAAAATAAAAATCCCTATACACATGTTGATTTTTTCTTCTCTTCTCATGCATATATCTTTGCGCTTCCAGTTTCCACCCTCCACTAGTCCAAAAGTCCTCAGTCATGTCCCTTGTGTTCCACTTAGCGAGCCACCATCACATATTTTAATGTCTATGCATACGGTACCTATTTAATTTAAGCTATTCTCAAATATGGAATTCATTTAAGCATTTCACTTGGATATGTATATATTCGCAAGCTGATTCTAGGGTGGGAGAGTGTATCATGTCTCTTATCGTGGAAACATGTTTTTTACTGTTAGGTATATTGCTTTTTTAATTAGATGGTTGAGATATTTTTCTTTTTCTTCCATTTCCCAATTTACCCTTCTTCTTCATCATTCCTGCTGCCGCTCCCCCTCCCCCTCCACTCTTCTGTCAATGTTGATGATGGTAGCAACCACCAAATGTGAAAGCACCATGTGAACGTTGCTAATGGCAGTTGGCCACAGGTCAAAGACCCACACCGCTCTGCTCCATCATCTCCACCAACCTCACAGCCTCACCCTCCATCCCCTCATCACAACAGTAATTCAACAGTATGTTATAAGTAACCAAATTTGGCACACACCCATTTTGGCTCATAAACACCTTAATCTTCATGCCTTTATCAACCTTCCCCATCCTACAAAACCTGTCAATCAAAGCGTTATAAACTAAACTAGAAACCCTCACCTCACCCTTGATCACACCAACAACAAGCTCATAAGCAAAATCCATACGCCCCTTACCGCACAACCCAAGGGCAAGAGTAACATAGACCTTACAATCAGGACTCAACCCCTTTTCAATCAAATGATGCCAAACCCTAGCGGCCTCGTTGAACCATTTAGTTTTGCATAACACGTCAATGATAATAGTGTAGGAAACAACGTTGGGTTCTTTTCCCTTGGAAAGCATGGAGCAAAATAGTTTGAGGGCTGTTTCTAAGTGATTCTTGCGACATAAAAGGTTAAGGTAAATGTGGAAGGCCTAAATGTCGGGGAAGAAGCCCAATGCTTCTATGTCGAGGAGGAGGTTGTGGATAAGGGGAGGTTGTTAGGGGCGAAATAGGTTGAGGTCCTTGTTGGGGAGCTCGTACTTGAGCGTGAAGGGGTGTCTATTCAGGAACGTTTTCTAGAGGCTCGTAGAGAGGTTCGTGAGTGAGGTGGCGCATTTTGCCACGATAATGTGTGTGTCGTTGTTGATGTAGCACAAGGACTTGTTGTGCGAGCGCTTAGGACACTTGGCATCGGGGGAAGGAAGAGGAGCATTGTTAAAGAGATAAGTGTTCAAATCTCAGATTTGGAGTGAGAGAGAAGGGGAGCTGGGGAAACTTGGGAAAAACAAGGAAAAAAAAGAAAAAAAGAAAAAAAAAATCTGAACCCTCCATTTGGAAACAAAAAGATTTAACGGTGGGAAGTTAGTTTCCCATTATAGGAGACTTGACTAGCTTCCCTACCCTAGAATCAGTCTATGTTCGCATCCAACTAATTCATGGGATAAGTTTAAAATTCGTCACACCATGAGGTGCCCAAGTGGGCTAGCATTAATGCCAAATGACACCAATTTATCTTGTTTTAATTTATCTAAATAATATTGTATGTAATCTAATTTTGATCAAACATATTTTTTGTCTTTTAAAAAAGGATAATATTCACTTTTGATCTTTTAGGTTTAACATAATTTTTTCATTTTCTGTTTTGAGAAATAGACATGTTTTAATCTTTCAAGGTAATAACGTTAGCATTTAGATTAATGTTGATGTAGGTAACCGATTGACACACCATCGCTAGCCAAGTGTCATTTCCATTTTACATAGTCCAATGGTGCAACATCATATGTTTGAAAGAGTTTAAAACCAAACTTTTGCATATATATAGAGACTAAAACTAAACTTTTATATATTTAGATAGACAAAAATGAAACTTTTATATATTTAAAGGGACAAAAAACATATTTTATTATATTTATATATATTAATCTTTAGGTAGTTTTATAATTAGTTAAAAAAAAAAAGAAAATAGGCTATGCACTAACAATGTAAAACAATTTTACACTGTTATTCAATCACAAATTACCGTGTATGTTAAGTTTGTTGACTTTTATATTAACTACCTTAAAAGTCATACCAACAATGATTTCTGATCGTTTGGCAATGTAAAAAATTTTACACTGACAGTACATAACCATTAAATTCTAAAAAAAAGATATTTTTTCTAATATTTTATCATATTCTCTAATATTTTATCATATTTATGTACATTAATCTTTAGGTATTTTATTTACAAAATCATGAATGATCATTAAATAAGAAGTAAGACCTACAAAACTTTATAAATTCCAATAAATTTTTGTCAATAATAGAAAGTGAGTTAGAAAAAATGTATTAGAAAATGTATTGTTACCATTTCTCTTCTATCTATTCTTGTATAAGGACATTCATTTATAATAATTATTATAATGGGAATATCCCATTTTAGTGTACACTTTTATTGGACATTTTCACCTTTCATTTTTATTAAATAACTATCACAAAATTAACTGCTCACTTACACTTTTTATTTAACATCCTTTTTCTCTCCCTCTTTTATTATACTTTATTTTTTAAAATAGTTTCCCCTATTATTAAATAACGTTAATTGTTTCTTATATGAATTTCACAATTGTACTTAACTAGCATTTTAATCCGTGCATTGCACAGGTCGAATCTAATATTTAAACTTTATTATTATAATTAATTATAAAAGATATGAAAATTATCCATATCATATAATTAAAATAAATAAATATAAAATGACCTAGATAAAATTTAATAACTTTGTTTGTGAAAGAACATTAAATATGTTCCAATATAACAATCGTCAACATAATGAACAATTATATAAAAATTTAAGAATCTTTCTCTATATATTTCAAGAGTGGATTTGTCCTTGACTGAGTCTCTCTTAAACTAATACAGAATTTTTTTTGAAAATAAAGGAGAACAGTTTCTGATGATAATATTTCAATTAGGTATTCTCTGTAAAAAGACTAGAAAAGGATTCATAATACCATAGGATCATAACAAATAATTATCCTAATAAAAAGTAAAGAGATTCCTAATTAATAGGACAACAACTAACAATTATCCAAATAAAAAACAATATTGCTAAGTATCTGAAATCAAGGATTTTGATATGCAAATCTTATCAAGATAAAGAAATAAAATAAACTAAAATAATTCAAATAGTTATAATTTTTAGACAGAAAAAAATTACATAAAAAAAACTTCATTGAATCCAAACAAATATTTAATTTCTTTTCAACTTTATGAGAGTCTTGTTTTTAATTTAGATAATATTCAATTCCTAACATTTTAGCCCATGCATTGCACGAGTCAAATTTAATAAGTAAATTTTATAATTATAATTAATTATCATAAAAGATGTGAAACATTATCTATATTATATAATTAAAATAAATAATATCAAATGACATAAATAAATTTTAAAAACTTTGTTTTTTGAAGAATATTTAACATGTCCCAATGTGATAATTGTCAACATAATGAATCAACTACTAGTGCAAAAAACACATATTATGACAGGTTTTTACATCAATTGTTAAACCACTGATGTAAAAAAAAAAAAAATGGTGGCAAACTTGTGAATAAAAGCAAAAGTCTTACATTAGTTATATGTTTAACCGATGTAAAAACTACCTTTTACATCTGTTACTGATTTAACCGATGTAAAAAAGGTTTTATCAACCAACGCTCTACAATTTACCTTCATTTTGCGAAGCTTTCAACCTTCGTCCAAACCCTAGCTCTGCAACTCCTCCATCACCGCCTGCACCGTGGACATTCTTCATTGTGTGCGTGCTGTCGTCGTGGACGCCAACCCTAACCTCGTTGCTATTCTCCCCTATTCCTTCGATTCATGCGCACGTCACACTCCTCCCCAACCTCAACTACCATGGACACCACCACTAAAACTCACCATCGTCGTGCATATGGTAAGTCATTTTCTTCCCAACTTCGTGATTATTGCACTTTTTTGTGTAAAAACCGTTTTTGTTCCAACCTAAACTTGTAGCACCCTAGAGAGTATTACCTTTTGTCTGCTTATATTTCTAAAACATGAAGTTTAAAATAGAAGAATATCAGAGAAAACTATGCAAAAACTAAAACATAAACATTGATTACGTAAACATACTTAAAACAATTAATACAAAACTCATGGCACTTAAACACCATGCAAACCATGCTAAAAAAGAAACATAAACTATAAACTAAATCCCACATATTGGGAGGTCTAAACTATAAACTCCTCCTCCAGCAACGGCTCCAAGCTACTCCTAAAAGGACTTCACTTGTTCAACCTATAAAAACATAAAAACTTAAAGGAGTGAGACATAATGTCTTAGTGAATGCTGCGGGGACTCTACGTAGGTTGACTCTTTTATCCTAGTATCCTTTCTCATCTCATATGGTTTTACCTAGGGGTGTTCGTAGATTGAATTGGATCAGTTTTGAGGCAAAAAACCATCCGATCCAATCCTTTTGGTTTTGTCCTTTGCCAATCCAATCAATTTGTGTTTAAAATCAAATCAGATCCAATCCAATCCAATTTATTTCGGTTTGGATTGGATCGGTTATCGGTTTGTTCAAGACACTACTCATGCTTTAAGCATTGGTTTTACATAATAAATTCTTTTTGGACTCAACAATGAAAAAATCCTAGTTGAACTCTTTTTTCAAAATTTATGCATATATATTCTGCTATAGTAAGCTATTTTTTGGTTTCTATTAATCTAATTTTTCATGCATGAAGCTTTGGATGCTTGTGTAATTAAAATACAAATGAATACTCATTATAATAGCAGAAGAGACCATTACATATTTAAGTAAATATGTGTACAGCAATGAATTTGGGCAATAACGACAATCATAACACTCCCAACAATCACATCCCATTTAGGCAGTCTATCAAATAGTTTATGGGCATTCAAAATTTGGTCACCTTTCAATGCACCAAGGTAGACATCACAATGGAATCACAAGCAAACCAAGAAACAAAAACAAGGACAAAAACCCATTAGACACCCATTAGGGACCAAAACCAAACCCATTAGACTAGATGACAGAAAAATTCCCAAATTATTTATGCTGTTAATACTTACATACAATATTTTAATTAACAAAAAGAGCTATAAAATTAAAAAAAAAACAAGAAGAAACAGCAAAACAGACCCACTGCTAGCAAATACAGAGGAGCCACTGAAGCATTTGTGAGAGTAGGCATGACGGGGAGGAAGCAACATTGCAAAGGGAGGAGGAGAGAAGGTGCAACGCAAACGATGAGGGTGACGTCAATTTTCTATTTAGGTTAAGGGAAGGGAGGAACTTGGTAAGGATTGGGCTTGGGTTGCAAATCATGTGAGCCTGTAAGGGACAATGGAATTTTAGGTGTAAAACATAATAGATTGGTTTGGTTTGGATTGGATCGGTTTTCACTGAGGGAACCGAAAACCGATCCAATCTAATTAAAAAATGTGGTTTTTTTTTTTTTCTATTTTCGGTTTTATTCGGTTTTTGGTTAGATCGGTTATCGGTTTTTCAGTTTGATTCGGTTTGGATCGGTTGATGAACACCCCTAGTTTTACCTCTCACTGAAACCCTCAGTCCTTTACCTCTTTAATTCTTATTTTCATAAACTATGCCTAACTTAAGGCTTGCTAATCTTTACTGGGCTTGAACCTCGAGTCCTATGACCTATATTGTTCCTCATACTAGACAACTGTCTCTCCATCACTTTGATTAGAACTTTACACTCTTGATTACTTTCTCTAGACATTTACTTCCCATGACACTAAGTGAGGACTGACTTTTCCTTTCCTTACCTTTCTCTTTTCTTGCTCTTTCGAGACTTATACATAAACTTTTTTTGGGGTAAACCCTTCGCATACCCACTGAGTATAATCTATCATAAACTATGTCCTCACTTAGCACATAGGTTTTGTAACTTTCCGGGTGCTGACGAGGGTGGGGAGTGATCACCGGTGCAAAAGAAATGAGGCACGGACAAGGAGCGGCTCTTGGCAGGCTTCCAGCAGGAGGGGGTATATGAATGAATCGAATACACACTAGAATGAGAGGGATTCAGAGGTTGTGTAGGTATGAGACTGTATAGTTGAGGATAGCTTAAAGGAATTAATATATGCTACCTATACTAACAAGATGTATCTACTTTTCGGTAGCCTATCACTTAAGAACTCCACAGTTAAGTGTGCTTAACTTGGAGTAATTTTGGGATGGGTGACCTCCTGGGAAGTTTCCTATGAAGCATGTGAGTGAGGACAAAGCACGCTAAAAAGTCTTGTGTTGGTTTGTGGGGACAGCCGTCGATCTTAAAAGTTGCCATGCGTTACAAAGTGGTATTAGTGCAAGGCTTCTCTCCCAGTATGGTGTGGTTTGAGGACGAACCAAGCGGAAGTTGGTGGGCATGTAACATCTTGGGTGCTGACGAGGGCGGGGAGTGATCGTCGGTGCAAAAGAGATGAGGCACGGACAAGGAGCGGCTCCTGACAGGCTTCCAGCGGGAGGGGTACATGAATGAATCGAATACACACTAGAATGAGAGGGATTCAGAGGCTGTGCAGGTATGAGACTGTACAGTTGAGGATAACTTAAAGATATTAATAAGTACTACCTATACTAACAAGATGCATCTACTTTTTAGTAGCCTATCACTTAAGAACTCCACAGTTAAGCGTGCTTAACTTGGAGCAATTTTGAGATGGGTGACCTCTTGGGAAGTTTCCTAGGAAGCATGTGAGTGAGGACAAAAATACGTTGAAAAGTTTTGTGTTAGTTTGTGGGGACAGCCGTCAATCTTGAAAGCTGTCAAGCGTTACAGGTTCCCTAGTTTAGACTTAACTAGACTCATCTATGACTAGGCATACACATCATCATATACCCAACCTAGTCATCATACATGCCTTACATAGGCATTCACATCATACGTTTCCTAATTTTGTTTCCATTTCTGTATGGTTCTGATTAACTTTGTTATTATCTTTCCACTGAACTATCGTCGTTATATTTGGTTAAGCTCATAGTCACCAAGAGGCATCCTTGTTGCCTTCGACCTTTAGTTAGACCACCAGTCCAAGTGGTCACACCAGCATTTGTTATTAAAGCGGTGCCCTCAATCCCTTGGCCTAAGGGGACAACCGCTCTCCTTTTGGCATAATGGGCCTCCTAGCCTTTCACTTTTGCTTCAGCCCTTCTTAGGTTGTTTGAAACCTTTATCATAAAAACTCTCTATACCTTAGTGGTCATAAGGGATCCCCTCTGCTAGTGTACACTTATACTAAGCCATGGATGGCGCATTCTAGGCTTTATCATGATCGGGGAGGATCTACCCTATAATCAATGAGAGGGATATCATTTTTCTAAACCTTTTTCCTTTCCTTTTCCTTTAAACTCAGGGAAGATCCCTACATTCCTTTTTAACTTCAGGGAATCTCCCTGACCTTTGCTAAGGAGGCATCCTTAAGTATCTCAAGTGTCTTAAATCTTTTCTTATATAAGGTTCATTGTTGTATTCACACAACACAATTCACAACCACAAGGAAAATACTACAGCCACACAAGCCCACAATCAACAATACAAACACAACAAGGTAACAACATAGGCAAACATAAGAGAAACAAGCATAAAAGGCAAGGGTGCAACCATACTCTCTATAGACTCAATTCTTGATTAGCGAGACCTATTAATCTACCTAATAAACCCCTTAATCATGCATAATCATAAAAAATCCATAAAAACCCAAAGCTAGGGTTCAAAGGAAAAAAAGGGGGGGAGGGGGGAGGGATACAATCAACAATCAAAGGGTAGGGGGGGAGGACAAGGAAGAAGCACTCATCTTGGGGATGCTCGAAGATGAGCTCCAAGATGGGATCTCTAGGTTTCTCCTTCTCTTGCTTCTTCTTCCCTCTTCCTTCTTTCTTTATTCTTTTTCTCCTCTATCTCTCTCTAACTTTCCCTTCCCTTCCTTTCCTTTCTTAAATCGTGTGTGTGTGGTCTGCTGGTGGGCCTCCAGCCGAATTAGGTTTTAGAGTCCTGTTTAGGGTCTTATTATCTTATTCTTGTAATATTTTAATATAAAGGTAACTATTATTTAATACTTAAAGGTATTTTAGACCATAATTATATTCTTATTTCTATTGCCCCAAATTTGGAATTTTACAAAACTCATGGATTTTGTGATTGGTTCGAATAGATTAGGTTTTTTCTCTGTGTATTGGTTGTTGATAATCCTTAACCCCAAAATGCCCATCAATTTCAATTTTTCTTAATATTTTTTGTTTGTTATTTTTTTTGGTTTGATCATGGTATATAAATAATTGATTAAAGGATATTTATTTAGATTGTATGACTGTTGAATATTATGATGTATTTGCCTAATTGGCCATATAGAGCATAGTTAGGCCTTGTGTGATGTTCTTGGTTATTGATTGGATTGTTGGATAGGTTTACATGTGGTATTGTATTGATGGAATAGATGTAAAATATGCGAAAGTAGTAGAAAACAGAGGAAACATTGTCGGATTTTCTATAGAAATTTTGATTGGATTGTCTAATTTGTTAGTTAATTAATAAGGAATAAGAATGGTCATATAGACCTTAGTTAGGCCTTGTGTGAAGTTTTCATATTTGTTAATTTCAATTATATTACTCTTGAAGATGTCAAATATGCATCTTGCAACCAATATGAGCCTCTTGATACATTTTAAATAAGAAAGCATTTTTTTTTGTTTTTTCTTTTTGTGATTGCAAAAATTGTTCTTCTTCTTTTTGTCTCTTTTGCTCTCTTATAGTAATAATTAATCATTTTTGCATACGAAGAAAGAATTTAGGGGTTTTTGTGAATGTGAATGGAATGTTAGGATTTAGATGTATTAGCATGATTAGTTAACACTCTATTTTGCTTGTTACGCATCTTGCAAACAATATGAGGTTAGTGATACATTTCAAACAAGAAAGCACTTTTTTTGTTTTTCAATTTTGCAATTGCAAAATTGTTCTTTTTTTCCTCTCAAGTGATCAACGAATAATGTTTATAATGGATTTACGTATTTTACAATTGTTTGAAATGTGTTTAAGAGGTACTTTAGCATATAATTATGTTTTAATGCATATATTTACTATTTATTGATGACATTTTGAATTTAGCATATTTAATTATGATTGAACTGCTTGTCTGAGTTTGTTTGTAATTCATAGGTTAGGAAATTCATAAAACAGACAAAATATAAAAAATGACTTTTTTCCGTTGGTTAAAGCTTTAATCGATGTAGAAAGTCAAGTTCTACATCGATTAAAGTCTCAACTGATGTAGAAAGTCACCTTTTTACAGCGGCTATAGCTTGAAACGATGTAGAAAGTTACACCTTTCTACATTAGTTCTTAGTCTGATGTAAAAAAGCTTCACTTTTTACATTAGCGGGATCTACATCGATTCTAAAATCGATGTAAAATTTTTGAAATAATCGATGTTAAAAGTGTTTTCTCCAATAGTGAACATAATTAAATTTTAAGGATATTTCTCTATCATAACATGTTTCAAGACCTTAATAAATGAAGTTTGTGTTAAAATATATTCATTTTGATCTATGCGGTCAAGATTTAAATGAAGAGTTTTTTTCTTATGAGTGACATTTAAGCATGAGAATAAATAAAAAATTACTTGTAATAGATGTATAAAGTAATAAAATTATTATAGATCAATAATTTGTTCACGTAGCGTTGTTTTCATCATTTTCAAATTTATTTATTTATTTTAATTCAAAATTTAAACTAATAATATTTATTAAATTGCAGTACAATGTACCAAGCACATTTTAAGACTTTATGTTATAAAAATATAAATTATCTTATAAAAAAACTATTATTTTTTTATTTTTCATTTTCACATTTGTCCTTCATCTAAATCTTGAAAGAAATTTCAAAATATTAAATAATAACTAAATATACTTTTGGGATTGTAAAAATACATATATTTCTAATAATAGAACACCTCCTAAAGATATAAATGATGAAATTCAATTACTCCATCGACTTCAATGCAATCATTCCCATAATGTAGTTTCACTTGAAAACCATAGACTTCATAATTTGTTGCACTCCATTCCTCTTCCAGAAAGCCCTTTTCCACCAAACTTCAAACTCTAGTATTTGGGCAATCTTCACCTGAATTCAAGAAACAATTATACCAAGCAAGAAAAATTTCTTGTTACCATGAGAGTGGTAGAGTGAGAAACGATAATGGTAAATATTATATGTAGTATTATTTATAAAGGATACTTTAAGCATGCAAAACCATTTTTACCAGGCACAAACAAATAACAGCCCTTAATTTTTATTAAATAACTATCACGAGATTAACTTTAACTTCCACTTTTTATTTAACATCCTCCTTTTCTTCCTCTTTTATTATATTTTTATTATTTTTTTAAAATATAGAGTTTTCCCTAGTACAAATATAACGTCGTTAATTTTTTCTTATATAAATTTCACAATTGTACTTAATTATTCAGGAAGACAAGCAGCTATTTGTGTTAGGAAAGTCAATTGTATCCTATGATTTTTGTTGTAAATATGGTAACTGTTCACACTAGAATAGCTTGATTATAGGAATAAAATCCCTAATTTATAGAAACATAATCATCAATTACAGATATGTATTCTTGTATATATTTGTATCTCTATTTCTGAGTAAAATGCACAAGACAGATTGTTTCCGTCTTCTCCTTTCTTTTTTTACAATGTGAAGGTTGGTTAGAAGGTGAAGAACAAGTTTGGGGGGGTCAGTGAAGGATGGTTGGAGCGGGAGAGAACGAGAGTGGAGGGTCATGTGTGGGGTAACTTGTTTAATGAAATGCCACTGACAATATTTAGTTTCAAAATCTGACGCTCATTATAATGGCTGGGGAAGGGAGGATAATTTACTAGACCCTTTATTGTATATTGTCCTTCACCGACCGAGTATGGCCGAAAAAGCCCCTCAAGAAGCCAAAATGTTTTTAGCAAAATTTGGTTGCCCGAAATTTGGACAAGTACTTTTGATTTTAAAGATGAAGAAATAAAGGGCACTTGGGTTTTCTTCAGTTTATTATCTCATACATACCTGAATGGGGTCAGCTCAATATTCAATTATTCATCTTAAATAGCAGTGTTTGAAGTTCAGGTTTGGAACAGCATTAATTTGAGTGTGTCCAACCCACGTTAGACTAAATTATATGTAATTTTATTTGAAAGAAATCACGTTAGGTTATTTTCAACTAATGTGATTATATTCTAAAATTTATGTTCGACTAAAATTAAAAAATGTAACTTTTGTGCTCCTTTGAAAATTTTATATTTTTATTAAACTTATTTTTGAAATAAAAACTTTCAAACGTAACATACTTCAGTTTAAACTAAATTTTAACAAAAATCAGTTATATAAAATTAAAATGACTCAAAATTAAGTTTACATATGCTGACTCAAACGCTTTCTACAAGCACAGGCACACGGTCAGCGGAATCGCATTACAAGTTTGGCAGTGCGTGATTGTATTTTCTTTCATCCGTTTGGCCGTTATTGCTCAAAAGGATTAAACAAAAATAGAGAGGACTTTCAGGAGGAGGATTAGCATTTTGCAACGAAATAGGTATTCTTTTGTTGAACATTAACGGTAATTATTATGTTTAACTCCCAAATGATGTGTAGGATTTCAAATTCGAACACTACTATTGGTATTGGTATCTTAGTACTACTAATATTAATGGCATATCATGCTCAGCAATAATATAACACGGTCATTTGGAATGTTAACAAGTATTTACACCCGTGTTACGCACGGGATTAACTAAAATGTGATTAAAAATAATATATTAAAAATTGTTGATTAAATAAAATCAGGATAATTAGAGTATTTAATCTTTCAGGAAAATACAGCATTTATAACATTTATTCAGTTGCCTAAAGGAAATAATACTTTAAATTTATTCATTTGCGAATATTATGATTAAAAAATAGTACACATTTTAGCTAAAAGAAATTCGACATATTTTAACTGCTGAATGTTATAGGTATATAGATGAGTAGTAAATGTCATACTCATATCTCTCAGTATACACGAATGCTATATTCTATAGGTAATTAAAGTAAGATATCAAAACCCAAGATAAATGGCTAATTGGCCGGAAGCTAAAGAAAATTCTTACATCAAGCAATTTAAATGTATGTTATTTGGATTGTATCGATTTTGAGAAAAAAAATTATCTGATTTAACTATTTTAATTTTGTTATTTGATTATCTAAATGATTTGTTTTTAAAATCAAATCAAATTAAATCCATTTGATTTTGATTTTATTTGTTTTAGGGTTTTTCAAAAGAGATTATAAATATTATGAAATACACAAATTAATCTAATATCAAACATTTCATCTCATATATAACATAAAATAGTTCAAAATATAAATTTAAATTGTAAGTTGGAGATATTACAATCTTTCAAAGAACAAATATAATAAATTATTGAATAAAAAATTATAAAAATATAACAAGTTCTATTTCATACAAATTCTTAAATACATAACCATGTAATTAATTATTGAATATATTATATATTAAAGTTGTACAACAATTTTGAACACATAGTCATTCATGCTCTTTGTCTTGGTGTCTTCCAAACTATGAAATTCTTAACTTCTTCATTTTTCCTTGCCAAGTCACCAATTGATATAACATCATTTAAAAATAAAGAACATGTATAAAAAGGAATAAAGTACTAGGATATCCAATAATTTGAGTTAAAGAAATAGTCAAGAAATAGAAAAAATGTTTTAAATATGAATAGAATGTAATTTCACCACGACAATACATGTATATAAGATGTTTGTTCGATTCATAATTCAAGGTGAGCCAGAAGGGGTGGGCTCATGTTTAGATTAGATAGTTCTCTTAGTGGTTCTTCAACTGATTGTTAATGCTCTTTATGTGTTGTGAAGCCCACTATTTGAGAGGGTGACACTTACAAAAACTCTAATACCTGAGTCAATAAGAGCTTGATGAGGGTAGTAATATAATTATGGTTTTGAGTGCATACTCCAAGATATGATAACATTGGTATTTATAAGCATAAGTTGGAGGAACACTAGTTCGAGATGAATACCTACTGGGGTCCGGTGACCACCTAGGTGTAGGCTAGGTTCCAATAAAGGAACTAGAGAACCCTTGAATGATTATGACCTCTAAGTAGGATCAAAGGTCAAGGGTGCACCAAGTTTTTTACTAATAGTGAAATGTAACCAATAAGACGTTATGACATTTACTAGGGTAAGGACATATTTTGAGGCAAGATGGGACACTTGGACTAGGTGCTACTTGGTAGGCAACTCAAACTGAAATTTGAAAGGTGATCTTAGCATTTCGAAGACATCACAATGCCCTTATAATTGATTTGAGACACACCTTGATTTCGGTGGGTATTGAGGCCTCTTTTGGGGCCAAACTCATTTAAATTGAACTTACCTAGAATCTAATGAGAAATAGTTTGATTTAAATTAAATTAATTTTTTCAAACAGCTCAATAAAAGATTAGCTTCATTAATATTTTAAGTTCTTCATGTTTTGCATATATGTTTCCATAACTCATCATTTACCATGTTTAAAGCACTTTCACACACTAAGATAACATTGTTTAGTTCATAAATTTATGTATACAAAAAATTCATACAATGTGTTTTTAATATTATTTTTTCTCTCTATCTCTTTCTATTCATTAACTATTTTATCTCATACTCTCTCTCTTCCCTTTTTGTGAGCTCTTTATTATATAACTTTTTACACAAGATTTTTGTACCAATATAATTTTCTCTTTAGTGCATAAGAACCCATGTGGCTGTCACGTTTTTTTCTTATGATGCCACTTTCTTTGATTTGATGCCACATGTGGCTGTCACAGGTCACCATGCCAGTAAGTATTTCAAGAACAAAATAATTAATTCGGAAGTCAAACATTACATAGACTTCACATGGCTATACGAAAATGTTTATTTGGATAATGGAGGAGAATGGCATAAGTGGCAAGAATATCGGAGAATGCTCACCTAGCAACTTTGATTATTGAATCCTTCAAATATATATTTGGAAATTGGAATGTAGTAGTACTGTGACTTTAGAATTTACTCGTGTCTTGCTCACTCTTGTATACTGAGCTGTTAAGGGGAACAGGTCTAATATATACGTGGAAGGCAGAAGGTTGCGGCTTCTCCAAAATCTTTGATCACTAAAGTATTTTCTGCTTTTTTATCTTGGGGTTAAATATGTTTTTAAGTTTATTTAAAGAGGAAATTGGTCACTTTTAATTTTTAAAAAATAATCAATTTTTAATCTTTTTTTTTATACAAATGTATCAGGTGTGATTTATTGAATTCCCCTTTTATTTTAATTAACTGTGTTATTAATAAATAGAAAATATCTAAAGGAGATAATTATTTTTAAAGAGATAATTAAAACGAACATTTTTTTATTAAAAATATATTTAACCTTATATATGTAATTCTTGGTAGCTTCGTTTTTTTTTTTTTTTCTTTTGTCATTAGTTGCAGAGAAAAAAGCAGTGTGATTCGTACTTCCTTCATGAATAGGAAAGTTGCAAGGCTTATCATGAAATGATGAAAATAACTGAAGGAGGTTTAAAGGTCAAAAATAAGGAATATGTTTGTGAACATTGGAACCAAATAATAAAATGTTGTCTGTTCTAATTTTAATATATATTTTTAAGATGCGTATAAATAAAAAATAAAAAATACAAACAATCACATATACTATAGCACGTGGCCTAAATTTTTTAATGTTGAAATATCGTAACTTTTTAAAAAATAAACTCATCAACAGCTACTGATCTAGCTGGGACAGGGTTTATGATAAAGTTACTATCACTATATATATATATATATATTGGCTGTTAGTACTTATAGTTAAACTGTCTCGTCCCAACAAAATTTTTTTCATACGTCTTAATCAGGATTAAGTGCTTGTTGGTGTTTAGGAGATCCAAGCTCAATGTCACTTGGACTAACTACTTGTTGGTGTTTCTTTATTCTATGTTTTTTTTTATTAATCTTTTTCTATAGAAAAACTTAAAATAAAAATATAAAAAGTTTAAGTGCAATAATAAACAGGTTTAGATGCGAATTATATACATGTATACGCCAAACATATAAAGTGAAAGATGAAAATATGAGAAAGATGACTCTTAATTATATAATTAAAATAGATAATTAAAATTAAAGTAAATTAAACTAATATTATTTTTATATGTATAATTATATGATTAAAATTAACTTTTCTAATATTTTATATTTCTTTTATAAATGTATATTTCTTTTGATCCCAAATATAAGAAAAAAAATAATTTCCGTTAATTAAGAAAATTAGTTAGTATTATTTAATTGTACCAATTTTATTTAGAAAATAAAATTTTTTTAAACTATTTTTCATTAAAACATGATATTAAGAATAAAAATATTATTAAAATCAAAATTTAAATTAAATAAAAAGTATTTTAAAAATAATATCATTAAATAAGATAAATTTATTAAAAATTACTTATATTTGAAATCGACAAACACGAGATGTTTTTTTATTACTTACATTTGACAGCAGAACGAATAATTTTTTATTAATATGCAGATGGAAGATGGTATTTTACTTGTGCCTTTGTCATGCCACGTAAGCGCAGAGGGTATGACTGGTGTACGTATGCTGTAACTTTTGTAAATAACGAAAACGGTGGCCGTTACAGGGAGTGGAGTGCCCAAATAGTACGTTCTGTTATCTTTTGTGCTTCCTTCCCAAAAAACTCAATGTAAGATAAGAGTATCTGGAGCGGGGTTTAGCCATACATGCAGAAAGGGATAGATACCGCAATAATGATGATAGATAAAAAATTAAAAACGGACAAGAGAGAGAAGGGGTGAAAAGAAAGAAACAAAAACGGGTAACCTTTTTACTAATTTGTCTGCTAGCGCGTGGTGCGAATGTTGGAAGCATGGAAGCAAAGCAAAGGCCGAGAATGGCGGCAACCCATAACTCCATCATAAATCCCACATCAACCTCACCCTTTCTCGATTACAACACCTGGCACTAGAGGGATACCGTGTTTTATTATTATTGTTATATTATTATTATCATCACTATCATTACTGTTGGATAGATAGACATAAGACATACATGATACATCCCAATGCCATAAACAGCATTTTCCTCCCTTACCTGAAAAGTTGGTTTTGTGATTCTTTTTTCATTGATGGGAAAGTGGTTTCCTATTTTTAGCAAAGTGGGTGGTTTGATTTAATTATCGCATAAGTTATGGGTGAATTTGGCGTTTCACACAAGGAAGCTACGGGAAAGAGAAGGAGCAGTAGTAGCGTTCTTGGGTTGGATGCGAAGGTGCAGGGCCCTGAAGCATTCCATAATAAGATGACGATGATGCTGCATCATAATCATCACCACCGTCCATTGTCATCACCCTTTGATAATGATTCCTGTGCCGGTGATGGCGATGGTCCCACGACTTACATGTCTTTTACTAATCATATAAACCTTGTTAGTGGTGCTTCTGTTCTCGGTCCTGCTATTGATGGTGGCTGTGGTGCTGCATCTGCACCTGTAAGAACTTTGCAGCCTTTTGACATTTCTCCTTATACTTCTCCCACCACCACCACCACCTTCAAATCCTCAGGTTTGTGTTTTAATTACTTTGTTCCCCCTCACTGCTGGGCTAACCTTATTATTAATTCAGCTTTGGTTGCATCTTTCCCACTAATATACATCCCAAAGATTGCATTTTTTACTAGAAAAAATTAAAAGTGGGAGAGAGTAAAGGTGGGTCAAAAGAGAGAGAGAGAGAGTGTGTTCTGTGTAAGAGTCTGAACATACTTGTGTTTGTGTCTTGGTTGTGTGTTACAGCAGGTGGGATGGCGGCTTCGTTGGGGTTTCCTTTCACAAGTGCACAATGGAAGGAGCTTGAAAGACAAGCTATGATATACAAGTACATGATGGCTTCTGTTCCCGTTCCTCCTGATCTTCTCATCCCTACTTCCACTTCTCGCTCTCCCTGCAGTATGACCCTTTCCTCTCTCGTGCGAGTTGCTGTTAATTACTAATTACCAGTTACCTTACTCTCATAGTTCATGCACGAACACAAGACAACCACATGTTCCCGTGCCTTTTCTGCCTTTTGAGTCCATTTCCATCAAAAGTCTGTGTCTTTGTGTCTTTGCCTGCCCTCTCTCTCGACCACTGTTTGTATTTGTCTCAAAAGACTTTACCTTTTGTTATTCAAATCACTGTGGCCCTTTTCATGAGGCTTGCTTTCACTGTTTCTTGAACTTTGCATTTCCCTTTTTTTTTTTTTTGAATTTTATTTTTATGGTGGCAGTGGATGGTGGTTTCAATCTGAGGTTGGCAAGTAGCACTGACCCGGAGCCAGGTAGGTGTAGAAGAACGGATGGTAAAAAATGGAGATGTTCCAGGGATGTGGCTCCTAACCACAAGTACTGCGAGCGCCATATGCACAGAGGCCGTCCCCGTTCAAGAAAGCCTGTGGAAGTTCACACCCCCACCACCACCACCAACAACAACAACAATAGCCACCAAATCAAGAGGGCTCGCCATGAGTGTAATCCTTTTCCTACACCCGATGTTGCTGTGGCTATTTCTAGCCCCACATCCAGAAAAGATGGATCTTCAGCCCATTTTCTTGCCTCTACTACCACTCAGCCATACCTTGAGTCTTCCCTCTCTCTTCACAACTTTGGTCTCAAAGCTGGGAATTTTGACTCCTTGGCTTCTGTTTCTGCAAATAAGGAACCCAGGTGAGTCCCGAGCTTGGGTTTACTATGTCTTCGTTTCGGTTTGGGTTCTGGTTTTTCTTCTTCCCTGTGATTTCTTTTGCCATATTGGACCTCTGTTTGGTTAGTTAAAAATAAATAGAAAAACAAGACAACAAAACTTAAAAGTTCCTCTAAGAAAAAACTAATTCTCCAAGGCCTTGCATACACTAGTATTTTTCTCTTAATTCGTTTTTCATTAAATTCATTTGAAGATTTGAACTATTGGTTTTGTTCCAAAAGTCAGTTTTTTGGTGTCACTATTTTATTCTTCATTAGAGTCGCAGAGCAAATGCCTTTTTTTTTTTTGGCGTGTTTTTATGTTGGGAACTTGGGATAACTTCAGTACTCTGTTAGTGATTTGGTGAATTGAATGTGAAGGGGTTTGGACTGGATGCTGAACGGAGATCCTATTTCACTGGGTGCTTCTTCTGACTCAGAATGGCAGTCTCTGATGCACCACAAAGTTGGAATGACTAGTGAGAGTTCCTGTAACACCACCGAGCCTCAGTATCTGAATTCGTTTGCACTATATAGCTCTGGACTGGATCAACAGAACAGACGCTATCCTTCGTTCCTGAACCCCCTTGTTCCCATGGAAAATTTTCAACGGGAGAAACCTAGGGGTTTCATTGATGCTTGGTCCAACGCAGAAACAGGTGAAAGCAATGCTAACCCCAATACCAACAACAAGAACTCTGCTGCATCAATTGGTAAATTATCCCCTACTTCTCTTGATCTATCAATGGGGGGTGGTAGGGGTGGTGCTGTGCATGAAGATATGGGTACTATTGAAATGGGTTTGGGCCTAATGGAGCCTAATGGAAACACACACACTGATACCAAAATCTCTCTCTCAAATTGGCTCGACCCGGCAACTTGGGTGGCTTCTGGGGGTCCTCTAGCTGAAGTTCTAAGGCCAAGCACGGTCACTGTCACCAATGAAGCAACCTCCAATGCATCCTCACCAGTCACTACACATGTTGAATCTAACAGCCCTCTGGGAACAATGGTGTCATCCCCATCCGGGGTCTTGCAGAAAACGCTTGTTTCATTGTCTGATAGTAGTAGCAATAACAGCCCAACGGTTGCATCGTCAAGGGTCAATTCTGACATGGCCTTGCTCAGGTTTCAATCAAATGTAAATTAATTAGCATTTTCTAGTACTTCAGAAATGGGGTAGTGTTGTGTAATCTTGAATATTTAGCTAACCGTGCTGTCCATTCAGATAGGTATAGGCCGTATAGCCTATTGTCAGGACGGTTTGTTATATACTAAAAAACCTCTGGTGAACAACCTGTGTTTCTGTTTATGTGATGAAGACTACTTGCAGCTTTAAATTCTACCTTCATGGAAACGTCATGATGTTACTTATCTCTACCACCGAATGGACTGAATGAATGCCTTGGGGTTGTTTGTTGTGGGTCCTCCCCCAAGTTGTCGGACAAGACATACATCTAACTTTGACTATGTCAACCGCATACTCTCTCTCCCCAAAAAGTATCAGGCACTTGCATTTTTCTACTCATTTTATTTTGGTCTTCCACGTGTATCCACATCTTATCGCTCTAATAAAAATATGGAAAATGTTTGTATATATATAAAAAAAAAGTTGTATAAAAAATATATATGGAAAATGTTAAACGTAAATCCCATGTGTATGAGTGTATGGAAGAGAGATAAAGAAAAAATGAAGGAAAAGGCAGAAAGTGATTAACTAATGATTTTTTTGGTAGATTCAGATTTGGGGGAGGGGATCTTTGAAAGAATGTTTACAAAGGTATTTATATTATTATTTACCTCACTTTAAGGAGACAAGTGGAGATTTGTCAAATGTGAGATTCTGTCTTGTTATACTTAACTAACAATTTACATTGTGTTTAGTGGCTAAGAAATAGGAAGGAAATAGCATAGAGAGCAAAGAAATACAACAAATTTTGAAAATTTTTGTTTGGTATAAAAGAAATACAGTGAAGAAGTTTAAAAAAATGGTGGGTTTTACTTGTTATTTTCACTCTATTTCTCATTTATATTCTATGCACCTATTTATCTCTTTCTTATTTTTTATCTATTTTTCTTAAACCAAACATTTTTATTTCTACTATATTTTTTACATATTTCCATTCATCTTTTCTATTTTCGGCTACCCTATTTCTCACCTATTTTTTTTCCTTTCTACCAAATGAACCCTTACGCTGTGTTTGGTTGGGAGGAGAGAATAGAGGGAGAGGAAGTAGGTAGAAAAGAAGAGAAGAGAAAAGAAGTAGGTAAGAAATAGAGTAAAAATAGAGATTGTTTGGTTGGAGAGAAGTAGAAAAGAAATAAAATGGAAGTTTGCTTTTTTGACTTTTGAGAATTTGGAGTGAAAGAATAAAATTACTTATATAATCTTCGAAGTTCATCATCGTGATTTTATTTAGAATGATACAGAGAACACATATTCGAATATGTTACAACATATTCGAATATATGCACCAATATATTCGAATATGTTGTAACATATTTGAATATATAGGATCGAATATGGGATCAATTCTTGAACCTTACAAAAGTACTCACCCACAATCCATAAGTGATAAACTTTGACTCAGAGAATTATTGCAATCACGAACTCAAAGGAGCAAAATATCATTCTAATAGGATTTTACAACTCCTAAGAAGAAAAATACTCTCACCTTTAGATAAGAGAATATGAAATTTCTTATTCAAAGTAATGTTTAATCCATAAAAACAATCTTTCCCTACCACCCCACCTTATCTAGGTAGAAAATCACTAACAAAATTAGGTTTTAATTAACGTTCATAATATGAAAACTAACCTAAAATCCAAAACCAATTAATAAAAGTACTCCTAAACTATTACAATTCCAAATTGGGCCTTATTAACCATGCAAGATCCATATTAACTACAATTCATTGTTTAAGTCTTGCTTCACTTTTTTACAGACTTTATAATTTCACTCAAAGTCTTTATTTTATCTTTTTTAAGTCTCAAATTCGTTAATAATTTAATTATTGATAATGTTAAGAGTTACAAAAGAAAAAAGAATTAATTTTTAAAAACTCGTTTAAGTTAAAAGAGATTAAATTATAACATATATTAACTTCTTAAGAGAGGGAAACGTGATTTTTAAAATAAAAAACAGTATAATTAAAACACTCTGAAACGAGAGAGGAGTACAATTTATTAAATATTTATGTTTACATATCTAACTCTACGTAATTTTGTTTTTTCGGCCACATCAGTTACTACCTATGGTTTTCTATAACAGATTGCATCTGGGCTTGAGGCCTACTTCGCATTCACAAGGCAACAAAGAGCGCCTTATTGCTTGCAATTTTGTTGAGGCCTCTCTGATGCTCCATCGATCTTTGGGCTGATGAGCTGTGCAACACAACCCAACTCTTATCACAGCAGCTATGCACTCCTCAGCTTTGTGCGTCCAATGTGTGTTGCCGCCAAAGGCACCGCTATGATCATCAGTGCTTGAGCTTTGTGTTGTTGCTGAATATTCATATTCATCAATAAGCCTTCGATCAGCAACCCTCAGTAATTGATTCTCATCCATGGCTGAGACAAATTTGCTTAGGCTTAATCCTTCTTTGAACATTTCATCAGTTGGTCTTTTGGCTGTGAACATCTCTAGCAGTAGGATCCCAAATCCGTACACATCGCCCTGAGTTGAAGCCTTGTCTCCTAGACCATATTCTGAAACATATCACCCTAATATTTTTAGAGAGCCACATATAACTGCGTATATATCAGTCATCCACAAATAGCAAAGTAAAAGGAAACTACAAAACAAAGAAAAACCCGATTAATCTTAATAGGAAGAAAAGCATTAGTGTGTACCTGGGGCAATATAGCCGATTGATCCTTTTAGTCCTATAGTGCTACTTTGCGTCTCTAATGTATTTTGAGAGAGAAATCTTGCCAATCCAAAATCTGCAACATGTGCAACCATATTTTCATCTAGAAGGACATTGACAGGTTTCAGATCACAATGCACTACTGGTGGATCACAGTCGTGGTGCAAGTAGTCCATAGCAGAAGCAACATCAATGGCAATGTTCAATCTTTGCAACAAGGTTAGAGAGGATCCTGATTCATCATCTTTTGGGTATAGACTCGCGTCCAAGTTACCACTGGGCATAAATTGCATAACAAGGGCCTTAAATTCATCTCCCTTATAATCAAGGCTGGAGCATGAAGCGATAACCTTCACTAGGTTCCGATGCCTAACATTTTTCAAAGCTTCACATTCAGCATTAAAACTCTGACAAGCTTTGCTTTGTTGCAGGTCCAGGACTTTGACAGCAAGGGTTGCAGTTTCACCAGTGCTGAAGCTGAAGACACCCTTATACACAGAGCCAAAGGCCTCCTTTTCCAATCAAGTTTTCAGCTGCAAAATTGTTTGTAGCAATCCGAATATCACCATAATGATATATTTTGAGGCAATCCTCTGAGAGGGGCAGGGGACACACTGGTTTTCCCCTCCTTTCTTTTCTTTTTCGGGTCATCATTGTCCAAAATACAAAGAGAATTGCAATGAACAAAGCAGTAGCACCAACAACCGCAAATATGATAGGGAGTAAAATCTTTCTTTTCTTTTTACCAACAACACACAAGAATATTCCCAACTTCTGCACAATTTCCATGTTAAGGCTACAGAGTTGGTTGTTACCTCGAAGATCAAACTTGGTAAGGTTCATGAAAACACCTTTCATAGGAACCTCCCCTTCCAAATGGTTGAAAGACAAATTTAATGTCTGTATATACTGGAGCTTTTCTAAACTTTCAGGAATAGGGCCGGTGAGATTGTTTGATGATAAATCTAAAGTCTCAAGGGATGCTAAATTCCCAAGATTAGTTGGGATTGAGCCATTGAATTTGTTTCTCGCCATCAGAAGCAACTTCAAGCTAGAACAGCCCTCTGTTTCCTTAGGAATGTTACCTGACAACTGGTTGCCAGAAATATCCATGGTCTCGAGCCGTGTCATGGTGCCGACCTCATGAGGCAGCCAACCATGCAGAGAGTTTCCTGTTAAATACAAGGTTGTTAAATAAGAAAGCTGAAAAATCTCCTTTGGTATGGTCCCACCAAGACTATTCATTCTCAGGTCAAGAGAAAATAACCACTTGCATTGTCCAATACTTGTGTGAATTCTGCCCGAGAACTGGTTATTTCCCATTTCAAGGGAATACAGATTTGTTAAATTGCCAAAAATGTCTGGAATTTCCCCGGACAATCTATTGCTGTGTGTCGCAAGAGTCTGCAGCTTCTGTAGAGCTCCTATTTCTGATGGTAACTCTCCAGTGAAAAAATTATTTGCAAAGGACAAGGATAGGAGATTTTGAAATTTCCTAATTCCTTGTGGAATGTTGCCAGTTAGCCAGTTATTAGAAACATGGAATAGTTTGAGATCACTGGTCAGATTCGCAAAAGAGCTTGGAATCTCCCCAGCCAAATGGTTATCATTGATTATGAGCATGTTCAACTGGGTGGAGTTTCTTAGGGAATCAAAGAACTGAAAAGTCAACGAGGTACTTGACGAGAGAAAATTATTACCAAGAGCCAGGTAGGTAAGGCTTATCAAGTTGTTGAATAGAGGTATGGGGCCGTGAAATTTATTGTTAGCAAGGTCAATATGTTGAAGACTCGAGGCATTGGATATGGAATTAGGAATTACCCCTTCAAACCTATTAGTTGCCAGAGACAGAAAGTTTAAATTTGAAAGGGTGTGGCCAAAATTTTGTGGTAACTTGCCTGATAGATTGTTCCTTTCCAAATCTAAGTAGACTAAGGAAGAGATGTTGAAGATAGAAGTGGGAAACTCGCCAGAGAAATAGTTCTTTGAGAGTCGAAGACTGGAAAGATCAAGGAGATTACCAAGTTCACTTGGAATCTCATCCACAAAACCGTTGCTTGCCAAGTTAAGATTCTCAAGAGAAAAGAGATTGCCAAGTGATGGAGGTAATTTACCTGTGAGATTATTGATTGACAAGTCTAACTTTAGTAGATAGTGGAGATGACCGAACTCTTGGGGAATTTGGCCATGAAAATTGTTTCCGGAAAGGTCAAGTGAGTCTAGGTATGTGAGGTTGGAAATCTGACGGGGTAGCTTGCCGGAGAGGCCAAGTCCTGGTAGAGTGAGAGATTGGACCCTCTTTCTAACTTTAGAGCAGGTGACACGGTACCAGGTGCAGTGATTGGAATCTGCAGACCACCCAGACAGAGCATTTTCTGGGTCACTCACTTGGGATTTGAAAAAAAGAAGGGTATCTCTGTCTGTCTCATTGTTGCATATGATGTCATGAAAATGATGAAGTAAGAAACATAGGAGCAAAATAAGTCGGACGTAGATCATCATAAGTAGGCAGTGCTGGGTTACAGTTTATGTGCAACTCAATGAGCATGCAGTTATTTCTAACTGAAATCCTCGTTCAGATGTTTAATGGGTGCAGGTTTAGCGCTTTGCTTGTCATGGTAGGTAGGTGGACACTACATTTAGACTCTTGGGTTGAATGCTTCGAGTCAGCGGTCGATGGGTGCGAAAAATGTAATAAAACTTTCTCAGTGACGTAACGGAAGGTTACGAGCAACAACTCGATTATAAATAATAGGGGAAAGAGAAACATTGTGTTTAGGGTGTGCAAAATATCCGGTTTACTAAAAACAATTTATATCTACACTGTTATTTTCTATTATAAATTCATTTTAATGAATTGGTTATTATCTAAAACTAATATATAATGGATTGGTTATATATCTATATCCGTTTTTGCAACCAGTTATTACATCCATATCTATTTTTGCACATATTGAAAACCGCTATATATCTTAAAACATAATTCTCCTTTTGTTTATCTTAAAAGAATAATTTTAAGATTTTTTCTTGCTTTATTTCAAAACATAATTATTCCTTGCTACACCAAATCACTCATTTTTATATGTTTCTTTCTTCCTCTCTCTGTGCAAAATTCTTTGTAATTTGTATATTACCAATGAAATAAAGAGTGTGTGAGCAATTAGAGCTTTTCTAATTTCTATATTTTTATTAATATTTATTTATTTATATGCTAATAATAATTAATAACATCTTTATTTATTGTAAAAATGGCCATTAGCCATGCTTATACAACAAAGCAATGTTAATGCATTTTTTTATTCTTTATTTCTTAATCAAACACGTCTTTTTATTCTTAAAAGTTTAAAAATTAATAATATAATATTCAAAATTAATTATAAGTATTAAAGAAAGTTGTAAAGAAATGAAATATTTCTTAAAAATATATTTTAAAAGATATTCATAATTTTTAAAAAAATAGATAAGTACAATTTTCAAAGAAATTTAGTCAGAATTGGCAATGTAAAAAATTTTATAATTTAGTTTAATCATAGATTGTCATGTATAGCAAGATTATTAACTTTTATAATAATTATTTTAAAATTCATATTTAAAGTGGTTTTAAATTTATTATTATTATAAAAAAATTACAATAATAAGTATTAAACTAATTTATAACGTTCTCTTTGTTTTATTATTGAGGTGCACAATTTTCTTTTATTTATACAATAATATTGTTGAAGAATAATGCAAAATATCAAAAGATACACAATTTACTTTTTTGTTATAAAAAGAACGTGTTAATATTATTAAAGAATAATACTAAAAAAGCAGTAAAAAAGTATTGTTTTTAACTAATCTATTTTAAAGAGAATTTAAAGAAAATAGATTTGTTAAAAATAATTTAGCATAATAATTGTGTAAATTTAGTTATTAAAATTTACATTGTATTAATAAATAAAAAATTAAAAAAACCTTCAAACTATAACCAAACCAAACCGTAATTTGTGTTTAAAAAATTTAAAGAATTGTGTAAAAAACTAGTTTATGGTTACGGTTTACAATTGATTTTAAAATAGTCTTAGAACTAGTTTATGGCCCAAATTTGGTTTTAAAACCAAACCAATTTTGAACCATAATTCAGTTTTAAAACCAATTTCAAAATTGGTTTATGCGTTAAAACTAGTTTGAAAATTGGTTTTGAACTATGAATTGGTTTCCAAACGATTTATAGTCAAAAATCGGTTTTAAAATTAACCCAGTTTTGAACCATAAACCGGATTTAAAACCGATTTCAAAAAATCCAAACCAATTTTATGGATATGGATCTTAAATCCAATCCATTTAATTGGATATGAATTGGACATGGATTGGATTTAAAAATCCAATCCATGCCCACCCCTAATTGGGCCCCTTATATTATTTTCAAAAAATAAAATATAAAATAAAAGAGAGACGGAAGAAGTTGAATTAAAAAAAAAGAATATGTAATTAATTTTATAAATTGAGTATGTGCAGTTAAAGGGTAATTTAGTGAGAAAGAAGTAGAAACCAAAACTTCTATCACCTTTATTGTTAGTTATAGATTTAAACTTTAATTTTTATATAAGGAAATATAATTTTTTTATACGGTTAATTAATTAAAAATTATTTTAAATATAACTTTTATAGTAATTATTATAAAAATTTAACAATCTAGACCTCATCTCGAAGATCTAGGCCTATATTAAAGAAAGAAACTAATATGTTGGTCTAATACCATTAACTCCAATAATCTGTCCATAAGATCTAACAAACCTAAAGAATCGAGAATCTTTTGACTCTATACCAAATCCCACGTAGTTGCGAGACATAGGATCTGACACATAAATGGAGAAAACCACGATATTCATGATAACAAAACAGAGTGGTTCAAGTTCCACATCAGGAAATGACAAACAAGTTTGTTAATACACCATCAACTAGGAAAGGGTAAATTTTGCCAAAATTAACAGTCCAATTAATTAATAGTACAATTAAGGGTTAGTAGCCACGATGCACTCTCCTTGAGTGAGGTCTTTAGAATGGGAAGTTTTCAACTCCATTTGTTCCGAGTGCTCCACCATTTGTGGTGGGTCTCGTAGTTTGGGAATTGTTGACCTTTGACTTCCAACACGATGGGTTGCTGCAATGTGTCCTCCTTTTCCACACTTAAAGCAAACTATTTCCTTATGCATGCATTCTGAGGTGTAGTGTGGATCTTCATAAATCCAACATCTGGGAGACAACTTGTGAATTGGACTTGCTTTGATGTCCTTCTTGAACATTAGTGCAATAGGATGGACTTGTAATTGATGCTGTTGTCTTTGACAGTTACTTTGTGGCATGGTGCAAGACCTCAAGTGATATTTGCTATCTTCTAGCTGGGGTAGTTTGACTTTGCAAGTTCATGGTGCATATTTTGTTTTGGTGTTCGATAAGCTAGTTAATATTGGTTTAACATCTAAAAATGGTGAAAATGGTAATTTCATTTTATTTATAGGTGAAATATTTAATTTTAGAATTTTCATAAAAATTTTGTTATTTATTGAATTAAAATGGAGTTTTTATGAATTTTCTAGCTTAAAAATATAAAATAAATACATATAATTTGAAATAAATTAATAAAAATTAAAATTAATTATTAGAAATTTATTTTTGATGAAAAATAATGTATTTGTCCAGTTTTATATTTAATTGCATTTTTTTATATTAAAAGTCAATTTTTTCAAGTTTAGGCGATTTTATCTGTGCCGGTTAATTTAACTACAGATAAAATTGACACTGATAAAGCTAGGACAGCTCATTGGTCACGTCCCAAGCCTAAAGGGGGGCTGATTCACCACTCTAATAAGTGTAAGTGTCCCTAAGTTTGAATATGTGTTCTATAATTGAATTAAAAATAAATGGAAAACCTAATTTATTATATAAACAATGATGTCATTAGGGGGACACCAACCCCCCCTCCTTCTTCTATAAATAGACCACAAAGTTTTCAGATTTTCACTCACCCCTTCCTTTCTCAAGCTACCAAATTCTTAAAGAGCTTCTCTCTCTAGAAAATTTTTTCTCTTACTTTACTTTTATGCTAAAATTTTACTAGTTTGCCAACGACTAATAAAGTTCTTTTCCTAGAAGCTTTGCATCAACAATTCCATCCTCTTCATCAACTACCTTAGAGGTAATGGGGGTAGTGAGGTTGGCTCTAAATTATTGTCACTTTGCATGTTGGTAGGAAGGGTTTTCCCCCAAACTCGTTTAGGCTTAAGTTTTATTATTGTGATTATTGTTTGATGTTAAACTTTAATTTTTGCTAAGTTGTTACTTTGCTTAAATTTAGATTAGCAAATTATAATTACTAAGTTGTTATTCTACTCAAATTTAGATTATTAAATTATAATTGCTAAACTGTTACTCTGCTCAATTTTAAAAAATTAAAATGCACTTGCTAAGCTATTACTCTGCTCAATTTTAGAAAATTAAAATGTATTTATTTAGTTGTTATTTTTCCAAAATTTTAGTAATTAAATTATAATTACTATGTCGTTATTCTGCTAAAATTTTATATGATTATTAAATTGTTATTCTGTTAAAATTTTGATATTGTGCAATTTTTGCAAAATAGGTAGAAAGGTTGATTGTGCTGGTACTCAAATTAAATGAGACCAGAGAAACCTTTGTTTGAGAAGTTAGGAAGTGATACATTAGTGAGTAATGTAAAGCAAGTGCTAATGCAACACCTTAAGGTGTATTACTGTAACTAGGTCTAAATATCTAAAAACAAAAAAGAAAGACTTAAAAACATAAAAACAACATGTTGAAGCGACTCATAAATATAATTATTTTCATATAAGAACAATACAATAAAATACCATACATGCCTAATACACTTCATCTATCACTTGAAGGTGTCGTACAAAACATAAAGAGGAATATAAAGAAACAATATAAACTAGACTACGTCTTCTTGCACGTGACTCCAAGCTCCATCTGTACACGTCTTCACCTGTATCCTGAAAAAGGGGAAACTTAAAGAAGTGAGACATAATGTCTTAGTGAGTGCTCTAAGGACTCTACGGATGGGTTAGACTCGTCTATACAGATAACCTTCATCATTTATCTCTCACGGCTTTAGCCTCATTAGGTCTCTCATAATTCTCCATACCTATGGTCTAGTACACACCTTTTAATCTTCAATACTTCTTGTGTTAACTACTCTCTCATTCTCCCAACTGTTATATTAGTTTACTATCTCATTCTCAACCTAAGAACTCTTTCTTACCCAAAACCCTTTCTAGTATTTAAACCCTTCGTGTTTATATTTTATTCTTCTTTCTTTTGATATTTAAAGTTATCCTTTAGGAGTTAAGTCTAAGGTCACAGACATTCTAAAATACTCTTGACACTCCATTAACACTTACATTGATACTCTTATTTGTTTTTATATTACTAGTCTCATACCTTTCTATTACGTTGTATGGCAATTCACCCTTTCTTTATCTCTGTTACAACTATTATTATCCAACTATAACCCTCACAACACTATCCTAGGGTCTAGCCTCTCACATATCCATAAGGTAGCAAGATAATCCTAATTATAAGCATACATTTATTTCACATCATTTGCCTAGTAATTAAGCATACACCACATTTTATTTTATGAAATAGGAACAATAGACGTGCATAATATGATCACATATTCATAACTTTGACATTTCATCATGAGAAACAATTACATTTTCATGTGTGTACACACTACACTAATCACTCATGAAGAAGGTCAGACAGACTTCACATAGTTACAATATAGCACATTTCAACATATCACACCATAACAAGATGTACATGCATGTTATGTTCCTAAACCACTACTCATGCACATGTGGTACCAACCTAAACTTTTCGAAAAGTAGACTAGGAGTAAATGCAAGCCATAAGAAGCGTCATCGGTATCGATGCCTTTGGCTTTCGCACCCTCAACTAGCATGATATCCCCCGGTGACTAGTCAGGGTTACCCAGTTTTGCCAGTACGCCCTGGCTCCATAGGATCAGCATGAACCATTAGAGTTTTCCCAACCGGATAATCCTAAAAGCTAGGGTTAGACAACCCATCACGGCCTCCCCCAGCCAGATTCTTACTTACTTTCCTCATCACATAACTCAAATGTTATGATGCATGGTCACATACAATGCTTGCAACTTTTCACAAGCTTTTATCATGAAACATTGACGTAAGTTCATATCACACTTAGTTTTCTCAAGGTGAATAACAATTACAAGTATAAACTTAACAAAGCATAAGAAAGAAGCAATAATGAATTAACAGCTGCAAAAAGGAATTTATAGGCAGAAAAAACAGGATAACGAAGATTGTATCCGCCCGACGGAACAAGAGGTCTGCTCGCACGGTCACTCCAACAGTGAACTTGCCTAGCAGATATTGAACCTTACCTAGTGGGTCTGCGTTAGGACCCAACCTGCCCAGTGGGTCCGCGCGCCAAGCGCCAACGCAAAATACAATTTTCGAAAATAAGTCGCCTAGCGGCTATCTAACCTCGCCGAGCAGATCAAAGGTATAAATTTTGATTTCTTTGTCCCATTGTCTTTATCTTTTAAATACTTTAAAACAAATAATTAAATTCTCGCTCACTTCTTCTACCTTGATAATTGGTCAATCTAATTTATAAACTCTTCACTCACTTACAATCCCCTCAAAACCCTAACTTAGGCATAAAGAGGGAAAAAAGGTAAATAGATAAACAAGGCATAACATAAATGGCAAGGAAGGACACATGGAGAGCACTCACCTTTAGGAACACGCAAATCTGAGTTCTAAGGCTTGGGTTCTCCAGTTTCTATTCCTTCTCTTTTTCTTCCTTTTTCTCCTCATTCTCTCTAACTTCTCTCTTCTTCTATTTTTTGATGGCTAAACCTAACCCTTCTTCTCTATTATCTTCTTATAACATGTGGGTAGGTATGTGGCTTAGTGGGCTTTAGTCCCCTATTGGGCCCTAAATGTTCTTTTGGGTTCTATGAAAACATTCTTACTAATTTCTAATACTAAGGTGTCGATAACAATAACACTAATAATAACAATAATAATAATATAATAACAACACCATAAGAAAGAATTAATAATAATAACAGCAACAACAACAATAAATATAATAACAATGATAGCAACAACAATAATAATAATAAGTTATCTAATAACAATAATTTTTAAGGCGTCTTTTGTCTAATAACACATGGGAGGGGTCTTACTAAGAGCTACCTCGTGGTTTATTTCTAGTACCTGAAATTTGGGGGGTTCCGCATAACACATTGCTAGGGAAGTTATAGTTTGGTACACTGCAGGATGAAAGGCAGAGACCCATGGTTAGGTCTAGAGGGTATGGTATCGAGTGATGAGCGTCCTAATGGCTAAGGTAGTGCTTTTGAGCCGGGATAATCACTTAACCAACTTGATAATCCTAACAATTGCTCAGCATCACTAGGATTGGTGAGAGTATACCTCTATAAATGGATATCCTAAATTGTTATTTTGTTCCTCAATGATGACGAGGACTGTACCATGTGATGATGTTGAGAGAGGTATATGTACTCCCAGTCACTTCCTAGGTTCTGTTAAGAACTATTACCCACTAATGGAAAGTATGGATCTATACCGTGTCAAGGATAGTATAACATAGAATAAACTTTAGGTTCTCCTTTTATTATCAACTGTGTTTTATTTGTATTGTGTGGTAGAATTCCTACCATACATGTAAAAGTGATATTAGAACAAATTACCTCATTCCATTATTTTTCATTTTATGCATGATTGATTGCGGTTAATGAAGACTCGACTGTTGATGAGGACTTATAGGGCTAGTTTGATAGTTTGTTATTTTATGGGATAGGAGTAGACGAACATTGCTTTAACTATGATCTTTTTGATGTACTGGGAATAAGTAGTAACTCTTTTGATGTATATTTTGATCTCCCTGTATTTCAGTAATTTTTCTGATTATGAAATCATGATGTACAATTTTACGATGAATACATACAAATTTTATTTTTTTTACTACCGTTTTCAAATTTTGTTAAATTTACAAATTTTCTATTATTAAAAATAGAGAAAAATTTTACTCATTTTAAAAAAGTAAATAAGTATGGGTTATGTTCAATATGAATGGGTGTCACATATATGTATATGTATGTATATCAATACACACACACACACCCCCATATATTACATATAAAGGTGTGTATATATATATATATATATATATATATACATATATACGTATATATACATACATATATACGTATAGACATATACATATAGACATATATACATACATACACACACACACACACACACACACACACACACACACATATATATATATATATATATATATATATATAAAATAATTTTTTGGTAATTCTATAAATAAAATTAGATTTATTGCAATTAATAAATTAGAATATACTCATATTGTTTTTAAGTTGATACTGGTAATTTATTTTATTATTAATCCCATAATACACATAGTTTATGAAAATGATAATATGAAGTTTTAGTTTTATAATAGCTATATATGTGTATATGTATACTTTCTTTAAAATTTAGTATATATACATATATACATAGTTTTATGCTCTTAAATGGTATATTTTGAGAATTTAATTAAATATTTGAGATGAAATATCTCCTATTACTAAAATTCTAATGATAATGAACCCATAAAAAAAAAAAAAACTCCTAGATATTAATCATTTGGATTTATATTTTATTCCTGTAGAAACATTGATTCTAAAAACATTATATAACTTGTTCTCCTATTTTCTTCTTTAATTTGATGTTCTTTGCATGACATAATTATACTTACTATAATATTTAATTATAATCACATTTACACTATTTTTATTGTATTCAACTAGGAATTCAATTTCCTTATTTATTTTTACAGTATCCAAGTCACACATCAAATTCTTTTATATATATGAAAAGAATAATTAAAATATCTCTATGTTGCTGCAGTGGTGTACGTGTAACAAGTCCACCCATTCTTTAATTATATACAAAACGTTAATTCCTTTTGAAAGAAAAGCAAGCCTACTTACGAAAATGCTAATTCCAATTCTGTAACTTTTCATTTAATTCATTTTGATATGTTAGTCTTATTGATAACCACGTGTGTTGCTTAACTTTCAATGCAAGTTGAAATAAATCCATTGAATGAGCAAATTAGTGAAAATATCTCCCTTACTCCGCCTATACATATTTAATATCAGTCACAAATACTAGTCAAACATTTATATATTGTTAACTCTCTTCAGCTAGCTTCACGTGGAAATAATCCAATTTCTTTATTTTAATTCACTTAATTTGATCTCTCTCTAGCTTGCTTATGCTACACGCACGTCCTTGCACTACACTTCCAACTACAACCGCGTGATCTTGCCCTTTAATTTCACCACACGTGGAGTGATAATCAACTCAACTTTCCAACAGGATTAATCAATTTTTTCTAAAAGTACTTATTCCTTCTCCCATGCGACTTGCTGAGCACGTCTAAGACTCATAGTTTATAATCAAATAATTTTTTTTATATATAAAAACCTTTCCTCTCTTTACAGTGTTTTCTTTGTTCCAGTATTCTTCCAAATCCAAATTTAATAGGGGATAGAAGCCCAACTTCCAAAAGCTGTACGGGCTCTTTTCTCACACAGCACCACCGAGTCTTCAATTTCATTTACCCTTCCAAATTCACGATCCCTGTTACAATATTTTTCTCACAATAGTTTTCTCTTTTTGCAAGCCTCATCTTTTCATCCTCTGTTCTCTCTTAACTTCTCCAACATTATCTCGTGGCCTCTGTTCCTCTCTTTAACACTCTTCATAAAATTTTTATTCCTCCACCAAATCAAGCCACCAAGTCATGTATCCTTCTATCTAACCATGGATCTAGTTTTACCTCTTCTTAAACTACAAAACCCCATGGTAATTTCTCTTTTCTCCTTCTATTTCATTTCTTGATCATTATTCATGCACTATTCATCATTTTATCTCTTTGTAACTTTTATAAAACTAATTGGTTCTTTGTTTGCTACTATATATTATGTTAGTGGGGAAGCAACAATAGACCCTTAAAGCAAGGGTGAAGCATGAAATTGGTCTTCCTTAAAAGATAATATATCCTGTTATTAATAAAGGTAAGGGGGTAGAAACTAGACTAATTTGATTTCAAGAATGATAATAGCCTAGATGGTAGTTTTGTTAAATTGTGTGTTGTCAATTTCATTTGTATGACTCTTGATGATTCTAATTATGATGTGCTTGCATGATTGGCCACATAGAGCTTAGTTGGGCCTTGTATGATATTCTTGATAATGGAATTGCTTGAAATATATGTCAATTGCTTGATTACAATGCTTAAAGATTAAATTACAAGTTGTTGAATTTTTACTGCAATAGAACAACCTCTGTTTTTTGTGTATAATTTCTTGTGTAGTTGGAAATTTTGCATGATTTTCGGTAGAGAGATGCCTCTGTATGTCTAGAACATCCTTGTAAAAACTTGTAATCTAATTTTATGGGATGAATATTTGGTGAATTTTGTTTGACAGCTGTTCTGTCAAATCTTGACAGCAACCAGTCATGAAAAAGTGCTCAATTGAACCATTAAATGATTTTATAAAAATTAAGAAAAATTATATTTAGAAACTAAACATATTGAAGGTTAAGACTGCAAAAGATGGTTGGAAGAAAAATTCATTTGCTATGCCAAAATGATCAACAAAAACAGGATATCATAATATGGTAGAAAACAGAAAATTGCTTATGACGGATATGGATTGAATAACGAATAATAATGACTTTGGTTATGAAAAGAAGAGGAAAATATGAATAATGTGATGTATTTTGGTGAACTAAGTTGATTGAATGATTGAATTGTTTTCGCTACCTATTGAGAGATATGATGAAATGTACCAAAACAGAGGAAGTTTTGCTAAACTTTCTAGAAAAGTATGAATGTTTATAATTGAATATATTGTTCTTGTGAATATTCATACATCATATGCATATGTATTGATGTTGTGAATCATGCACTGATGGCATGTGTTCTAGATGGGGAAGCCACAGTTTGGTACGCTGAGGAATGAAAGGCAGGGACCCACTTGTAGAGGTCTTGAGGGTAAGGTATCAAGCGGTGAAGGTCCCAATGGCTAGGGTAGCACCCTTGAGCCAGGATATTTGCCTGACTAAGATTGATAACCCCGACAACTGCTCAGCATTTTAGGATTGGTGAGAGTATACCTCTGTTTGGACTGTGAATGTCCTGAGCTGAAAGATTGCTCGTTCCCTCGATGATGAGGAGGTTGTACCTTAGTGTGAGAGAGGTATATTGTACTCCCAATCACTTCCCATAGATATTGATAACACTTAGTAGATTAGGGGCCCACATGCATTGCATTAACGAGTGTCTCAATAAAACCCCGAATTCGTGTGGTATAGGACGCATCAATTATGGATGGTAGTAGCACAAACGGACTTGTAGTGCTACCATTTGGATTTATTGAGTAACTAGCTAGAAATGATTGATGGATTGAAAAGAAAGACGATAGGTCATGCATCAAATCTTTATTTGTGTGTAGCACAGGAATGGGATGCATTATCTGTGCGTAATGACTATGATATTTACATATGTTGTGATAATGTGTTATGAATTGTGAATGTGCTCTCTACTGAATGTTGTAATGTTTAATACCTGATTTTACAGTTTATTGTATGATATGGCTTTGTTAATGTTTGTCATATTAATTATATGATATGAACTATGGTTTGGGCGGGTCTCTGGGTTTATTTGATTTCTTGGTTTCAAATTGTCTAGTTCTTGCCCTGATTAATCCGCCCCTTCCTTCATCTGTAGATGTTTGGAACGGAAATAGGGAGCGGATTGCCTTTTGATTTATACGTGAGCAGGTACATGGCTTAGGAATGCATGGTATTGACAAAAGAGTCACACTGACTTGAGGCATACATGGATCATAAGGCTTACAACCCCCAACTAAGATGGTATCAGAGTGGCGTGAAGTGTAGTTAAAGATGTAAAAGACCTATTCCTATGAAACGACGAGTTCATGGTTTGATTCTATAATACCAGATGTCAAAATAATCTGGTGTGGTGTCAAAATTGGTATTCCCTTGGGATTAGAATGGTAATGCTCTAATCTGAAGGAGTATCTAGTTGTGTAGTAAACTGTGTTATAACGTCATTAAAATGTAATGTAAACTCTTTTCATGTCAAGAATATGTAGCTGCATTTTTGTATAGTTTTAAATTGTATTTCATTTTTATTGGTATTTATTATCATAGTATTTTATTAATGGTTTGGTAGTAAAACTCTTATTTCATTTTACATGGAAAAAGATTTCACATTTTATATTATGCTACAATTTCAGTTTTAAAGGATTTAAAAAAAAATAAATCTATCTTAGTTTTTACTATTGAGCTATTAGAGCTCGAATTTGAGTTACAAAAATGTTGACAGTTAAGGGTATTACATGTTAAAGCAATTTAGGGTGATTGCGTTGTAAAGCCTGACGAAGTCGTGAAAAATACTTATAACCTAAGGTTGGTTAGTAAATACTTTCTGGGTGAAGGGACTGGACGTAGCTCTAGGTTGAGTGAACCAATATAAAAATTTTCTGTGTTTTTGTCTTCTCTATCCTTCTACTCAAAACGTTTTCGAACTTGTTTAAAATTGCAAAAGTTTTTTTAACACACAATTCAACCCCCCCTTCTTGTGCAAATCTTGCTCTTTCAATGGGTTTTATAAAGAATTGAGAAAAATCCTTGCAAGGTAAACAGTTATTCAACTTTATTAATTTTATTTAACCAATATGTTTTCTTACTGGTTAACTAAAAATAATGACAAATTACACATATTTTTGATAAATTGCAAGGAAACTGAAAATGATCCTGAAATGCAATCACAATTTGTTATTCTAATCAAGGAAGATTTGCAGATTACAAAGCAATAATTATTATAAGTGTAGATAAATAATATCTTTTTTTTTTTTTTTTTACTTTTATGTATGTTTACACTTATATACAACATAACATTTCATATGTTTTCTTAAAGTGTTATCCTGTCTTTTTTCTTTTTGCTTATGTGTTATCACTCAATATACGTGGTTTGATATTAGTGGTTATTGTCTTGACCTTTGCATATATATATATATATATATATATCAATGTTTTATTTTTTATACAATTTATATTTTGTATAGGTATTTAAATTTTTTAATTATTATAATATAGAATAAAATATTAATATAGTTTTAAAATTGGTATTATTTTTTTATTATAAATACTTAATTTTAATAACATAACTATTAATTAAGTTATTAATTTATTTTTAAAATTAACACTTTTAATCAATTTACTGCTCATTATTAAGAATCAATTTAGTTTATCAATTTGAGGATTATTAATGAGTTTTTAATATTAAGAATCAATTTGATGTTTATACACTAAAATTAATGACTATATTGCTTTTATTTTTGCTTTTTAAATGTCAAAAAATAAATTAATTGATAATGTTAATTTCAGAGACTAAATTAAATTTCACTTTTATCTTATATACATTCCATAACATTGTAAATATCTATCATTGTAAATGATATTTTAGAGATAAATCTTATAAATATTTTTCCTTACAATTTATCTATTGATTGCTATTTATTTTAATTATATAATATGAATAATTTTATGCATTTTTTATGATAATTAATTCTAATCATAAAATTTAGATATTAAAAATGTATAGACTAAAATATTAGTTATCTTAAGAGTTGTAACTACTATGTTTCTAATTCTAATTGATTGACAATTTAAAAAAATTTACACTATGTAAATTAAATTTTAAAAGTCAATGTTTACGCAGTTTGATTATGACTAAAAAGCATTTATCGAAGAGCATAGAATAGTTGAAAAGGTTGATTAGGTGTCTTTTCCTATTAAGATTATAGCCGTACATACAGGCACCATTAGGCTATTTCTTTCTCAAAAAAAAAATTAATGCACTTAATATGTTTTGATTGTGTCATTGTCACACTCAACCAAAAGTTGAGCCGTTAACTAGTGATAACATGTTTGATTAGAAGAAATTATGATTTGATGAAGATATTCATTCCAACTAGTAATTAAGTGCAACTTTTGTCCCGCAACCAATTTCTGTTCCATAATAGTGCAGTGTCAATGCTTTTTTTTTTCCCCTTAAATAGCAACGGATATTTATCTAAGAAACTGACGTTTATATATGAATTCCATAATAAAGGCAACACCATATATCACTGAATAATTTTAGAGAACAAGCTAGAATGAGAATTTTATTTGCTGCAATATACAGGCTGGCCAATAGCTGGTTGTGACTGATAGTAGTAGACTAGTAGTACACACGGTTCGTGGAAACTAAGTACATGACCGATATATTATTACTATTATTATTATTATTATTATTATTATTATTATTCTAGTACTGACACATACATATATATCTATAAAAATAATTTTTATCACTCCTATGAAATCATAGAAATAAAGAACGATACAAACATCTCCAATATTTCAGCCAGAGAGCAGGTCGATCGATGTGATTGGCTGTTCGGTATTGGTTAATTATTCCCCCCTTAATGGTTAATGACTTCATGGTGTTGGGGCATATCCTTGACCTCCAGGATATGGATAAGTAAGGGTAGGAGGAGGAGGTGGTGATGGGGTATAACCTCCACCACCAGTAAAAGGTGCATAACCACCAGGACGAGGGTAAAGTTTTCGCCCTGCACCGTATATATAAAAGGTGAATAAATAAATGAGACAAGAAAATAAAATAAGGAAGGATATTGTAAAACTAACAGTAACTTACCGAGTTTAATACTAGGTTGGGCAGCACTTCCCAGCTTAGAGGACATGAGTAGTAAAAGTATTGCTAAAAGAGTAGCAAATGACATTGGTTTGGAGGCACCGAAGAGGGACATTTCTAACAAAATCTATATATGTAAGTAATTGCAAGTTTGGGGGTGGAAGTATATCACTTTAAGAAGTTGTATTTATAGAGATGAAAGATGATTGGAGATGTTTTAGAAACGTGATCTTCCCGTCACTGACTGTTTCTTGCCCGCACCCTACTGCAGTGTCTAATGTTGGATGCATGCCCGCAGACCAATTCTTCGTCGCGTGTTGAGTCTATCCGATCGTCTTGTTTGGTGCTTCGCAGTGGACAGTAGTGCAGAAAAAAACACATTAAGTCGTTTGTCACATCGAATAAAATTAGTTCCAAGTAACTACTGCATATTTAATTCTACAGCTTGAAAAAACAATGCCTCTTGCATTGAATTGGATCAATAATTAATAATACAGATTCCCAATCAACGGCAAAAGGTAGGAAATATTAATGCACAAAGAATAAATCAATATCAAACCAAATATTATTGTGAACTTTGCAGTCAAAGCAAAGCAATATGTAATATGTGAAGATTGCTTTTCATGAAATTATTTAATTTGGCACACCGCATACCTTGTGCTTCGTTGCTACACTTTTTCATCAATAAAGTTTTTGCTTCACATGTTGGACTAAAGTAGTGAAACTAATTAAGAGTTAGAAGAGTTGTATTTTTATTACACTTTTTAACTTGAAGAAAGCATAAGTTCAAAATTCTAAGAAACTTGTAAGACAAATAAGCAAATTAATATTCTTTCTGTCTCATTATTTGTCACTTTGAATGTTTTAGTTTATCTTAATATCTGTGATTTAGAAAATAAAAAAAGTATTAATTATTTTTTCTAGTAATATATATCATTTAGTTTAAATACTCAAATGATTCACAACTATATTCTAATTCCTTTAATAAAAACATTTTTATCAAAGAAAAATATTTATTATTGTAATTTGCGTAATTAATAATTCTTTTAAAAAAGTGTACATTATTTTAAAAGGCAATATGTGATGGAGGGAGTATTCTACCTTTATCCGTTTTTATTTGTCCAGTTTAAGCTAGTAACGAGTAAATTAAGAAATGTCTCTAAAAAAAAGTAAATTAAGAAATGTGATAAATCTATATTTATGTAGATTTATAGAGCAAGTTCATATGATTTTTGCATTATCTCATTGGAAATTTTTGAGAAAATAGACCATTAATAAAGGATTTCATGTGATGTGTGTTTCTAAGCTTTTATTTAAAATTACATGTATTGCCTTAATTTTGTTGAATTTTATGTAGGAAGTTAGTTGAGTAAAGAAAAGAAATCCAGTCCACAGGTATAGAGGAGTAATATACTTATCAAGTGGGCTTAAAAGAAGCTTATAAGCACGAGAACGGACCAAAAAGGAGACTTGAAGCACAAAATGGAGTGCACAAGTTGCACCCTCCCGGCGGGACTTGCCTTGGTATTTCGCCGAGTGGGTTGGATAGCCTGCCCGACGTCAAAGCGAAGCGAATTTCGAAAAAACCGCCCAGCGGGTTTTGAAAACCCGCTGGGCGGGTCCGAGGTCTAAGTTTTAATTTTATTTAAATTTTAATGGACCTAGATTGGGCAAAATGGACCGGGGTTAAGTCTTCTACTTCAAAATTCTAAAATTATATTACAAATAGCAAGGAGCAAAGCAAAAGGGGGACCCCTGTCTTATCCTTATTCTTTCTGGAATTCTTCCTTTTTTAGGTCTTTGGCTTTTGGAGAAAAATTCTTGAAGGACAATAGGATACTCAGAGTTAGAAACTGGAAAAAAACCTTTTTTTGTAAAAGATTTCTTCTTTTTTTCCCTTGGATGTATTTCTTTAAAATTATGATATCTCTTCTTGCCATGAGTAGCTAATTTTCTTGTTAGGGTTGTGCTGCACTCAGTGTTTGGAACCCCTAAATGTTTAATTTTAGTTGAATTCTTGTTTCTATTTAGTCAATTAGATTGGTCTACTGTTTTTTATTTTCTTACTTGGAATTGATCATCTCCTATATGCTTCGAATCGATTAATTGAATGACGGCCGTACCGCAATTAATTGGTAGACGTGTAGGGTAATCAAATTAGGTTGTCATATGATCAACCTTCATTCCTAATTTCCAATTGGATTAAATAATTAATTTAATCCTCCCTTTTTATTTCCTATGCCTTCCTATGATTTTAATATCTCATATGATCAACTAGGAAATTAACTTAGAAAAGACTATTGCAATTTATGACTAACAATTGACAATAAAATTCGTAGGAGAATATTGGTAATTGACGAATAGTAAGAGGTTCAATTAGAATTAGATGTGAAGGAACTTAAGAGCACGAAGGAAATCACAACCCTAAGCCTATCTTTTTCTGAATTTTTCTCTACTTACCATTGTTTGTTTTACAATTCCTATTTCACGTTTATCATTATTGAATCAACCTAGTACCTATTTAATTTACCTAAACAATATAGAATCTTTGGAAACTAGTAATCACCATTCAGTCCTTTAGATTCGATATCTGAACTCACGTCCTTTTGTTACTATTGCGATAAGGGTACGCCTGCCCTTGAGCGTATTTTTAGCGCATCAAGTTTCTGGCGTCGTTGCCGGGGACTAATTGTGTGATATTAGAAAAAGAAAATTCTCATTGATTTAGGCATTTTACTCTTTGTTAATAATTTCTTTTTAATTTTCTTTATTTTATTTTCCTTCATTTTTGTTTTGCAAGATTTCTCTAGTTTTGTTTTTCTGTTGTTTATGCTAACTTGCTCTAAAAGGCTTGTCTTACAATGAGAATTTCTTTGTTAATAATTTCTTTTTAATTTTCTTTATTTTATTTTCCTTCATTTTTTGTTTTGCAAGATTTCTCTAGTTTTGTTTTTCTGTTGTTTATGCTAACTCGCTCTAAAAGGCTTGTCTTACAGTTTGATTTTGAAGTTGAAAGGACAACTCGCAGGTTAAGGAAGAAGTAGAGAACAAAAGACATTATGGTTGAACAACCGGAACAACCACAGAGGACTTTGCAAGACTATTTTTCTCCTACCATTGGGGTGGCTGACAGCATTCGTCGCCCCACGGTGGAGGCAAATAATTTTGAGCTTAAGCCTACACTTCTTGCCATGGTGCAGAATTTTGGACAGTTTAGGGGCTTGCCTACTGAAGATTCCCTGGGCCACTTGAAGAAATTTCTCAGGATCACCGACACCGTGAAGTATAACGATGTCACCCAAGATGCTATTAGACTGGGGTTGTTTTTGTTCTCTCTAACGAATAGGGCATTGGCTTGGCTAGCTTCATTGCTAGATGGGTCCATCACCACTTGGGAGCAATGCACCAACAAGTTTCTTATGAAGTATTTTCCTCCAGCCAAGTTCAACAAGCTGTAGAAGGACATTATGAATTTTGTCCAATTCGAACAAGAATCCTTGTTTGAGGCCTGGGAGTGGTTCCAGGATTTACTTAGGCAATGCCCACACCATAGCTTCCCAACGGGGCAGCTAATTCAGATCTTTTATAGTGGGATCTCCACTCAAAATAGGACTAGCATTGATGCAGCTTGTGGAGGAACCATTTTGAAAAAGTCACCTAATGAGGCCTTTGCTATCATTGAAGACATGGCCTCTAACAATTAACATACCTCCTTTAGAAACAGGCACATTTTAAAGAGACCTGTAGGAGCTTATCAAGTTGAGTCCAGCACATCTTTAGACCATAAGCTTGATGCTATCACTAAGCAGCTGGAGACAATCATGCACGCACAGACTCATCTCCTATCTCCCACCGCCCCTCCCTCTAGTATGTAATCAATGTGGAGTGACTGGGCATAAAGGGAAAGACTGTCAAATGAGAAATTTCTTTGCTAAGGCCGTTGAGGAAGCCAATTATGCAGGCAATTCAAACAGGAACCAAGGAGACCCATACTCCTCCATTTACAACCCAACATGGAGGAACCACCCTAACTTCTCATGGGGTGGACAACAAAAAGAAAAAAATTCCAATCAAAATATCTACAGACCCCCACACATGCAAAACCAGGGTCCAAGACAGGAAGAGAAAAGGCCCAACCTGCAAGACACCATGATGCAATATATGGCCAAGACTGATGACCATTTCAAGTCTTTGGAGACACAGATAGCAAACTTGACTAATTTATTGTCTCAGAGGGCTCAAGGTTGTTTACCCCACTCAGACTGAGCCCAACCCAAAAGAAGATGTGAAGGCCATTACTCTTAGGAGCAGGAAAGAATTGGAGGGCCAACCAAAAAAGAGAAGCAGGCACCACCACAGACAGGAGATAAGACTCTTATTGAGGAGAGTCATGCTAAACAAAGAGAAAAAGGTATTGTGATTTCTGAGCCAGAAAAGGTATGTGCTCCTTTTCCCCGTAGATTGAAAGATGAGCAAAAAGATAAACAATTTTTGAGATTCCTAGAAATCTTTAAGAAATTGCACATAAACATTCCCTTTGTTGAGGCAATTGCTCAAATGCCTAAATATGCCAAATTTTTGAAAGAAATTATTTCAAACAAAAAGAGATTAGAAGGCTTTGAGCTGGTGCAACTCAATGAGGAATGTTTAGCTGTGGTGCTTAAAAAGTTGCCCCCTAAGCTTAGAGACCCAGGGAGTTTTACAATTCCCTGCACTATAGGCAACTTTTATTTTGAAAAAGCATTGTGTGACTTGGGAGCCAGTATTAATTTGATTCCTTTTTCTGTTTTTAAGAAACTGGGGATGCAAGAACCCCAGCCTATTAACATTTCTCTTCAGCTTGCAGATAGATCCATTTCCCATCTAAGGGGGATAATAGAGGATGTACTGGTGAAGGTGGATAAGTTTGTCTTCCCTGCTGATTTTGTAGTGTTAGACATGGAAGAGGATAAGGATGTCCTTATCATTTTGGGGCGACCTTTCCTCAACACTGGAGATGCATTGATAGATGTTCGGCAGGGAAAACTGACTTTGAGACTGGGTGATGAGGAGGTGATATTTAGGGTGTTCGATTCTTTAAAGAACCCTTCTTATTTTACCTCCTGTAGCTTTGTGCAGGCAAGGGATGTGACAGAGGCATTGGTGGGTAGTGTTTTCCCAGGAGCAGGGATAGAGGACCCCCTAGAAAGAGTTCTCATTCTAGAGGACTCAGTCTGGAATGTATGTGTTGAGCAAGAAGAGATATTGATGTTTCTTCAAGCTCGCCAAAGTACCAAACCTTGGAGAAATCAAGGGTTTAAAGAGTTGGAGAGGGGTAATGGGCCAAAGCCTAAGCCCTCTATTGAGGAAGCTCCTGTGCTGGAATTGAAACCGCTTCCCTCTAACTTAAAATATGTTTTTCTTAATCCTCCTTCCTCTTTGCTTGTGATTATTGCTGCAGGATTATCTGATACCATGGAGGAAAACTTGCTGCGAGTTTTGAGAGACAACAAAAAAGCCTTTGGGTGCACGATCCATGATATTAAGGGCATCAGTCCTATAGTGTGCACCCATAGGATATACATGAAGGAGGACTATAAGCCCCGAGCACTATCTCAGCATCGTATGAATCCCAACATGAAGGAGGTAGTCAAAGGAGAGGTGATAAAGTTGTTGGATGCAGACATTATTTACCTAATCTCTGATAGCAAATGGGTAAGTCCAGTCCAATGTGTCCCTAAGAAAGGAAGCACCACGGTTATGGAGAATGAGAAGAAGGAATTAATTGCGGTAAGAAAAACCACTGGGTGGCGGATGTGCATTGACTATAGGAAGTTAAATGAAGCCACCCGGAAGGACCATTTCCCTATCCCTTTCATTGATCAAATGTTAGAAAAATTAGCGGGACATGCATTTTACTGTTGTTTAGATGGGTATTCTGGTTATATGCAAATACCATTGGCACCTCAAGATTAAGAAAAAACCACTTTACTTGCCCATATGATACTTTTGCATATAAGAGGATGCCTTTTGGGTTATGTAATGCTCCTGCCACCTTTCAAAGATGCATGATGGCAATATTTTCTAATTTAATTGAGAATTGCATAGAAATATTTATGGATGATTTTTCTGTGTTTGGTTTCTCTTTTGATAAATGCTTGAGTAATCTAAATTTGGTTCTAAAAAGGTGTAGGGACACTAATTTGGTGTTAAATTGGGAAAAATGTCAATTCATAGTGCAAGAGTGCATTGTATTGGGGCATAAGGTGTCCCCTAGAGGCATTGAGGTTGATCCCGCCAAGGTAGAGGTGATTGCAAAATTACCTCCGCCCAATTCGGTGAAGGCGATTAGAAGTTTTTTAGGACATGTAGGTTTTTATAGGAGGTTTGTAAAAGATTTTTCTAAAATTGCAAAACCCATGACAGACCTCCTGGCCAAAGAGGCCACTTTTGAATTCTTTGAAGAGTGCCTAAGGGCATTCAACTTACTAAAGGAGAGACTTATTAGTGCTCCTGTGGTGGTTGCCCCTGACTGGTCTATATCTTTTGAGCTAATGTGTGCTGCTAGTGACACTGCTGTAGGGGCAGTTTTGGGCCAAAAAAAAGATAAGGTGTTCCACACCATATATTATGCCAGTTGTACTCTGGATGAAGCCCAGAAAAATTACACCACCACAGAAAAAGAGATGCTAGCAGTAGTGTTTGCTTTTGATAAATTTAGGCATTATTTAGTTATGTCTAAAGTTATTGTTTACACTGACCACTCTGCTATTAGATTTTTATTGAATAAACGGGATGCTAAACCTCGGTTGATCAGATGGATACTCCTTCTTCAAGAGTTTGACTTAGAGATTCAGAGAATCTGGTGGCAGACCACCTATCCTGCCTAGACCACAGTGTGATGCAGCCTACTGATAAAGGAGAGATAAAGGAGTTGTTTCCTGATGAACGACTCCTAGCTGTTTCTCACATCTTTCCCTCTCCATGGTATGCAGATATAGTGAATTACATTGCTTGCAAGATCTTTCCAGAAAACTACACCTACCAGGAGAAAAAGAAGCTGCTTTATGATGTGAAGCATTACTTTTGGGATGACCTTTACTTGTTCAAGGTATGTGGGGATGGCATGGTAAGACGTTGTGTTTCTTTTGATGAGGTAAATTCTATCCTTACTCATTGCCACTCTAAGGAAGCTGGAGGCCACTTTGGGCCAACTAGAACCGCCTACAAAGTACTGCAGTGTGGTTTTTATTGGCCCACTATTTTCAAAGATTCTCATAATTTTGTAAGGGCCTGTGATAGCTGCCAAAGAGTTGGAAATATTTCTAAGCGTCATGAGATGCCCCAAAACAACATGCTTGTCTATGATTTGTTTGATGTGTGGGGAATAGACTTCATGGGTCCTTTTCCCAAATCTTTTAATAATGAGTACATTTTGGTTGCTGTAGACTATGTTTCTAAGTGGGTGGAAGCTATAGCCCTTCCCACTAATGATGCTCAGAGTGTTGTAAAATTCTTAAAGAAAAATATTTTTACCCTTTTTGGCACACCCCAAGCAATTATTAATGATGGTGGCACACACTTTTGCAATAAGTAATTTGACAATCTTTTGAGCAAATATGGTGTGATACATAAGGTGGCTACTCCCTATCACCCACAAACTAGTGGGCAAGTGGAAATCTCTAACATGGAGTTGAAAAGAATTTTAGAAAAGACCGTGAGTGCATCCAGAAAAGACTGGTTTTTAAAATTGGATGATGCGCTCTGGGCTTATAGAACTGCATTTAAAACTCCCATTGGCATGTCTCCTTATAGATTAGTCTTTGGAAAAAACTGTTATTTGCCTGTTAAGCTAGAACATAGGGCACTTTGGGCCCTTAAGTTTCTTAACTTTGATTCTGAGCTTGCAGGTAAAAATAGGCTGCTACAGCTAAATGAGATGGATGAGCTTCGTTTTGAAGCTTATGAAAATGCTAAGCTATATAAGGAAAGGACTAAAAGGTGGCATAATAGGCACATACAAAGTTGCGAGTTCCATGTGGGAGAAAAAGTTCTTATTTATAACTCGCGCCTGCGCCTTTTCCCAAGTAAATTGCGATCTAGGTGGTATGGACCGTTTGTAGTGACCCAAGTGTTTCCTTATGGTGTGGTGGAAGTGGCCAAGGAGGATGGCACCACCTTTAAAGTAAATAGGCACCAAGTGAAGCACTATGAGGAAGGTTTACTCTAGGTGAAATACATCACTCTTCTCAAGAGTTGATACTCTTGGGTTTCGTCAGGCTCGCGACGTTAAACAAGCGCTTCCAGGAGGCAACCTGTAGTGCTCCATTTCTTTTTTAAAGGTATGAATTTCTTTCCCATTTACTCTAATTGCCTACATTTGAGGTTGTGTTCTTCTTTCTCTTATTTATTTTTATTTATTTTATTTATTTTTTTCTTTCTAGTTTTTTTTATTGGTGCTTTTTTCACTTGATTTGGTTGCTTAAGTACTTTTAGGGCATGTTCCAGAGATTTGCAACAGCTGCAACAACATTTTGGACTTCTGGAGATGATGTTGATGATAGTTATTAAGGCAGTTACTGATGGCTGTCTCCAGTTGTAAGGATTGGGTTGTACTCTAGACAAGTCTTTCCTTATCTTTTTACTTTCTTATTTTTTTTCATGTCTATTGGCTTGCTGTATTGAACCATTTCCTGTGTGTTCATGTAATGATTATGTGACGCCTTTGCTTCATCTCTTATTTTATCATCATTATTGACTGTTGCTTGCTATTGTATGCTCTATAAATTTAGTTGTCACTCCACTTTATACGTCACTCACAATTTGATACACATGACCCTTTACAGTATTGCCTGTTAACACTTGCTAGTCTTGAATCTGTCTGTGCTTTGTGGTTTCTTTACTCTCATCCATGTGTGGGAATTGGGCCTAAACAGATATTTTTTTTATTCGGTGTGTTTTCTTCTTTGCATGTTATTTGCTTTAGAACTTGACTTGATTCTTTTTTTTCTTGCTTGATTTGTTCACACATATATGATAGAGGCACATTTCTTCTTTTTGAGCTAGGGCCAAATTTTAGCCACCTTGTATAATCACCCTTTGCTAGCCCCCTTGAGCCTTATTTCGTTTGTTCTTTAAATTACCTCTTTACAAACCTAAAAGTGAAAAACAATTTTGTCCCTCTTAATTGGAATTAAGATATCTGCTCTTACATGCTACTTGGGGCTAAATTCTAAATTTGGGGTTGCTTGAGGACAATCAACGACTTAAGTTTGGGGTAGGGTACAATAATATTAAACTTTTCTTCTTACAAATTTGTATAGTTAAAAAAAAAAGTTGAAAAAAAAAATAGACAAAAGAAGAAGAAGAAGAAGAGAAGTACAATTTTCTTTAAGTTTATATTTTCTGTTACCGTAAATAAATGGGGTTGAAAACTTGGCAAGCACAAAATATTAATGCCAAGGGATGAATAATAGTGATAAAATGATTATGATGATGCCTATTTCAATTGCTTAGCCTAGTTCTAAATATTTTTACCCACTAGTGACCCTAGCCCCGTTACAACCTAGAAAGACCTCTTGAGTGAGTTCACTTGTTTTGTAATATTAATTTTAGATTCTTGTCAAGCATATGGTAGGAATAATATGTGATGATGTTGAGTGTAAACAGAACCCAAATTTTGGTGAGTTGAGTGAAAACACTTAATCCTGAGAAGAGTAAAGTAGGTAGAGAGTACAGGCAGAGGATTTACTATTTTGTGTTAACTTGTTTTATTTTTGGAGGTAATTGTGACTCTTAAGACTGAGTTGACTAAATATATATGTGAGATTGTTCTAAAAGAAATGGGCAACTATTAATTGTGATTGATTGAAATTATATTTGAATTGAGGTTAAGGGATATACTCAACCCCTTTGTGCAAGTTATTTCTTGCTTGAGGACAAGCAAAATCTTAAGTTTGGGGTTGTAATAAATCTATATTTATGTAGATTTATAGAGTAAGTTCACATGATTTTTGCATTAACTCATTGGAAATTTTTGAGAAAATAGATCATTAATGAAGGATTTCATGTGATGTGTGTTTCTAAGCTTTTTATTTAAAATTACATGTATTGCCTTAATTTTGTTGAATTTTATGTAGGAAGTTAGTTGAGTAAAGAAAAGAAATCCAGTCCACAGGTATAGAGGAGTAATATACTTATCAAGTGGGCTTAAAAGAAGCTTATAAGCACGAGAACGGACCAAAAAGGAGACTTGAAGCACAAAATGGAGTGCACAAGTTGCACCCTCCCGGCGGGACTTGCCCTGGTATTTCGCCGGGCGGGTTGGATAGCCTGCCCGGCGTCAAAGTGAAGCGAATTTCGAAAAACCGCCCAACGGGTTTTGAAAACCCGCTGGGCAGGTCCGAGGTCCAAGTTTTAATTTTATTTAAATTTTTAATGGACCTAGATTGGGCAGAATGGACCGGGGTTAAGTCTTCTACTTCAAAATTCTAAAATTATATTACAAATAGCAAGGAGCAAAGCAAAAGGGGGACCCCTGTCTTATCCTTATTCTTTCTGGAATTCTTCCTTTTTTAGGTCTTTGGCTTTTGGAGAAAGATTCTTGAAGGACAATAGGATACTCAGAGTCAAAAACTGGAGAAAAACCTTTTTTTTGTAAAAGATTTCTTCTTTTTTTCCCTTGGATATATTTCTTTAAAATTATGATATCTCTTCTTACCATGAGTAGTTAATTTTCTTGTTAGGGTTGTGCTGCACTCAGTGTTTGGAACCCCTAAATGTTTAATTTTAGTTGAATTCTTGTTTCTATTTAGTCAATTAGATTGGTCTACTGTTTTTATTTTCTTACTTGGAATTGATCATCTCCTATATGCTTCAAATCGATTAATTGAATGACGGCCGTACCGCAATTAATTGGTAGACGTGTAGGGTAATCAAATTAGGTTTGTCATATGATCAACCTTCATTCCTAATTTCCAATTGGATTAAATAATTAATTTAATCCTCCCTTTTTATTTCCTATGCCTTCCTAGGGTTTTAATATCTCACATGATCAATTGGGAAATTAACTTAGAAAAGACTATTGCAATTTATGACTAACAATTGACAATAAAATTTGTAGGAGAATATTGGTAATTGACGAATAGTAAGAGGTTCAATTAGAATTAGATGTGAAGGAACTTAAGAGCACGAAGGAAATCACAACCCTAAGCCTATCTTTTTCTGAATTTTTCTCTACTTACCATTGTTTGTTTTACAATTCCTATTTCACATTTATCATTATTGAATCAACCCAGTACCTATTTAATTTTACCTAAACAATATAGAATCTCTGGAAACTAATAATCACCATTTAGTCCTTTGGGTTCGATATCTGGACTCACGTCCTTTTGTTACTACTGCGATAAGGATACGCTTGCCCTTGAGCGTATTTTTAGTGCATCAAAATGCAATTAATGTCCAATTTTGTTAAAAATATTTTTGAACTTTATGTAATAAATATCCTTTATTTATTTTAGGAGAATGTTAGTAAGTATTTTTAAGACAAGAATAAAAAAAAGGTTATTATGAAAAATTGTTTCTAATACACTTTCTCACAATTTACAACGCAATCTCATAGTATTTTTCAATTAAAAAGTTGTAAAAATCACTTAGAAATAGAAAAGATAGAGAACAAAAAGAACGAGAAAATGAAGAGAATTTTATCATATTTTCATAAATAAGGTAGCCTATTTATAGTTACAAAGTTGTAACTCAACGATTATATAGATGGTGTAATGTCCTAAGGTGAAATAAAAATAATCATAATTTACTAGGAAATACGGACAACCACTATTAAATATTCATGACACTCCTCCTTAGATGTCTATTATTTGAGAATATGCATCATTAAAACCTTATTGGAAAAAAATCCTATGAGAGAAAAAACCTAGTTATAGTGAATAAAAAAGAATACATCATTCTTTAATATGTTATCATATATTGTCTCATTAAAAACCTTGCCAGAAAAACTCAATGGGACAAAATCATAGCGAAGAGAAAAAAGAGTGCAAAACGTATTTATTTCTCTCCCCCATGTAAATAGTAATCTTTAAGACGCAAAGGTCAATTTTGTGTATTAGTTGCTCAAAATTTTTACTTGACAGTAACTTTGCAAGAGATCTCCTAGATTCTCATATGAACAAACTTATTGAATGGTAATATCACAAATCTTTTGAAGATCACGAGTGAAGAAAAATTTCGGTAAAATATGCTTTGTTCTATCTCCTTTAATGTATCTTTCTTTCAACTAGGCAATACATGCAACATTATCTTTACATATGATTGTCGATGTCATTTTTCCTGAAGATAAATCACGAGTTTCTCACACATGTTGAACCATAGATATCAACCAAATACATTCTCTACTTGCTTTGTGTAATGCTAAAATTTCTACATGATTAGATAAGGTGACTGTTATGATTTGTGTCGTGGATAGACCACCATGAAATGAATTTACCACTGCATGTAAACAAATATCCTTTGTGGTCTACTGTTATGAGGATCTAACAAATAACTTGCATCTACATAACCAATTAGATTTGACTTGGAAATATTTGAATAAAACAAGGCTACATCCATTGTACCTCTAATATAACAAAGTATATGCTTGGCTTCATTCCAATGTCTTCTTGTAGGTGAAGAACTATATCTTGCTAATAAATTGAGGACAAATGATATATCAGGTTTTGTATAATTAGCAAAATATATTAGTGCTCCTATAGCATTAAGATATGGTGCTTCAAGACCAAGTAGGTCTTCTTCTTTTTTCTCGAAGTCTAAAAGGATCTTTATTCACATCTAGAGACTCTACAACCATTGAAGTGTGCAATAGGTGTGATTTGTCTACATTTTAAGCACTTTTTCTACATAAGTTTTTTGATGCACAAAAATTTTGTTATTTAAATATTCAATTTGTAATCCCAAGCAAAACTTTGTCCTTCCTACGTTCTCCTTCTCAAACTCTTTCTTGAAGCAATCTATAGCTTTTGTAAGTTCTTCAAGAGTTTCAATAATATTTATGTCATCTACATAAACAACAATTATGACAAATCCATTTTTGGATCTTTTCATAAAAATACATGGACAAATGAAGTCATTTTTATATCTTTATTTTAGCAAATACTCACTAACATAATTATACCACATGCGTCCAAATTGTTTTAGTCCATAGATAGATTTATTCAATTTTGTTAAGTAATTTTCTCAAGAACACACATGGTATATCTTGGGCAAATTAAATCCTAGGCTATACCAACATCCATTAGATGTAAATTGAGCCCTTCAAGTGTGACAAAACTAATTAAGTATAAAAAGTACTTGTATCAACTACAGTTGAATATGTCTCTTCAAAATCACTGTTGGATGTTTGTGAAATTCCTTAAGCAACAAGTCATGCTTTGTAATCTCACAATTTCACTCTTCTGATGTCATTTTTGTACAAAAATTCATTTGTATCCAACTGATTTTACACCTTTAGGTATACGGACTACATGTCCAAAAACCTTTCGCTTAACAAGCAAGTATAATTTTGCCTTAATAGCATCTTTCCATTTCGATCAATCATTTCTTTGTCAACAATTCTTAATATACTTTGATTCTTGATCCTTGATCCTTAATATCATTTATTACATTTAGCGCTACACTATATGCAAACACATCGTCACGTTGTCTTCATTTTGGTTCCATTATATTCTATTCATGACATAATTTATTAAGATCTATTTATTTTCACTAATTTTAGGTACCTAGGTTTTGTTTGGAAATGAAACATTAATTATGTGTGAGAAATCTTTTAGAGTTTCTATATCCTAAATTTAGCCATCTTGTTGTTTAGCTTATTTCCTTGTTTAAGGATTTTTATCTTTGGAACCAATGGGTTTATCGCAAGTCATGCGTGTTTGAAACTCATTTTCAATATTAGATTGTCTAAGTGGGACGTCAATTTTTATTAGAGTATTAACAATTAATACATATGACTTAGTCATTCTTTTTGGGTTACTGAATCCATTTGGTAATTGATTAGATAAGCTTTGTAAATGAATTATCTTTTGAACTTTCAGTTCATATTATTTTGTATAAGGATTAAGATGAGATAGATAATTCATTCCAAATAATCTCCTTTTCCAACTACTTATTCTCTCCCCTAAAGTTAGGAAAACTAATTCATCAAAATGACAGTCAACAAATCGAGTCGTAAATAAATCTCTTGTTGATGGTTCAAGATATTTTATATAAATCGAGATTTACACCTAACATATATTCTCAACCTTCTTTGAGGACTCATCTTAATGCGTTGCGGTGGAGCAATTGGAACATATACAACACATCCAAAAATTCTTAAATGAGAACGATTAGCTTATTGACCAAAATCCAATTGCAAAATGGAGGACTTGTGATAACTTGTTGGTATGATGTGAATCAATACAATAATATGCAAAATTGTATGTTTTCAAGTAGAGATAAGAAGTTTTGATCTCATAAATAATGGTCTTGTAATCAATTTTTAGATGCTTAATAAATAATTCTACAAGTTTATTTTGTGTATGAACATGTGTTACGATGTTCAATATAAATTCCAATAGACATACAATATTCATTAAAAGCATGAGATATAAATCCACTAGCATTATCAAGACAAATTTTCTTAATTGGATAATTGGGAAAATGAGCTCTTAGTAGAATTAATTGAAATAGCAATATCACATACTTTTAGCCATCTAGTTAATACATCAAATAAAATCGTAAAATAATCTAAATGGTCCATATGGTGAGTGTAGCGGTTCATAAATATCACCCTGTATTGTTTTGAAAATTAGAGATTTATTCCTAATTGTTGGTGATGTTTGAATTATTGACTTCCTTTAAAAACAAGCAATACATGAGAAATTATTGAATTGAAGAATTTCTTGGCTCTCAATGGGTATCCACATGAATTTTTAATTATTATGTCATAATAGACCTGGGATGTCCCAATTGGTTATGCCTAATAACAAACTTATTTTAATCCATAAACTTCTTGTTTACAATAATATGTGTTTCAATTGTATTAATATACATGTAGTACAAAGTACAAACCATAGGAAAAAGTGGGTAATATTTTTCCAATACATTTTTTTTATCCAAGTTAAGTCTTGCGATATAAAGATACTCGATATTTTCTTCATTTTTTGTTTCAATATGATATCTATTTAGATGAATATCTTTGAAACTTAATAAGTTTCTATGAAATTTAGAAGAATATAATGTAGTATCATTATGTAACTTTATTCCTCTAGGTAACAATACATTACCTCTTCCAGAGTGTTCAATTATATTTGTAGTACAGGGTATAGTACTAACATTAACTTCTCACACTAGTAAACAAGAGAAAAAAAATATTCTTAAGAATTGTGTGAGTCAATTGAAATAAACGAGATACACATAAGAAAAGGGGGTGAATTGTGTGTATGTGTACTTAGAAAACTTTTCACAAATAAACTTGTTTGATATAATACTACTATTGAAAATGGATTGTCCAAAGTAAAATGTGCACAAAGATAAAGGGATAAGGGATAAGAAAAGGTACACAACAAGTTTTATACTAGTTCACTTTTCAACTAAAAGCTACATCCAGTCCCTTCTACATGAAGGCTTTCCACTAAACAACAACACTTACAACAAGTATTCTTCACAACCTCTTTAGGCCTTACACCAAACGTAATCTCAACCCGAGATTACTTACAATAAGTATTCGATCTTTTTCACTAAGTCTTTTCAAGCTTTCAAAAAGTTCTTTGTAGGTTAACTCATACAAGTGAGGATATGAAACTTAAGTTCATATTATAAAGTTTTGTTACAAAGAGTATGAAAATGTAAGCGCTATAAGCATTGTCCAATAACTTAGAGTTTTCAAAGAAATATAGCAAGCTTGTTCAAATAACAACTCCATACTTCTTCATCGACAAAAATCTCTTGTATAATCGAAGATGAAGATATCCATTGGAGGGAAATTTCTTCCCGTTCTGATGGTGCACTAAATGCATGAGATACATTCTTCACGCTATATTAAAAACTTTTGTCCTTTTGAGTAAGAGAGAGAGTATGATGTAAACAACTTCTCAAACAAATATACTCGAAAGGTATACTATTTCTCTAACATTTCAAAAGTTCTTTGTGCATCTCTCTACTTTTCACACATTGGGAAGGCTTATGGCTGATAAGTTGACCTGCTTTGTGCTTTTAAGGTAATATGTTTCAGAACTTATCAGAACATTTAAATCGAAACATTTTTGCATGATTAAAAGACTTAGCCAATTTTCAAAAACTATTTTCAAATAGAGCGTATAGGCTTTTTGTAATATACGTATTGATAAGACAATAAACCAAGTTTGAAATACTTTTTGGATGCTTTGCTTAAAACAAGTTGGATGGTCTTATCGCAAAACGTTGGATGGTTAGCTTAATAAAACTTTGGAGGTTATGTTGCAAAAGCATTGGGCGACTATGATAAAGACATGTTAATGAACTGCTTTTGTTTTAAGAACGTTTATCATGAAAACTTACATATTTTTAAGATTATTCTACACATGAAATGCACTTGTTAGTCAAATACAATTTTAATGACTTTTGTTATCATCAAAACTATTTAGGGCTTAGACGCTTCATACATCTTTGGATCCACCAATTGCACTATCAACGAGACACATATCTTCATTATTGATGCTAGTGCTAACATTCATTCTTCATAAAAACAAGGAGTATAAGTAATTAATATAAGAAAATATTATATAGATTTATAAAATATATTTAGAAAAATAATAATCTTATAAGTAAATTATTTAATGCTTAGAAATAAAAAGACGCATAAAGTTCAATAACATCAAAGTATAAAAAATTCAAAACATATTAAACATAAAGTTCAATTTATCTCAACATATTAAACAACTCATTTTTTATTCAATTAAACATATATATATATATATATATATATATATATGTGCTCACCATGAGGACGAAATTATGGTCAAGGTTAATTTATCTCATTTTTCATTTGATATGCTTCACATTTTCATATAAAGAATAGCAATCTCCACATTTTGTTGTAGACAAAAATACTCCTTAGCTTCTCTAAAAAATAAATTAAACTTAAGCAAATGTTAAATTCCCTTGATAAGTGTTATATACTCAATAACATGACCTTTAAATTTATTAACATTTTGGTCAATTACACTTGTACTCATTCAATGTATAAATAGAATAAGAGTTTGATTTTAATGAAAAAAGTGCTATGAATATTTATGAATATTGATGTGTGGCTATCCATATTCATTATACATTATGTTTATTTAATTTCTCCTTAATACTATTAAACTATTTGTAACCGTTCAGTTATAATTTGTACTTATAAATAGGCTACTCCAATTTTAAAAATAATATACAAGTATATTCCATTCTCTCTATTATCTTGCATTTTCTCTTCTCTATGCTCTGTTCTTCTTTTTTGTATACTTTGTTCTTAAGTTGTTTTCACAACACATTATCAACACAAAGTGGTCATATTTTCTAGTTCATTTTCAAGGTCAGTTTTTTTTTTCATGATTCTTATTTATTTGATGTTTTATCGTTTTTCAAAGTCTCATTTTATGGTTGTTAATTTGTCCTGATTTTTTTGGGAAAGTTTCAAATAGATTTTGAGGATTTCACTTCGTTTCTTAAGAAAGAAATTATGCGCATTTAGACTTATCTAATTTGTTTTTATATTGTGCATTTGTTTGTAAGGAACGCATAATATTGCATTTGATTACACTAATATATGTTTGCATATACTATCACTATTTGTTCTTATTTATTTTCTAATCTTTACATTATGACTATTTTAGAAAATTGAAAATTAGCATATAAAATACTTTTATACCAGTTTAATTTAATTATAGTATGGCATTTTTTTAATTATTTAATGATTATTTTTGTCAATTATTTATGTGAGTATCATCATGCCGTAAAAGAAAGTTATCAAAAATGGTTTTCCGATATAATCAATTGATTTATTATGAAACTTCTATATGGTTCATGTTTTGTATTTAAAGTGATAAATATTTATTAAATGTTGATTATATTTAAATTTTATATGTTTGCTATAAAACATATTTCTAATGAATTTTGAATGATTAAATTATTATTTTGATTATTATATAATATTTTGGCTTTAATAATAATAATGATAATAATAAAATATTACAAACTAATCATTGTTTTTATTGAGAAATATTATATGATTGTGCTAATATATATTGTTCACGTTTATTATTGTTATGTTTATGTTATATTAGTGTGTTGATTAGTGTTATTATTGTGTGACCGTTGTTATTATGATAATATATTACATGACATTAAATTATTGTGTCTAGTTTTTATAATAATAATCGTTATAATAATAATTTAAAGAGCTATAATATACTACTAATTAATATGTTTTAATTATTACATTATGTCATAATAATTAAAGATTTATAATTTATTCTAATTTTGTTTTAATGTTTTTATGATACTATTGAACATGTCAAATCTTGCAAAACTCGAATTTGTGGCTCTTGACATTATGGAAAAGAATTATTTATCTTGGATATTAGATGCTGAAATACATTTAGATGCAATGGGTCTTGGAGACTCCATTAAAGAAGGAATAAAGCATCTAATCAAGATAAGGCTAAAGCTATGATTTTTCTTTGTCACCACCTCCATGAAGCTTTAAAAGTTGAATATCTTACGGTAAAAGATCCACTTATCCTTTGGAATAGTTAAAAAGAAAGATATGATTACCAGAAAACTATAATTATTCCTAAAGCTCATTATGATTGGATGCATTTACACTTACAGGATTTTAAAACTGTAAACGAGTATAATTCTACAATATTTAGAATTACTGATGAGGACATGTTAGGAAAAACTTTCTCCACCTTTCATGCATCTAATGTGCTCCTGCAGCAACAATATAGAGAAAAAGGCTTTAAGAAATATTCTAAATTAATTTCTTGCCTCCTTGTGGCTGAGCAAAATAACGAGCTCTTAATAAAAAATCATAAGGCTTGCCCAATTGGTTCTGCTCCATTCCCCGAAGTGAATGTAGCAACATATGATTATTGTAATTATGGACAAACTCATGGTCGTGGTCGTGGTCATGGTTATACTCGTGATCATGATCATGGACATAGTCATGAAGGAACTTCCAAGAATATTTTTTCTCACTAGAAGTGAAAAAGTAATGTGAAAAGTGATAAGGAAAAAGGAAAAGGACAAAATAACAAGCATGAGGAAAATATATGCTATCGTTGTGGTGGAAAAGGTCATTGGTCACATACTTGTTGTGCACCAAACCATCTTGTAGAACTTTACCAAGAATCACTTAAAAATAAGGAAAAAAAAGATAGAAACACATTTTTCTTATGAAGATGGTGATTTTGATTATGGCCATATGGATGCTACTTACTTAGATGTTCTTGATTTCTTTGTTAATCCTGATGGGAAAATTGATCACCTTATTAGTGATGGAAGTGTCAAGAAATAAATTTTCTCATATTATGTTATTCAACTTTTTGTTTATTAGAATGTTTTATTTGTATCATTTGATGTCAATGGACTTTATGCGAGTTTTTATTTAAAGCAATAAACAATTTACTTATATGATTGTTATCTTTTAAATATATTTTTATAATTCTAAATAACATTTTCTCATATTAATTATTTTTACTCCTTATTTTTATGAAGAATAAATGTTGGCACTAGCATCAATAATAAAGATATTTGTCTTGCTGTTAGTGCAACAACTCACATGATTCTCAAGAATGATAAATTTTTCTCTAATTTAATGATGTGGAAAGTCAATGTTAGTACTATATCTGGTACTACAAATATAATAGAAGACTTCGGAAGAGCTAATATATTGTTGGCTGAAGAAACAAAGTTATACATTGACAATGCATCATATTCTTCTAAGTCTCATAGAAACTTATTAAGTTTCAATGATATTTGTTTAAATGGATACCATATTGAAACAAATAATGAAAGAAATATGGAATATCTTTATATTACGAGACTTAACTTCAACAAAAATGTGTATTGGAAAAATTACATGCTTTTTCTTATGGTTTATACTATACATATATTAGTACAATTGAAACACATAATGTAGTAAACTACAAGTTTACTAATGAAAATAAATTTGTTGTTTGGCATGACCAGTTAGGCCGTCTCGGTTCTATTATGACGCGAAAAATAATTAAAAATTTATATGAACTCCCATTAAAGAGCTAGGAGATTCTTCAATCAAATAATTTCTCATGTACTACTTATTCTCAAGGGAAGTTAATAAGTATACCATCACCAAAAAAAATTGGGAATGAATCTTTCACATTTTTAGAATGTATACAAGGTGATATTTGTGGACCAATACACTGACCATGTGGACCATTTAGATATTTTATGGTTTTTGTTGCTGCATCAACTAGATGGTCACATGTTTGTTAATTGTCAACTCGCAACCAGGCATTTGCGAGATTGTTAGCTCAATTAATTGGACTAAGAGCTCATTTTCTTGATTACCCAATTAAGAAAATCCATCTTGATAATGTTGGTGAGTTTACATCTCACGCTTTTAATGAGTGGTGTATATCTATTGAAATTGATATTGAACATCTTGTAGCATATGTTTATACACAAAATGGACTTGTAGAATCACTTGTTAAACGCCTAAAATTGATTGCAAGACCAACTCATGAGATCAAAACTTCCAATATCTATTTGGGAACATGAAATCTTACATGCTGCAATATTAATTCGCATTAGGCCAACAAGTTATCACTAGTACTCACCTTTGTAATTGGTTTTTGGTCAGCAACCTAACATTTCCTATTTAAGAATTTTTTAGGTGTGTTTTATATGTTCCAATTGCCCCACCACAATGAACTAAGATTGATCCTCAAAGAAGGATGGGAATATATGTTGGGTATAAATCTCCATATATAATAAAATATCTTGAGCCATCAATAGGAGATTTATTTGCAGCTCAGTTTGTTGATTGTCATTTTGATGAATTAGTTTTTCCAACATTATGGGGAGAGAATAAGCAGTTGGAAAATGATATTAATTGGAATGAATTATCATTATTTCATCTTGATCCACGTACAACACAATGTGAATTGGAAGTTCAAAAGATAATTCATTTACAAAGCTTAGTCAATCAATTGCCAAATGTATTCACTGACCCAAAAAGGGGTAACTAAGTCATATGTACTAGCTGCTAATGCTCCAATAAGAATTGATGTCCCAGTTGGACAATCTAATTTGCAAATAAGTCTCAAACGCGCAAGAAGTGTGATAGACCCGTTGGTTCAAAAGACAAAAATCCTCAAATAAGAAAATGAGCTAAAAGACAAGATGGCCAAAATAAGGATATAGAAACTCCAAAAGATTCATTTGACATAATTAATATTTTAGTTCCAGAAGAAACTCAGGTACCTGAAATTATTGAAAATGAAAAGATCTCAATAAATTATGTTATGAATGGAATACGATGGAACCAAAATGAAGTCAACATTAACGATGTGTTTGCATATAATATAGCACTAAATGTAATAAATGATGCCGAGGATCAAGAACCAAAGTCCATTAAGGATTGTCGACAAAGAAATTATTGGCCAAAATGGAAAAATGTTATTGAGGAAGAATTAGACTCGCTTGCTAGTGAAAGGTTTTTGGACTTGTAATTCGTATACTTAAAGGTATAAAACCAGTTGGATACAAATGGGTTTTTGTGCAAAAAATAAATGAGATACAAATCATGACTTGTTGCACAAGGATTTTCACAAAGACTGAGTATTGATTTTGAAGAGACATATTCACCTGTAATGGATGCAAGTACTTTTCGATATTTAATTAGTCTGGTTGCACATGAAGGGCTCAATTTGCATTTAATGGATGCTTTTTTATAGCTTATTTATATGGCTTTCTTGATAATGATGTTTATATGAAACTCTTGAAGGATTTAATTTGCCCAGCAATGCAGGTTCTCGAGAAGATTTCTCAATTAAATTGAATAAGTCTTTTTATGGACTAAAACAATTAGGATGCATGTGGTATAATTGTCTCAATGAGTATTTGCTAAAGGAGGGATATAAAAATGATCACATTTGTCCATGTATTTTTATGAAAAAGGTCTAGAAATGGATTTGCCATAATTGCTATTTATATAGATGACATAAATATTATTGGAACTCTTAAAGAGCTTTCGAAAGCTATTGATTACTTAAAGAAAGAGTTTAAGATAAAAGACCTAGGAAGGACAATGTTTTGCTTGGGATTACAAATTGAATATTTAAAGAGTGGGATTTTGGTGCATCAAGAAGCTTATATAGCAAAAGTGCTTAAAAGATTTTATATGAACAAATTACATTCGTTGTGCACTTCAATGATTCTAAGGTCTTTAGATGTGAACAAAGATCTTTTTAGACCTTCAGAAAAGAATAAAGAACTACTTGGTCCTGAAGTGCCATATCTTAGTGCTATAGGAGCACTAATGTATCTTGCTAATCATACACGACCTGATATATCATTTGCCGTCAATTTATTAGCAAGATACAGTTCGTCACCAACACATAGACATTGGAATGGAGTGAAGCACATACTTCGTTATCTTAGAGGCACAATGGATATGGGCTTATTTTATTCAAATGTTTCCAATCCAGATCTAATTGGTTATACAATGCAGGTTATTTGTTAGATCCTCAATAGTAGATCACAAACAAGCTATTTGTTTACACGCGGTGGTATAGCTATTTCATGGCGATCTTTGAAACAAACCATAGCAGCCACATCATCTAATCATGCAGGAATTTTAGCATTACACGAAGCAAGTCGCGAATGTGTTTGGTTGAGGTTTGTAATTCCACATGTGTAAGAAACTTGTGGTTTATCTACAAGAAAAATGACATCAATAATCATATGTGAAGATAATGTTGCATGCATTGCTCAATTGAAAGAAAGATACATTAAACGAGATAGAACAAAGCATATTCTACCAAAATTCTTTTTCACTCATGATCTTCAAAATAATGGTGACGTAAATATTCAACATGTTTGTTCATGCAGGAATCTAGCAGATTTATTTACAAAGTCTCTACCAAGAAAAGCTTTTTGAGCAACTAGTACACAAGATTAGATTTCTTCGTCTTAAAGATGATTGTTTTTATCCTATTGGGTTTTCTTGACAAGGTTTTTAATGAGATAAATGATAACGTATTAAAGAATGATGCACTATTTTTCCTTCACTAGGTTTTTATCCCACAAGGTTTTTCCTAGTAAGGTTTTAACGAGACACATTCTCAAATAATGGACATCCAAAGAGGAGTGTTATGAATATTTATGAATATTGATTGTGTGGCTGTCCATATTCATTATACATTATGCTTATTTAATTTCTCCTTAATACTATTAAACTATTTGTAACCATTTAGTTATAATTTGTACCTATAAATAAGCTACTCCAATTTTGGAAATAATACACAAGTATATTTCATTCTCTCTATTATCTTGCATCCTCTCTTCTTTATACTCTGTTCTTCTTCTCTTTATACTTTGTTCTCTTTGTTTTTAAGTTGTTTTCACAACAAAAAGAAAGTACCTGTGTTCAATTTTAATGAGAACAAAGAATATGATTTGATCACTATTTTTTGGTACATTCAAGGAAACATAGAACAATTAAGATAGGAAAGACAAATCCCCAAGGAAGGAATCTAACACATCATTAGGTGACATATGATTTTATCACTATAACTCCACTTATTATTATTACTATTATTATTATTTGATTTATATCAAAACCGTGGATAGAAATTTAATTTATATAATTTTATTCAATAATATTTTTTCAAAAAAAGTAGACGTTATAAAACGACAAATGTTTTTAAATAGAAAAACGTTTACCATTTTTTATTTTCGATTAATAAGCAATGTATTAATCTATACAAAAATTGAGTATCAGATCAGTTAAGTATCAAATTTCCTTGCATTTTTTATGGCAATTTTGTGTGAGGACCTACACAAATTAGAAAAGTTAAAAAAAGAATAACAAGAAATGTGGAGAAAGAAGTAACAGTGTGTTTCACTACGTTCGTTTTCCAGCACTTTTTTACGTATTTGACGTGAGAAAAAAATGCAAAAACATGTTTTGATAAAGCGTAACCCACTGGAGACTTAGAAAAGGAAGTAGCGTATGTTTGGTAACTCATCTATTATGTGTATTTCTGCTAATTCCATGTCCAAACGCGGAAGCCACTTTATATGGGACGTGGGTCATGTGGAGACACCAATCCAAACACCGAGGTAGTGAAGTAAAGAGGTGGGTACCTGTACTCCACAGACTGCAGGCCCAGCGTTTACTCCGCACAAGCTTTCCTTAATCATTAATCAATGGCAAGTGATCAATTTACAATCTTGTAAATTCTAATGAAAATGAAGTACCAAATAAAAATGTCATTAAGAAAAAGGTTTGTCATGTCCATGTCAAACATTTCACAGGTGAGGGTGAAGACAAAACTACATAAATGTGTCTTTGCCCTTGACACACGAACAAACTTTTTGCGGAGGACCTTGGAAACCGACTTGGCATATGACTCAGGACTTGACTTGGCATATAATCATTAAATTAGACACATCATCTAATTTAATATTATTATATGAATTATTTTTCTTTTCATAGTGTTAACATTTTTTATAAGTTGCAATTAATCAACCCTTTTATACAATGGATCTATAATCAACAACTTTAATTGCATACTTAAATTTAATGTTTTTTCTTCACTATGTTATAGATACAAAATATTTACTAGCTTTGTCAATGACTAATTTCTATCAAAAAATTTAGCTAACCATTTTTAGTGAGATCTCTCTTTCTAATCACACTTTTTTTCATTCACAATGCTTGAATCTAAGGCTTTAAGGGATTCAAACCTAAATCTACTTGGACCAGTGACATGTTGGTAATATTTTTTTCTTTTATCATATCTCATTTATTTTTACTTTTAGAATTTTAAGTTCAAACATTGCTTATCTTACTGATATCTTTTTAAATTATTTTTCTAATAATTACTTTTAGAATCCAACTTGGATCATAACATGTGGTATCCAGAGCCCAAATCTTAGAGTTGATAGTGTTCTTTAGTTTTGTGTTCTTTATTGTTTTCCAATTATCAAGCACAATTGCTTGATTATTATATATGTCATAATTGTCATAATTGTCTTTGTTATATGCAATTACAGCCTTTGATTTTTACAATTTTATATCTTTTGTTGTTATATGTTAAATAGCACTTTAATTTGAAAAGAAATCCCTATATAACCAATTAAGCCCAATGTCCCTAATGAAGTGACGCTAAGCTCCAAGGGTTAGCACTGAGCACTAAGGGTGGCAAAACGGATTCAACTCGACGGGTCAACCTGCCTGACTCGCCATTTTTGGTGGGGTGGGTAAGGTAATAGAACCCGTCCAACTATTTTTTGTTTTATTATTTATTATTTTGGTTGTAAATGTATATTTGTCTAACACTGGGACGAAGTTTCCAATGCCACGTGAATGAGGATAATCATAATTTTGTAGAAAAAGGCATTTTGTTAAATTGTTTGCACTCCTACCAGATCATTTAATAAAGTTACAAATAATAATAAAATTATATGCCAAATTGATATAATGTGCATTAAAAATTATTTAATCCAATTCAAGTAGATGATGACAAAAATATTCAAATTCAATTGTTTCTTTTTTTAATTTGGCTGGGTTGAAAGCGAGGCGAGTCAACTCGCCAACCGATTTTTTTTTAACCTGCCAACCCATTTTAGCGAGTTTTACCCACCAACTCATTGCTAAACGAGGAGAGTTTAATCCTCCAACCCACTATTCGTTGGTGGGTCAACCCACCTCGCGCTGCTTTTGGTAGGTTGATGGCGAGTCAGCTCACTTTGCCACCCGTACTAAGTGCGTGCCCTCTGGAACAAAATGTTAAGTTTCCAACTTCAAGAATAAAATGCTTATTGGTTGTGTGTTAGTTTTCTATGCTTTACATCTTTGTCTTGTTAATATTTGATTCCCTTATCTGGTATATGGATATGTTTGCTTGTGTATAATTATGTTTGTGTGTGCTTGTGTATGCAATGATAAACCTTACGTAAGAAAACAATCAAAGATACTTAAAATTTAAGAGGATGCCTCATAAGTAAGAGGAGGGTGGAATTCCCAAAAGAAGGGGCATTCCCTCAGTTCCCAAAGTGTGGTGGGATTTGAAAGATGTCATTCCCTTCCCAAGGGCAAAATGGATTCTCTACGGTCCCCTAGTTGAGGTAAAACCTAAAAGGTGCACTATTGGCAAGGGTAAAGTGGATCCCCTACGGTCCCCAAGGTGAGGTAAAACACGAGACCACCCAAGATGAGGTAAGTTACGAGGCCACCTTCGACAAAGGATGGGTATCGTCCCCTTTAGACAAGGTGATGAGGATAACATTCTTCAATAAAGGAAGAATGTAGAAAAGGTAACCCCTTCAATAACGGGAGTGGTAGGTGCTTTTTGACAATGGAAGAGTGATAAGTTATGTCATAGAACAATACAAATGCCTCTTAACGATCTTGAGCTCAATTAGCCAATGACGGTAGACAAGTGAAAGAAAAGATTAAAGCTAACCAAAATCAAACAGCTAACTAAACGAAACACATGTTGTGACTGATGACTAATTGTTGATGTTATGTATGCTTTACGCTTATGGTAGAAAATATGATGTATGCCTAGTCAATGGGTTAAAGTTGAATAGTATACCTATGCATTAGATGTGAACATATGTTTTGATGATTAGGAAGGCTTGTACTCCCCTAAGAGTATGTACAGGGTTATACCCCAGTAAAGAGTGATGTAATCCTTTTACTGGGAAAGAATAGATGAGATGTATATTCTCACCTAATGTGATAAGAGGTTTCTAATCCTATGTAAGAGGAGGTAGAACGATTCATGTTAGTATTAATGGAAAGAGATAAGGTATAAGAACTATAAAGCATTAATAGTCTTACACTTGACCATGATGGTTACTCTAAGTACCAAGATAAGAAAGAAAGATCCTAAGTGAGAATATTGCATCCCCTTTGTGAATTGTAGATAGGAATGAATAAAAAGCAAAGATAGAATATTAGGTAATAACATTAAACAAGTACAATAGCTATGCTGTGGATTGAGGACTCGTTGAGGAATGTCTTAAACTAGGTGACCTAGATTCCATCTTAGGCAATGCATGATCTCTAGATCTTAACCGAGGGATTAAAATCCTAAGAAGTAGGAAGAAGACTATCAGGATAAATGTCTCGTGCATGTTAGTCACGTCATAAAGCACTCACTTGACTTTTGTCTCATTAGTTTATTCTTTATGTTTTTTATAGTAAGTAGGTGAAGTATTGACGGATGGAGCTTGGAGCCGCTTATAAGAGGAGTATTTATAATTTTTATGTTTTCTCCCACTACGAGAGATTTTGTCACTATTGCAAAAAATCAATTTTTAGAGTAGGATTTTAAAATGGTTAATGTTCAACTAATTTAAAATAAGACATGGTGGCATTTTTGCAATTTCAATCAAAAGTTTTTAACTCGGTTGTATTATAACCGATTTAAAAGCTCATTTTTAAATTGGTTATGCACGTAACCGATTTAAAATGTTGCATTTTAAATCGGTTACAATGGACTGATTTAAAAATAAGGCTTTTTAAATACGTTCAAGTGGAACTGGTTTAAAAAGTCATATTCTTTAAATTGGTTCCATGTACTTTTAAACCGGTTCCACCTAGAATTGGTTTAAAAAGTTTATTCCCTCCATTTCTTTTACAGAAATGTGAGCAAGCTGCTACAGTCCATTTGAAGCTCTCTGTAACACCCCAATGTTTTTCTTTAATTATTATTATTATTATTATTATTATTCGTTTGCCTTGTTTTTAATAAAATGATATTTTGAGAAAAAGAAATATTGGGGTTTCATAATTAGAATGTTTTTAAAAGTTTTAAAACCCTTTCATTGGGCTTAGTTTTATGAGTTCAAAGTTAGCTTTAAGTATTCCTTAGGTTTCTTGAAAACCTAATCCTTTTTCCTTATTCTTTCGCTTGTGCCTCCTTGGAGATACTGTGCCGTCAGAGCCTTTGCAGTCAAGAAGTGAGAAACCTTAGAAAGACGCTGCTACAACCGTTCGCATCCTCTTGTTGGAGATCGCCTCTTTCAAGGTAAGGGGGAGTGAGTTATCTCGCTCATGGGTATGACTTTGGTCGTGGGTAGAGGGGTTGACCCTATACCCCAATTGTTTGTGAATTATATGGTTGTATACGTGCAAAGGGGAATGCGATTTTCCCCAAATTATTAATATGCTTTATGAAAATTCTATGTTTAATTTATATGGATTATCATGGATTGTCTTTTTAAAATCTGTATCTTGGATCCACCCGGCTGGTTTAGATAGCCACTGGGCGACCTTTCGTTGAAAACTACACTCCGCGTTGGCCCCAAGCGGGATGAACAATCCGCTGGGCGGGTTGGTTGCGGCGCAGACCCGTCAGGCGGGATATATAGCCCGCCAGGCGGATTCATTGCTAGCACAACGAGCGGATACGATTTTGACTATTTCGTTCTTTGTGTCTATGAACTCCTTTTTTTTGCAGTTTTAATCTCATTGTTGTTTCTTTTTATGCCTTGTTAAGTTTATATTGTGCGACTGTTGTTTACTTTGAGAAAATTGAGTATGATATGAAATTGTGTTAATGTTTCATGATGAAAGCCTGTGAAAAGTTGTAAGTATTGTATGTGACCATGCATCATAACATTTGAGTTATATGATGAGGAAAGTATGTAAGAATCTAGCTGGTGGAGGCCGTGATGGGTTGTCTAACTCTAGCCTTGGGGGTTATTCGGTTGGGAAAATTCCAATGATCCTGATCCCATGGAGCCGAGGCGTACTGGCAAAACTGGGTAACCCTGACTAGTCGCCAGGGGATATCATACTAGTTGAGGGTGCGAGAGCTGAAGGCATCGGTACCGATGACACTTCTTATGGCCGTGCATTTACTCCTAGTCTACTTTTTGACAAGTTTAAGTTGGTACCACATGTGCATAAGAAGTAGGAGCTAGGCATTGCATTAAATATGTTTGTGTGCGTTCTGGTTTTTGCAAATTACTGTTAATTGATTATGTATGTGATGTGTATTCTACCTGTCTCTACTGTCATACTTTGAGCATGATGTGAGATGTATCTCACCCCTTTGTTTTCTGGTGTTTTCTGTATGCGTCTGTGATATATAGGTGACGTCCAGCAGGACCTTGAGGAGGAGTCTTAGAGTAGGGGTATTGGCCTTATTGCAGTTTATTTTACAGTTTCTTTACGGTTTTGTCAACTCTAATAGTAATGTGACATCAGGGTCTTAGTTATTTATTATTTTAGCTTTTAAACTTTAGACTAATAGTTTTACTTTTAAATTGGTTTATTTTATTTTATTTTATTATATTTGGACTTGTATGGTCAACTATGGGCCACCATCATTTGGTTAATCAGTAAAGCATCTTATGGAGTTTTAGTAAATGCGAGTTGTGCATGTGATGTCCTTTATCGTGTGAAAAAAAAGATTACAACTATCGTTTTATTTCACAAATGAAAAGCATGTTATATTTTCGTAATATTTATTTAATAATTAGCTTTGGGGTAAAGGGTGTCATATTTAGTGGTATCAGAGCAGGTCGATCTTTCTAACCTATGTATTATGTGTCTTCTATGTTTTCTATGTGTACTATGAGGAGTTGTTCGATGTTGTTTAAGTTACACTAACTGTTTTTGGTTGTTTCCTATGCCATAAATCCTAACTGCCTTGTCATGGAATATTGAGACTGGCCACCTCAATACTTCGTGCAATGTAGGTAGGAAATACGGCGAGTAAAATTTGAGTTTAAGGGCAAGTCGATTCGTTCAGCTTTGTGTGTTATGTATCCATTGTGTTTCCGTGTGTACTCTATGGTTTATTTGTTGAATTTGTGTGTTGTAGTTGATTACTCCTGGCTTATGCAGGAAGTAATGGCTGTTGGTAGGAATGACCGTGCTATTGCTGATGCTCTTCATGCCTTAGCTTAGGCTGTGGGGAGGAATCAGAATAGAGAGGATGGAGCTGTTGAGTTTCATGGGCTGGATAGGTTCCAAAGGAATAATCCACCGACATTCAAGGAGGGATACAACCCTGATGGTGCACAAAATTGGTTGCAAGAAATCGAAAAGATATTCCGAGCCATGGCATGCACAAATGCTCAAAAGGTGACTTTTGGCACCTTCATGCTAGCTGAAGAGGCCGAGTATTGGTGGGAGAATACCCGTCAATGCTTGGAAGCTGGAGATAGAGTCATCACTTGGGAAGTCTTCAAAGAGGTGTTCTTGGAGAAGTACTTTCCCAAGGATGTCCGTAATCGCAAGGAGATGGAGTTCTTAGAGCTCAAGCAGGGCAACATGACCGTGGCTGAGTACGCAGCCAAATTCGAGGAGCTATCGAGGTACTTTCCTCATTACCATAACGAAGCTGGGGAGCGTTCTAAGTGCGTAAAGTTCGTGAATGGCCTAAGACCTGAGATTAAGCAAGCTATCAACTACTAGGAGATTCGCCAATTTCCTATATTGGTGAATAGATGCAGAATCTACGATGAAGACAACAGGGCAAGAGTGGCACATTACAAAAGTGTGGGTCCCCTTCGTGAGAAGAAATTCGGTAACCAGAATCGTGGGAAGCCATACTCGATTCCATCTGGTAACCGTTTCAGTAATCAGAAGCTTATAGCGAGTCAGCCTGCTAATGGTGCTAGTGGAGGATTAGCCCTTTTTACCCCACAGAGATGCAAAAAGTGTGGACGACCTGATCATTCGACATTCGAGTGCAAGGACAAGGAGGTGAAATGTTTCAATTGTGGACAGAAAGGGCACATTGGAAGGGATTGTCCTAATCCTAAGAAGGAGCTGCGCAGTGGAAGTCAGAGTTCGCAAGCCAGTCGACCGAAGGCCATGGGAAAAGTCTTTGCTCTTAATAGTGTTGAAGCCTCGAAGTCTGATGACTTAATTCAAGGTACATGTCTCATAAGCGGAACTCCTTTAGTTGTACTCTTTGATTCTTGTGCAACTCATTCTTTTATATCCTATACTTGTGCTGAAAAATTGAAATTACCTGTGTCCTTTTTGAAATTTGACTTAACTGTTGATATCCCTACTAGTGGTTCCATCATTACCTCTAATGTTTGTTTAAATTGTCCTGTGTTGATTTCTGATAGAGAGTTTATGGTTGACTTGATTTGTTTGCCTCTTAATCAACTAGATGTTATTCTTGGTATGGACTGGTTATCTTCCAATCATGTCCTCTTAAACTGCTTTGACAAATCTATTGTGTTTGCTAAGCCAGTTGGAAGTGAGGATGCGGGATTCCTTACCGCAAACCAGGTAAAGGCATCTTTGAAGGAGAACGCCCAAGTGTACGTGATGTTAGCCACCCTGAAACTCGAGAGCAAGGTTGTGATTAGAGATGTGCCTGTAGTGAGAGATTTCCTTGAGGTATTCCCAGAAGATGTTACTAGTCTACCCCCTGAGCGTGAGGTTGAGTTTTCCATAGATTTAGTGCCTGGAACTGGGCCTATATCTATAGCACCTTATAGGATGTCTCCTTTAGAGTTAGCTGAGCTTAAGAAATAGTTAGAAGACTTGTTAGAGAAACAGTTTGTAAGACCTAGTGTGTCACCCTGGGGAGGGCTAGCTTTGTTAGTGAAGAAGAAGGATGGGAGTATGAGGTTGTGTGTAGACTATCGTCAGCTGAATAAGGTGACGATTAAGAATAGGTATCCTCTTCCTAGGATAGATGACCTTATGGACCAGTTGGTAGGAGCCTGCGTGTTTAGTAAGATAGACTTAAGATCAGGTTACCATCAAATCCGTGTGAAGTCTGAGGACATCCCGAAGACTGCCTTTAGGACACAGTATGGTCACTATGAGTACTTAGTTATGCCCTTTGGCGTGACCAATGCACCTGGTGTGTTCATGGACTACATGAACAGGATTTTCCACCCCTATCTAGATAGATTTGTAGTGGTCTTCATAGATGATATCCTAGTGTATTCTAAGTCTAGAGAGGAACATGCTGAGCATTTGACAGTTGTGCTGCAAACCCTTAAAGACAAACAATTGTATGCTAAGTTGTCCAAGTGTGAGTTCTGGTTGGATGAGGTTAGCTTCTTAGGACATGTCATATCTAGAGGAGGGATAGTTGTAGACCCATCTAAGATAGAAGCTATGTTAAGGTGGGAAGCCCCTAAGTCAGTTTCTGAGATTAAGAGTTTCTTGGGCTTAGCAGGATACTATAGGAGGTTTATAGAGGGATTTTCTAAGATAGTCATGCCTTTGACTCAGTTGACACGTAAAGGTCAAGCCTTTGTGTGGGATACCCAATGTGAGAATAGTTTCCAAGAGCTTAAGAGGAAGTTGACATCCACACATGTTTTAGTTTTGCCCAACCTGAGCGAGCCTTTTGTAGTGTATTGTGATGCATCTAAGATGGGCTTAGGTGGTGTGCTTATGCAGAGGGGGCAGGTGGTAGCTTATGCATCCAGGCAGCTTAAGACCCATGAGAGAAATTACCCTACCCATGATTTAGAGTTGGCAGTGGTAGTATTTGTGCTTAAGTTGTGGAGGCATTACCTGTATGGTTTTAGGTTTGAAGTCTTTAGTGATCATAAGAGCCTTAAATACCTGTTTGATCAAAAAGAATTGAACATGAGACAAAGGAGGTGGTTAGAGTTTCTTAAGGACTATGATTTTGAGCTTAATTACCACCCAGGTAAAGCCAATGTAGTGGCTAATGCCTTGAGTAGAAAGTCCTTACACATGTCCGCGTTGATGGTAAGAGAGTTGGACCTCATAGAGCAGTTTAGAGACATGACCCTAGTATGTGAGGTTACCCCTATGAGTGTAAGGCTGGGTATGCTGAGAGTGGCTAGTGGATTGATAGATAAGATTAGAGAAGGTCAGAAATTCGATCCATTTTTGCTAGCCCAGTTAGAGTCCATAGCCCAAGGTAAGGAAAGTAACTTTAAAGTAGGAACGGATGGAGTCATTAGATTTCAGGATAGGATCTGTGTACCTAGAGTGTTAGAGCTTAAAAAGATGATCTTAGAGGAAGACCATAGGAGTGGTCTGAGCATCCACCCAGGAGCCACAAAGATGTATCAGGACCTTAAAAAAATGTTTTGGTGGCCGGGTATGAAGAGAGAGGTATCTGAGTTTGTGTATGCTTGTCTAGTGTGTCAGAAAGCTAAGGTTGAGCACCAAAAGCCATCAGGTATGTTGCAACCCTTGGACATTCCTGAATGGAAGTGGGATAGTATATCCATGGACTTTGTGGTGGGTTTGCCTAGAACCCCCAAAGGGTTGGATGCGATTTGGGTAATAGTGGACAGGTTAACCAAATCTGCTCACTTTATTCCAATTAACATTAGATACCCTTTAGAGAAGTTAACTACCTTATACATTAGTGAGATTGTGAGGTTGCATGGTGTGCCTTCAAGCATAGTTTCTGATAGAGACCCTAGGTTCACCTCTAGATTTTGGGAAAGTTTGCATAGGGCCCTAGGGACTAAGCTTAGATTGAGTTTAGCTTACCATCCACAGATAGACGGTCAGACTGAGCGAACCATCCAATCCCTAGAAGACCTTTTGAGGGCCTGTGTGTTAGAGCAGAGTAGTAGTTGGGATAGTTTTTTACCTCTTATAGAGTTCACCTATAACAACAGTTACCATTCTAGTATTGGGATAGCACCTTATGAAGCCTTGTATGGGAGGAGATGTAGAACACCTTTATGTTGGTTAGAACCAGGTGAGAACCTCATTTTAGGACCTGAGGTAGTGCAACAGACTATTGAAAAAGTTAGGATAATCCAAGATAAGATGAGGACAGCTCAGAGTAGGCAAAAGAGTTACCATGATAAGAGAAGGAAAGCTCTTGAATTTCAGGAGGGTGATCATGTGTTCTTGAAAGTCACTCTGTGGACTGGGGTTGGTTGGGCATTGAAGTCTCGTAAACTTACTTCGCGTTTCATTGGTCCCTTCTAGATCCTAAAGAGAGTCGGTGAAGTCGCCTATCAAATTGCTTTACCTCCGTCTCTTTCAAACCTTCATAGTGTCTTTCATGTTTCCCAACTCAGAAAATATGTTCATGATCCGTCACACATAATTGGGTTGGATAATATCCAAGTGAAGGAGAACCTGACTTTTGAGGCATTGCCATTGCGAATTGAGGACCGAAGGGTGAAACAGCTAAGAGGAAAGGAAATTCCCTTGGTCAAGGTTGTTTGGGGAGGAGCCACAGAAGATAGTGCAACTTGGGAGTTAGAGAGCCAGATGAAGAAGTCTTATCCAGTGTTGTTTGCTTCAGGTAAATTTTGAGGACGAAATTTCTTTTAGGGAGGGGGGAATTGTAACACCCCAATGTTTTCCTTTAATTATTATTATTATTATTATTATTATTATTATTATTATTATTCGTTTGCCTTGTTTTTAATAAAATGATATTTTGAGAAAAAGAAATATTGGGCTTTTAAACTGGGGTTTTATAATTAGAATGTTTTTAAAAGTTTTAAAACCCTTTTATTGGGCTTAATTTTATGAGTCCAAAGTTAGCTTTAAGTATTCATTAGGTTTCTTGAAAACCTAATCCTTTTTCCTTATTCTTTCGCTTGTGCCTCCTTGGAGATACCGTGCCGTTAGAGCCTTTGCAGTCAAGAAGTGAGGAACCTTAGAAAGACGCTACTGCACCGTTCGCATCCTCTTGCTGGAGATCGCCTCTTTCAAGGTAAGGGGGAATGAGTTATCTCGCTCATGGGTATGACTTTGGTCGTGGGTAGAAGGGTTGGCCCTAGACCCCAATTGTGTATGAATTATATGGTTGTATACGTGCAAAGGGGAATGTGATTTTCCCTAAATTATTAATATGCTTTATGAAAATTCTATGTTTAATTTATATGGATTATCATGGATTGTCTTTTTAAAATTTGTATCTTGGATCCACTCGGCGGGTTAGATAGCCATTGGGCGACCTTTCGTTGAAAACTACACTCCACGTTGGCGCCAGGCGGGATGAACAATCCGCTAGGCAGGTTGGGTCCTGACGTGGACCCGCTGGGCGAGTTGGTTGCGGCGCAGACTCGCCAGGCAGGATATATAGCCCGCTAGGCGGATTCGTTGCTGGCACAACGAGCGGATACGATTTCGGCTATTTCGTTCTTTGTACTTATGAACTCTTTTTTTTTTTTGCAGTTTTAAACTCATCGTTGTTTCTTTTTATGCCTTGTTAAGTTTATATTGTGCGACTGTTGTTTACTTTGAGAAAATTGAGTATGATATGAAATTGTGTTAATGTTTCATGATGAAAGCCTGTGAAAAGTTGTAAGTATTGTATGTGACCATGCATCATAACATTTGAGTTATGTGATAAGGAAAGTATGTAAGAATCTAGCTGGTGGAGGCCGTGATGGGTTGTCTAACTCTAGCCTTGGGGGTTATCCGGTTGGGAAAACTCCAATGGTCCATGCTGGTCCCATAGAGCCGGGGCATACTGGCAAAACTGGGTAACCCTGACTAGTCGCCGGGGGATATCATACTAGTTGAGGGTGCGAGAGCCGAAGGCATTGGTACCGATGACGCTTCTTATGGCCGTGCATTTACTCCTAGTCTACTTTCCGACAAGTTTAAATTGATACCACATGTGCATAAGAAGTAGAAGCTAGGCATTGCATTACATATGTTTGTGTGCGTTCTAGTTTTTGCAAATTACTGTTAATTGATTATGTATGTGATGTGTATTCTATCTGTCTCCACTGTCATACTTTGAGCATGATGTGAGATGTATCTCACCCCCTTGTTTTCTAGTGTTTTCTGTATGTGTCTGTGATATACAGGTGACGTCTAGCAGGACCTTGAAGAAGAGTCTTAGAGTAGGGGCATTGGCCTCATTGCAGTTTATTTTACAGTTTCTTTACGGTTTTGTCAACTCTAATAGTAATGTGACATCAGGGTCTTAGTTATTTATTATTTTAGCTTTTAAACTTTAGACTAATAGTTTTACTTTTAAATTGGTTTATTTTATTTTATTTTATTATATTTGGACTTGTATGGTCAACTATGGGCCACCATCATTTGGGTAATCAGTAAAGCATCTTATGGAGTTTTAGTAAATGTGAGTTGTGCATGTGATGTCCTTTATCGTGTGAAGAAAAAGATTATAAACTATCATTTTATTTCACAAATGAAAAGCATGTTATATTTTCATAATATTTATTTAATAATTAACTTTGGGGTAAAGGGTGTCACACTCTCTCCATCTCTCCATCTTTATCCAAACTCAAGTTCCAAGCTCCCTCACTCCCTCCCTCCCTACCATTTTGACGTCGCGCTCTCCCTCCCTACATCTTGTTTACATCGCGCTCCACCTCCATTGCATAGAGGCGGTTCGAGCTTGCTTCACCTCCATTCAACACCAACAAGTTCAGCATTGCATAGGTGTGAGCTCCATTTTCGTAGTTTTTGTTTATGCATGTGCTGTCATTATTGCGGTTTTGCAATTGGATTTTCTTGCTAGGGGAAATTAATTGCTAAAGGCTATGCTTGAATATATATATATATATATATATATATATATATATATATATATATATATATATATATATATATGTTGGTGAATAGAAGATAAATTTAGTTGATTTTACATGTATGGATTTATGAATCTTTAAGTAAAAAGCTAGAAGTGTTATTTAAGTTAGTCATAACTTATATGAATATATATTAAGGATTTTAAGTGTTGAGAATTGAATGACATAAGCTATACAATCAATTGAAGTCGATTATTTTGGTTAGTAATTACGTTGATGTTGCTTAGTAATGAGAAAGGATAAAAATTTGAAATTAATTTAAGGATATTTAAGGAATTAATTGTCATAAAATGTATTATATTTTGTTTAAAATGTATGATGGCTATAGAGTTGGTGTATTACAAGAATGAAAGAACTAGCCTTAATGTAGATTGGGAACTTGTTGGGAAATTAAAAGATAATAACATAAGTGAACTTTTATGGTAAGATACATTGTTAAGATAAAGTGAGCAAAGAGGGAGAATTAGTTTAAGACTGAATTAGTATAAGAATCTAAAATTGAATAATTTAAGTACTACAGTTTAAGAGATTAAGAAATTTAAATGTAATGATATAGGCCATGAAAGCTGATATGAGACTTGTTGTGGATTGGATTGTCGGATAAGTTAACCTTTGATATTATGATTGAATACATATTAACGGGTCTTTAGGAAATTACCAAAATACAGAGGAAACGATCTGTCGAAATTTCCATATAAATTATATTCATTATGTTTTATGTTTAATTTTGTTGTTTTCTATTAAATTTATGCATTACGAGCGAACCTTAGTTTTCCGTTTGAGATTCAATACAATGATTAAAGTACTAATTATTGTATTGAATCTTGAATTGTCCAGTTGGACAGTTTGGAAAGATTCATTTTTTATACTTGATTAATACGTAGTGGTTAAGTCTCATCTTAAATTTGATTAAATTTCAATTTACTGCATTTCGTGTTGTGTTTGTGGGTGCATACTTGATTGTGGTGAACTTAATGTCACCATTTTCATTTCGTGTACTTGGAAAACAATGCAAAATGCTATCAAAATTTTGTCAAATTTAAGATATGAGACTAAACCTATACGTATTAATCAAGCTTAAGAAAATGTCTTTCTGAATAGGATAGGGCCACACCTTGCATAAAAAAGTGAGATTTACATGCATTAAGATATGATTTGTGGATCACAGTACGAAGTTATGGATCATAGTTCGATTAATTCTAGACGCACAACTGATAAGTGTTAGAATGGAGTGGAAGAGTTTATCCAATTTGCCAAAAGAAATCTTTCTAATAGTAGTGAGTTCTTCTATTATCCTTGTGTTAATTGTTTGAATGAGAGACGACTACAAATTGAGCAAATACGGGAGCATGTTCTTTGTGATGGATTTACAACATGGACATGGCATGGTGAATTGTTAGACATGCCGAGTGTGTCTCAAACAAAGCAAGTTGATGCACCTATGGATGATCGACTAGAGGACATGATCCGTAATATTGGACCAAAGTCTTTTCAGCGAGCTCATAGGTATGACACTTTGTGCAGTGACGCAGATAAGCCTCTATATCAGAGGTGCACTAAATTCACACAGTTGTCAGCGATTTTAAGATTGGTGAATGTGAAGGCAAGAAATAGGTGAAGTGATAATTACAAATTGAGGATGATATAGCAAGGGTGGTGGTTGAACAAATTTGGAATGCATATGCTTAAGTCCCTGTGCCCATCGAAGAGGTTCAAACTGTGGGGTAGGCACCTAAACAGTTTATTCGGTGGCCGAAACGACTTATAAAGGTTACATAAGCCAAGGTATATTCAAATTTCATCTTAAGTTGTTTTTTTCTCTAATTACAAATTGAAATTACTAGATTGTATTTTATAACATTATTTTATATATTTTTTTTAGGATGTCCAACCATCGAAGAAAGATGTTCCACCTAAAAAATTAGAACCTCATGTTGATCCAATGACACACTTGCGGCAAGTGGTATCTAATATGGGGACAGATGTGGTGCAAATAGATTGGGAACCCACATTCCTTAGCAAACCCAATGATGTTGACCTATGGATCATCCAGAAGGATGTGTTGGAAATATGCACCGGCAATGACATGTTGAATATCTCAATTCTACAATTATGGTTGCTGTAAGTTTAATCTTTTTGTAAATCTCTTAAATAAGCATCTCTTTTATTATAATTAACATTCATTTGAATATTTTAGGTATATGCATAGCCTCTGTCTCTCAAAGGGTCGGGAGAATGTTTATGGATTTATTGACTCATTCCCTATTCAGAAAATACGAAATAAGGATGAAGATTCTCAGGCCTACATTCAGAATTGGATGTATAATGGGCAAAAATAGTGTTACCTAGCACCATACTTGCATTCATAAGCACTTGTATATATATCTCACCTAAATGATTTTAAATAATATTTGAATGTCGTCACCTATATTCTTTTTCAAATGCAGCTCGCATTGACAATTGCTAATTATTTGTCCTAGGGACAATGTTGTGGCCTTGTTGTGTTCGTTGCACAAGAAGCCCAATAAAGAATTGAAACAACTAGTAGAAAAGTAAGTTTAAATTTATAATATATTTCCTTCGTCCTTTGTATTATAATTTTGAAATCTATAACATACTTTGCATATCCATTTTTTAATCAGAGTCATGATCGGATATCAAACATTAGCAGGTAAGCACGTGTCACTACGAAGGAAGCCTAATTGGTTTTTTCCCTATGTAAGTGATTTACAACTATAAATTCTATTACAATTTCTAATAGTTTCTACGACTCATTTTTAAAAACAATTCTCATTGGTAAGCTAACAAACAAGGAGGGAGCTATGAGTGTGGATATTATGTAATGAAACATATGTTGACCATAGTTTCAGCAAATATTGTGAATTCATGGGACCAGGTAATATAATTTTCATCTAGTTACAATAATAGTTATAACTTTTATAGTTGATTGGGTAATGAATTTATCTTATGTTTATCTTGCAAATATTCATTGATAGGGAACCATTCTCACAAGAGGACTTGCTAGACATCCACCAAAGTTGGGCAACATTCTTCCTTCAAATTAGTAATAGATAGTTTGTTTAGAATGTCTTTAGCTAGGCAAAGAATAGTAGTTTTTTTATTTTATATGTTTCAAAGCATATTATGAAGTTTTATTGGTTAAAGTGTGTTATAACTGAATATGATGATGTATTGACTGTTTCTGTGGCATTTGTTTAATGATAACAGGGTTGGTTACATGACAAAACAATGAGATTATTTAAAAAAAACGTAGCTTTTTAAATCGGTTGTGCATTAACCGATTTAAAAAGCGCCACTTTTTAAACCGGTTTGCTACAACCGATTTTAAAAGTGAAACTTTTTAAATTGGTTCTGTCTGGAACTAGTTTAAAAAGTGCCACTTTGTAAATCGGTTGTTGCTTCAACCGATTTAAAAAGTTTTTTTTAAATCAATTCAAATTACGGTTTAAAATAATAATACCTTTTATACTAGCTGTATCTAAATCGGTTGTATAACCAATTTAAAAAGCCTTTTTTTACCGATTTAAAAAGCGTTTCCTACACTAGTGTGTTTAGTATTATGCACCTTTTGTTATGTAGTATTTCTACAACACCTATGTGTGCAAAACTTGTTGTATTGGATGATCCTTTATTTATGAATATATGTATAAGGTTTATTATCAATTCGTTGTATGTCTTCCACTTTAAGAGATAAGTTTGGAAACTGATTTGTATGTGATTAAAATTTCATGTCCAAGAAATTTAGGCATAGGTTAGGTAATACTTCCTAGGGTGTTATAGGCATCTCAATTTACCCTTCAAGCCTCACTATCATGCTCGACGGTGGTCTCCAAGAAATCAACAGGGAAATTTGCTAATGCTTTCTCAATATCTGCTCCTGCACATGCAACATCGCAATCACCACAGTCACACACATAGACATACATGCAAGGGTAAGCTTACTTAAATAATCATATCAAAATAATAATAATAATAAATCAATTCATTACTTTCAACAAGTATCAGTTACATACACAACATCTCACATCAACTAATATTAAAGTGTAGTTAAGCAAGCAAAATAATGCAACGACTGACAATCATGCAGTGTATGATGACTCAACTCCATGGAGATTCCAAACAACTTAAGCGACCAATCATTTGTGTCCCTTAAACATGGTACTACAATGAACATCACCCCATAGGCAAGAAAGTGGCACATATCATAAACCATTCAAGTGACACATGAATTGATCTCGGAGTGACTGTGACTTCGACAGGATAAACGTACGTGGGTCCACCATAACTTGGGGTTTTTAAGAGTCTCAACCCCATATGAATTCATGCACTTGTATATCCTCAAGGATATAATATATCTCTAGTAACCTTCCTAATGCTTGTCTTAGACATAGTGTCCCTCAAACAATTTATGCATGGATGCATGATTAATCATCACATCATATCTCAACAATAAAATGACCACTTAGACCCTTTTGTAGTTTTAGACCCAACAATGTCTTTAGGTCGCAAACCTAGGCCATAATATAGCCATAAACCCCTTTCTCAAGTCTCAACGTGTCTGCCACCTCAAATATGGCCTTCCATAGAGTGCTAAGCACCCATTCAACACCTTATAATTAGGGTACAACTCTTAAAACAATTTTGTTGAATTTTTTGCCAACAAGTTTTTTCCAATGCTCAACGTTTTCCATTGTTGAAGGATAATATACATTATTAAGTTTTATGTAGACTATTACTAGAGATCCACTTTCAAATCTCAAATAAATTTCAACTTAAATATTTAAATCTGAATTTCTGATTTTAAATAAATTTAAAATTTTAATTTAAATAAATTTAAAAATTACTTAAAATAACCTTATTCTTAAAATTCATTAAATTTACAAAATACATAATAAATTCAAATGATTTAATTATATTTTAAAAGTTTTATGGGAGTCTAATATTGCCATTTTTAATCTCTAGAATTTTTTTCAAAGTTTTGAAAGTTCATTTTTATGTAAAATGACCATTTTGCCCTTAATAGTTATTAAAATACTAAAATAAATTTAATTAATTCAAATAATTTCAAAAGTTGTAAATATTGATACATAATATTAAAATATATTATTTTAGGTCAGAAATAATTTATTTTAAGTACAAAAGGACAGTTTTGCCCTTAATTTAAATTTTCCATAAAAATAGTCTTATTTTACTTCTAAAATTATTAAAAATACCAAATAAATTCTAAAAAAAATTTGAATAAATTTAACTAAAAAATAATATAATATTAATTTCTAAAATGTGAAATTTCAGAAATATATTTTATAGAATTTAATATCAAAACTAGATTAGATTAGCCTCTTTTTGAACAATTTTTTAAAAAATTTATTATAAATTATCTAAATATTTTGAATTACAAAACCACCTCTAAACCACTTTAATTAGGTGAAATATCAGTTTTTAATCATTATTTATATTTTTACTTAATTAAAATTATTTATTTAGGGTTTTCTAAGTACTAGTTTGCATTGAACCTTCAAATTTGGTCCATTTTCTTCAAGTTTCTACATCTCCACTTTGTCCAATGTTCCAGCAGTCTATAAAGCTCCAAGAATGTGGAGGTTTTGCATTTCAAAATTTTATTTAAAATTTCTTAAATATTTTAGGTATTTTAGGTCATTTTATGCAATAAAATCTTCAAAATATCCAAAATAAGTTCAAAAATTATTTGGACAGAAAAACCAACATTTTAAGGCATCCAAGACAGCCACACATCCATCACAAAATAGAGAAAAAAATTTGTCGCCAACAAAATCACCAAAACATACCTCAACAAGTCATATATTCATCTTTCCATGAACTCAAGATAATTATTTTAAGCCATAAAATCAAATAAAACCAGATTATTAAAAAAACTTTTACAGAAGCTCATATATCATGAAAAACATATATTTTTATGACTTTAAAAAAAGAGCAAGGCAAAGATTTGAACTTCACATCAAGAACCAAGTATGTCATCAACAATATGGCCATTAAATGGTCAAATCACCATCACTAAGGGATTTCACCAAACAACACAAGAACATCAAATGCATATTTTTCAAACATAATAATTAGTTAAAATCAAAGAGAAAAAGGGGTAAGCTCCTTTACCCTAGAAGCCAACAAAGATTGAAGCCTTGGGAGGTTGAGAGAATGAAAAAACTACAGCCTCTGGGTGAGCTTCTTGAAGGAACCAACATGATGCCACCAACCAAAGTTTTCCATGTATAAAAATCAAAAAATAGTTAGGAATATATAAGGAGGTTTCGTCCAACACAAAGAGGAAGGGAAGTAGAAGAATACTTACCAAAGTGGACCTTAGAACCAAGAAGAAATTCAATAGATGACAACCTTAGTGGGTGGACGACCTTCGTCTTCAGCTTTAGGAGCTTTGGAGGCAAAGAGATAAATGAAACAATGAGGTGGGAATGGGGGGAAAGCCCTCGATTTTAAAGAGAAAGGAGAAAGCAAGAAGAATGAAAAATATGACAAAGTGGTTACCAATGCTTTTATACAAAAGTTTAGATATTTTAGGCTAGATATTGGTGTACTTTGCACTTCAAAAAATTTTTAAATCCCCCCAAAACTGCAAAAGCAGTTCAGCCTACACAAATTAAGGACCTCCAAGTACTTGTTGATTGAAAATAAACTAGAGTGATTAAAATGCTTGCTTGTAGAAGTGGTCTAGGTGGGGAAAAAAAAAACACCCAAGGGTGAAAAGTACAATCTTAATCAATCAATTGTTAATCATTGGATTAATAAGTTAATGACTCATTAATATTAATTTGAGACATTTAAAAATAATTTAGGAATGGCTTAGAGTATTTTTCCAACTCTTGAAAAGCTTCCTTAAGAATGTATCTTGGAACTAGATTAAAATAATGGTATTTTAATCAATGGCTCTGAATTAATTAAAATTTTTACAAGAGCTTAATTATAATTAATAATGACTTATTATAATTATTTTCATGAATTTCTTAACTATTTGTCACTCTTACAGTGTATTCTTAAACTACTATCTTACAATACGGTCTCGATTTTGGTAGAATTTTTTACTAAAACAAAAAATCACTTATATTTATTTAATTAAAAATTTTCATGAATAAATTTAACTTTCTATTGTAATTATATTCAATCAAATTTAATCACAAATTAGGAAAATACAGGTGTTACAATTAGGCATGGCAAATAAATCTGAACCCCACCCCAACTTTGACGAGAATAACTCGCTTTAACCAAGTTCAGGTTTGGGTTTTCCCCGACTTGTAAAGTCGGTTTTGGAGATGTGACTCCCCGCCCCGCCCTCATCCTTATTCCCGTTCCTACCCTACTGCATTTTTTACAACTTTTTTGTCACACACACACACACACACATATATATATATTAGAGTTAAGATTTTTTCATACTTTTTTATTTTATAATTATTTATAATATAAATTAATAATTTTAATATTTCAATAATTAAAATTATAATAACAATTAAATAACAAACTTATAATTATACAATTAATTAAAAATATAATTTAATTCTTAAATATTTTATTTTTAAGTTCTTTGGTATTTATTAATTTTTATATATTGTTTGAATTAAAATATAATTAATAACTTAATATATAATTTATTTAAAAATATATAACTAAATTAAATTGTAAAAAAAATGTGGCAAGTTTCCCACAAATTTACCTAAACTTGATAAAACTCGACGGAGATGAGAATGAGTTTCAAAAATATAAACCTACCTCTTTTAAACCTGAACCCAAACCCACCCCGCCTTTTACGGGAATGGAAATAGGGAGAGCAAAACCCGCCCCCAACCCGCCCCATTGCCATACCTAGTTACAATAAGTTAATTTTTGCTGAACATGTGAAGGAATCGACGGTAGGAGTTATTCATCATAGAGTCTCCACTCAGATTTTCTTTACCCTTATCGAAGAAGCAAAAGGTTTCTAGGGGAACTGTTGCTCACATTCCCTTGGCTCAGGTAGAAAAGAGATTCGGGTGGTGGAGGTTGTTCCACTGATATAGGTTAAAGGGGTATGCCTACCTTCGATGAGCTTCCTAATCATGCCCTAGTTGGTGAGACTGATGTTAGAGGAGCATCCCTAGCTGTTGAAGGACTTTCTACATCTTCACCCTCTCCAGGTGAGTCTTTAGTTTTAAAATTTAAAATAGACCTGATGTCAAAGACTCACCGTTATTTTTGTCTGCTTCCTTCCGATAGAGCAGCCTTAATCAGCTGCTTCCCAAGGAGTGTAGTTGGCTAATTTTTCAACTGGCCACTTAGGCACAACAATATGCTACTATGTCCCTGTAGGACTATCGCACTAAATCCGCTTGGATTGAGTCGGTGAAGGCCTTTGCCTTAGACAAGGAACCATTAAATAGGGAAAAAGAACAATTGGTTTGACTATTACGTCGTTAGAACAAGGATATTAAGCTGTTGAAGGAGCCATGTATGAAAGAGCATACCGCTAATGCTCAACTTTGTCATGTTGTCGCCGATTTGAGGAGTGAGGTAGCTTGAAAAAAATGTAAGGTTGTTAAGCTTGATTCTAATGCGGATCGATTACGCTTGGAACTTTTCCGAGGGGGAAGTGGATAGTGCTCAATCTATACATGACTTATATTGCTTGCCAAAAGAATCGAGAAAGATTAGTTTGAAAATGAGGTTACTCAAATAATTTTGCTCAATCTTGGTGTGAATCTCTGGACCAAGGGTTTAAAATCTTCTTAAGAAGGTAAAGGGAGATGCTGTGCGAGAGGTCTTGATGGTTCATCTTGGGTCTTTATTGCCTCCTTGTGACATCAATCGGGATGAAACCGGGAGAGATGTTCTGGTCAGACTAAGATTCACCCCTGATTCCCTTTTTGACATTGATGATTAGTTCTAATTTTCCTTTTTGTCTTTTGTAATTCGAAACTTTTATAATTTTCTCACCTATGTATATATTTGGCAGAGTTTGCATCTTATTTTTATCGCTAATATGCATTAGTTGGCTCGTCTTGTTTGTGATTCATCTTGTGGTATTCGTTTTTTGGACACAATTTCATGTTTTTCCTTTGGGACTCTATTTTTATATGGGCTTGGCTTGTTGGGTCTTTACATGCTTTTCTTCCTTTTGGAATTCCATTCAATTTTTGGCCAAGCATTTTCTGCACGTTTTATTTGTTTCTTCGATTTTAGAGTGTCGTCGTTTGACTTTTCATTCTGATTGGCGGTTATGGTTTTCCCACAAATGTTCTCTTAGGAGAATGTTTGCCCCTTTCTTATTTTCACATATTCAATGCTACAAGTTTGAAAATATAGTTCTATACTCAAACCATTTTTTCATAACATGAAATTTTATAAAACACACCTCAATATGTATAGAATCATTTTTTTCTCATTTTTAAGGATTTTCATAAAATTAGTCTGTAGGGAAAAGTCAGGAAAAATCGTGTACACTGTCAAATCTGGACAGATTGGCCTACTTACTTCAAAAATTCATATAAAATCAGAATCAATCTAGTTAGAGCTAAAATTTGATGACAATCATCCCCACACATTCAATGATCATTCCAAATTTTCTTAGGGATCAAGTCTGCCCACAAATGGCTCTACTCAAGCTCCAAAAACAAGTCATGTTACAACATACGAATTTGGAATCCAACTTCACAGCTTAGTTGTAGTATTTTTAATACATTCATCACTTAATATTATCCTACTCAAACTTCCAAAATTAGTATTCAACATGTCCAGAACACAAGAAAAATACTAGTGACATGTTGCAATTTAAAATTCGCCATAAATTGCACATAGGTTTAAATCATGAAATTTAACATGTAGCAACTATACGTATGAACCAACATCTCCACAAAATTTCAGCTTCAAATACTTTATACACAGTTCATAATCACGCTCGCAATCAGGCTATTTAGCAAACATTGATTTCAGCACTATACTAGATATCCATTCATATAGTTTGCAACTCAATAGCTAAATCAATTATCGAAATATTCATGTCAACATTAATCACAAGACCATAGAACATATATAACAGATCATAATATGTCCAAAAATTAAATCCCAAGTAGAACAACAAACACACAACAGACACATGCGTATATATATGAGAAAATGGGCTATGCACTGATAGTGTAAAGCAGTTTTACACTGTCATCCAATCACAACCCACTTTGTATAGTAAATTTATTGATTTTATAATAATTACCTTAAAAATTATACCAACAGTGATTTCTGATTGGTTGATAGTGTAAAACTGCTTTACACTGATAATGCATAGCTACTAAACTCTCTCTTTATATATATATAGTTATACACACGCACACTCATGGATATAATAAGACTAGGGGAAGTCCTACAGCTACTCTATTGCCTATTGTTGCATGAAAATCCTCCTCCCCCTTCCCTATTAAGCTCGTCCAAAGAAGAAAAAGAGAGGGAAACCAAGTTGCTTCGATCCTTTGCATTCTCGAACACTTCAAACTCGTCCTAGGGTTATCCAAACATTTCATTGAGTTAAAAACATAGTTTTAGACTAAGAACTTAAAAGAACGTAAATACTCACAATATCCCTAGCTGAGTGTAGTTGAACTGAAGGGTGAGTAGTTCAATGATCGAGACCAGTCAATAGGAAGCTGGTGAAGAGGTGTTCATTATAGGCTAGTTGCATGTCCCATATAACTAATCAAGGGAGCGAGAGAAAGTAGTCGGTTATGTGCAATGGAGAGAGAAAATAAGGAGAGAGAAAGCTGCCTTGATTGGAGATTAATGTAGATGGTAGGTGGAGGTGTGCGATGGCAAGATGGTGGTTGTCAATGGCCCTTTGGCCGTGGAAAGTTGTGGAGCACCGTGGGAAGAAGAGGAGAAGTTGAGAGGACTTGTGAGTGAATTATTTGGGAGAAAGAGAATATACAATACAAATGAAGAGAGAGAAAGAATTTGTGAATTTATATTCAGTGGTTTTGAGTGATCAAATAAAATGTGTTCAGGTTAATTTTAGCAATTTACCACATTAGAACAAAGTTTATGAACCTCTTTTAAATTAAATTGAAGTGGAAGAAGGCTTTAATTATGTAATTAATTTTAGGGTTCCATAAGAAAAGGAATTGTTCAAATCGGATAAAAATCGACTTGAAAAATTTACCGCAATGGGCTTATTAGAGAAATTAGGAGATAATTGATCGTTAAGATATTTTGAAAACATCTTGATATTTTCGAATTAAGAATAGGTCACAATCACTCTTATAGGGACACTCTCCGAGTTCCTGAATACCCAAGCATCAATAACACTTTCTCCTAAATAAGAATATAAACCACCTATTTAATTTCTTTTTAAAATATTTATATTTTTATATTATATATATAAGCAAAAAAGATTTTTATATTAATGTTATCACTTTTTAATAATCATAGTCATAATATAATTACTCGAATTTATATAATAAACAAAATAAAGTTAAAATTTCCTAAGTTATTTACTTGGACAATATATATATATATATATATATATATATATATATATATATATATATATATATATATATAGGAGCATATCTAGTGAGATGGTAATATTTATATGAGAGTGAAAAGAGTAAATCTAAATCGTAAAACCATACATGGATAATCATGATTTAATATTATGTAACTACTAAAAAAGTCATGTAACTTTTTAAAAAACTCACATGATTTTATATGTTTTAATCTTGATTATTCATGACAAGATTTAATAGTCAATATTCATTTTTCTCACTCTCATATAAAAAAAGCCCTTTCATTAGATACTTTCCCTACACACACTTACACCAAATCTCAGCCATTGAAATAAGATAATCTAACGATCCTAAATTTCCCAACCAAAAAGAAAAAAAAATAACAAATGCATCATGTGACATGAAATCTCCGCCTTTGGCTTCGGTAATTCAACTCTCTCATCTTGGACAATCATGTGAGCTATTGTAGAGGGCTTCAATCCAGGAAATTCAATTATGGACAAAAACAAGGCTGAGATTCAAGAAATTCAATTACGTACACAAGCAGGGCTTTAATTCAATTGAAGAATTGGTACTACTTCTGTGAGTCTACAATTGAAAAAAATTCTATTCAATTGAATCCTTCCACCGCTTATGCTTCATGTTATTAGCAGAGAGAAAGTTCGAGGTGCTTAAGGCACTGCAAAGCGGTGCAACTAGAGGTACTCGTCGAAGGAAGGAATAGCGATAGAGAATTTGTTGGAAGAGAAGTCCATGTAATTGTTTATTCGGGTGATTGTTCCATTTCTTCAAATGCAAACGCTTGAAATAGCGACTTCAAGCAATTGCGAAAGGCTTTAATTGAAAAATTACTTACGTGAACAATTACATAGCTGCTCTTCCAATTCTTCATATGCAGACTTAAAGGAGCAATTGTTCTTCAATCACGAACTGAAAGCCCCTGTTCGCGAAATTAGAAGAGCAAAGGGGTTTTCATGTCACGTGATGTATTTGTTATTTTTTTTCTTTTTGGTTGGGAAATTTAGGACCATTAGTTTATCTTATTTCAATGGCTGAGATTTGGTGATGACTTACACTTGGTGTCAACACCCCTGTGTGTGTATGTATGTGTGATAGGACTCCTAGGCCCAAAAGCAGAACAAAACAGGAATTGGACCAAGTGTTGGACTTGAGTCCAAAAAAGCCCATAATATGGTGTATTCCAGAAGGAAGAAAATAGGGTCAGGGGAGAGTTAGTTAGTGATATGGCTACAGGTGGGGCGATGTTCTGTTAGGCAGCAGGGATTTAGTAGGTTGTTGCAGGAGAGAGAATATTCATTCAGGCATATTGTATTAGGATAGTTAATAGAGTCTCTCTCTGAAGGAGCCCTAGGCTCTGGTTTATGCATTTCCTTTCTTGTAAGAGCTCTAGCTGCTCCATTTTTACATTGAATAATACTTCCTGATTGGAAATCCTTCTTGGTTTGTATCAATGGTCTGACATGCCAGATAACTCGAGGGAGAGCCAACGTTGCGCGTTGTCGACTTTGCCTATGCCACCCAAGATGATTGAGAGAGTGGAAATGTTAAAGGCACGACTCGCAAGTATAGAGGCTGGCTTTGGGGGTCTCCAATCAACCTTCCAAGCCACTTTTTTGGAATTGAAGCAATATTTGCTTTAGGAGGTCAATATGATCATGGAGAAAAAATTGAGTGCGTCGCACAGCAACTTCTCTTCATCTGGGGAGGCATCCCATTGTTAGGGGGATCACTTGGAGGAGTATCGAATGTTGACGTAGAAGGTGGAATTACCTATGTTCGACAAGTCCGACCCGATAAGATGGATCACTCGAGTCGAAATATACTTTGAAGTGCAAAACACTTCTACGAGGTAAAGACCAAACTGGCTTGACTAAGTATGGAGGGTCAAACGATCCACTGGCTCAATCTGTTGAGGGCGATAGAGGATGATCTCATGTGGGAGAATTTGGAACGAGCATTGATCGAAAGATATGAAGGGCAGAAGTTTAACAATCCCTTCGAGGAGCTATATGACCTCAAACAAACAGGGACAGTGGATGAGTATATTGAGTATTTTAAGCTCATCTCATCACAGGTGGAGCATTTATTAGAGAAACAATAAATGGGCTATTTTATGGGCGATTTGTGTTCGGAGATTCACCATCTAGTGAGGATGTTCAATCCGAGGTCACAATGTCAAATGATGAAATTGGCTCGCAATATTGAAGCAGAATTGAACGAGACTAATGAAAAGGCAGAATTCTTCTCTCCGCGCATACACAATTGGAACCAAAGTCATTTGTTTAAGGGTTCAAGGGTCACGGCTTCTACTCAGAGAGAAGCCAAAAATATGAGTTATGCGAGCCAAAATAGAGCTGCAAGTGGTTAGACCACAGGGAAGGCCCGAGCCTCATCAGTTGAGTCGCAACATAGGCCCCCAATTGAAAAGGGTTCGCCATCTTACATATGACGAACTCATGGATTGAAAGGCGAAGGGCTTGTGTTGGGTGATAATGAAATAATGATTGATGAAGGGGAAATGTGGCAATCGAAGTGGAGGAAGAGGATGATGAAGCTTCCTTGAGTGTAAGGCCATAGGACTCTTTTGGGTCACTGATACCATGATGTATGAAATAAAAACAATGAGATTGGAGGGGAAATTACAAAGGGTATCCATACTGGTATTAATGGACAGTGGCACTAGTCACAACTTCATTTCTCCTCAAGCAACTACAGCACTGGGAATGACCGTATCCCCAATCCAAGCTATGGGCATAGGATTAGGAGATGGTCACAGGATCACAACAACATGGAAATGCTCAGGAATTGTAATTCAATTTAGAGATGTAGCGATTAATGTGGATGCATATGTGTTGGATCTAAGAGGTATCGATGTGATTTTGGGTGTGGCATGGCTATGAACCTTGGGGAAAGTGGTGATGGATTAGAAGGATATGAGCATGACCTTTCAAGATGCGAGTAGAACAGTGGAATTGAAGGGCCAATATACTAAAGGTGCATTGTCAAAAAAGAACCAACAATGTGCAGTAGCATTTACTTCTTTTCAGAGTTTACTAAAGGATGTTAGTAGAGAAAAGGGTAGGCTGTCATTATGCACTCGAGAGGAATCTATAACAGAGTTAGGAAAGGAATTTTCCTTACAACAACAAGTTGAATTGCATCAAGTGCTAACCAAATTTTCTGCGGTTTTTAAGGAAATCACAAACCTCCCTCCATATGGAGACACGACACACTTCATAGTGTTGTAGCAAGGAGTTGGTCCAATAAGTGTCAGGCCCTTCCGATATCTGCATCATCATAAAGATGAAATTAAAAAGCAAGTTAAAAAGATGTTGTAGTTAGAAGTCTTTAGACATAGCTTCAATGCATTTTCAAGCCTAGTTATTTTTGTGAAGAAGAAGGACTCCTCTTGGTGTTTGTGTGTGGACTATAGGGCATTGAACAAAGTGACTGTGCCAGACAAATATCCTATACTTGTTGTGGATGAACTACTGGATGAGCTACATGGGGCATTTTACTTTTCAAAGTTGGATCTCAACTCCGGCTATCATTAAATCAGAATTAGGGAAAACGATGTTTATAAGACAACTTTTCAGACCCACAAAGGACATTATGAGTACTTGGTTATGCCATTCAGATTGACCAATCTGTCGGCTACCTTCCAAGCAACCATGAACCAAATTTTCAAACCTTATCTTCAAAAGTTCATGCTCATATTTTTTATGATATCTTAGTATACAGTGCTAATTGGGCATAACATATAGCACACCTTTTCTGGGTTCTGGAGGTATTGAGGGACAATCAGTTTATAGCTAACAGCCAACAGGTTAAATACCTCAGCCACATCATTTTAGGACATGGGGTTGTAGTGGATCCAACAAAGGTTAAAAGCATGAGAGAATAGCCATTCCTTGCAATGTCAAGGGCATAAGGGGTTTCTTGGGGCTCATGAGTTAATATTGGAAGTTTATTTAGATATGGGAAAATTGCTAAGCCGTTGACTAAGCTGACAAAGAAAGAAGGCTTCCATTAGGGACCGAAGGCATTGGCAGCTTTTGAAGAGTTAAAAAGGATGGTGACCACTTCACTTATTTTGACACTCCTGAATTTTTCTCAACCTTTTGAGATTGAATGTGATGCTTCCAAGAAGGGCATTAAGGTTGTGTTGATGCAATAGGGGAGACCTATTGCTTATTTCAGTAAAGCTCTCTCTGATAAGAACCTTGCTAAATCTGCTTATGAGAAAGAATTGGTGGCTTTCATCTTAGGCATGCAGCATTGGCGTCACTATTATTGAGACAAAAATTTGTCATGTATTTAGACCAGAAAAGCCTATGTTATTTGTTGCAACAAAGGATTACTACTTCGAACCAACAGTGTTGTATAATTAAGTTGTTGGGCTACCATTTGGAGGTTGTATACAAACCTAGGCCTAATAATAAAGCCGTAGATGCTTTGTCCAGGTTGCATAAGGATAGTGAACTTAAGGTGTATGTATCTTCTCCAATATGGGTGCCAAAACAAGACTTACAATAGGAAGTACAGGCTAATCCAACAATGAAACAAATCATATCTAATTTGCAACAGGATCTAAGTTTAAGACCAAGTTTTAGTTTACAACAGTGCATATTATTGTACAAGAGCAGGTTGTTTATCTCTTCCAAATCTGCCTACATTTCATTACTCTTAAAGGAATTTCATGCTTCACCGATAGGTGGCATTCTAGTTTTATGCAAACATATAGAAGGATCATTGGAAATCTATACTGGATGGGGATGAAACAAACTGTTTAAGAGTTTGTAAGGTCATGTGATGTGTGCCAAATCAGGTTTAGGAAGACATATCGATGGACTTTATCATTGGATTACCCAAGTCCAAGGGTAACTAAGCAATGCTAGTTATGGTTGATAGACTTTCAAAATATAGGCATTTTATCCTTTTAAAACACCCTTACACGGCCAGGAAAGTGGCAAAGGTCTTTGCTAAGGAAATAGTGCGCTTACATGGTGTCCCTCAAACTATTATCAATGATCGAGACCCTCTCTTTATTAGCCTTTTCTAGAAGGAATTATTTAGGCTACAGGGCACTATACTTGAAATGAGCTCCTTGTATCATCTTGAAACGAACGGTGAAACCAAGGTTATTAATAGGTGTTTGAAGGCTTATCTCAGATGTTTTGCATCGGAGCAACCCAAGAATTGGGCTTACTAGGTACCGTGGGCAGAATTATGGTATAATTCCACTTTTCATGCGTCAATGGGTACTACTCCTTTTGAAATTGTTTACAGGAGAAAACCACCCACCTTAGTGAAGTTTTAGCAAAGTGAAACTAAGGTAGAAGTAGTCACACAAGATTTGTTGGACAAAGATGAGGCTTTGAAGCAACTAAAATATAATTTGACCAAGGCTCAAGACCAAATGAAAATATATACATATGATAAGAGAAAGGATCAATCATTTTCTGTTGGGGAATGGGTTTTTCTTAAATTCAGACCCTATCGATAGCAATCAGTGGTGAAACGAATCAACTAGAAGTTGGCACCTAAGTATTTTGGACCCTTCCAAATTCTAGAACAGGTTGGGGTAGTCTCCTACAAATTGCAACTACCACCTTCTTCTAGAGTCCACATGGTATTTCAGATTGCCCAACTAAAGAAGGCCATAAGGAATTACTCAACTACAGTGTCCTTACCAGAAGGCATGGAGGTAGAGTTAATTGAGAATGAAGGGCCTAAGTATGTGCTGGCTAGTAGGTAGGAGGCAAGACATCTCACTAAATAATGGTTGGTTAAATGGAAGGGCAGATCAGTGGAAGATACTACATGGGAAGATCCACAACCAATTTCCTCACTTTAGCCTTGCGGACAAGGCTGATATTCAAGCAGGGGACAGTGATAGGACTTATGGGTCCAAAAACAGAACAGAATAGGAATTGGATCAAGTGTTGGACCTGAGTTTGAAAAGGCCCATAATATGGAGGGTGTATTCTAGAAGGAAGCAAAGAGGGTCAAGGGAGAATTAGTTAGTGACGTGACTAGTGTTGCCACAAGTAGGGCGATATTCTGTTAGGCAACAAGGATTTAGTAGGTTGTTGTAGGAGAGAGAATATTCATTCAGGCATATTGTATTACAATAGTTAGGAGAGTCTCTCTTTGGAGGAGCACTAAGCTCTGGTTTATACATTTCCTTTCCTGTAAGAGCTCTAGTAGCTCCATTTTGACATTGAATAATACTTCCTGATTTGAAATTTTTCTTGGTTTGTATCAATGTGTATAAAGTTTAATGAATAACCATGTAACTATAATTATATAATTACTCATCTAATCACAGACATAAACAAGACAATAAAAATGAGGGTTATTACAGTCTCGAGGTGAGATAAATAATATAAAATAAGCTAAATTAAATTTTTGGTTTTCCTATTTTCTCCAATCTGCAATTTTGGTCCCCCTATTTTTTTAGAGACATTTAGTTCTCCTATTTCTAAAAACTCTCAATTTTGGTCCTCTTATTTTTTTTCAGAGACATTAGTCCCCTTATTTTTAAAAATCCACAATTTTGATCCTGTCATCAAATCTCTTGTGTTGACCATTAGTGATTTAACGTTTACTCTGACTCTAATTCTTACACATCATTTAAATATTGATACATTTGAGTCAACGTTAAATAACTAATGATCAACATAAGAGATTTGACCGCAATACCAAAATTGCAGATTTTTAAAAATATAGGGACTAAATGTCTCTAAAAAAATAGGGAAACCAAAATTGCAGATTGAGGAAAATAGAAAGACCAAAAATGTAATTTACCCTATAAAATAGTGTGGTTTCTCTTTCCCTTAATTTATTACTTTCTAATCAATGGAACTGAATTGTTGTTATCGAAATTCGTTTACAAATTTGCTTTTGTTTAAGAAAACGCCTTTTTAATGCTAAGGCTATTTATTCGTCTCTTTACATATTTGTGTTTTTAGAAAAAAAGATTTGCAAAAATTTTTATAAACACCCGTCTTAATCAAACTTAATTATTAATCGAAACACCTTGTATATTAGATAACCTAAATATTTTGTATATTTCTTCTAAGCTCTCTTAATTATAAATTTAAATTTAAAAGCATATCAATAATAGTTACACGTGCCATTCCTCTTTATATTATTATTATTATTATTATTATTATTTATCATTGAGTCACAATGAAACAATCTTATTTGGTGTGTATGAGCTCTAATTCATTTTGGATGAAATTAGTTTTATAAAATTGATTTTGAAGAGAAATTATGTATAGATATTTTTTATTTTAAAAATAAGTTTGTAGTAAAATTTAGGATTGTTTTAAAAAATGGATTTTGGACGAAATTAGTTCCAATTTGTTGACCGGGCTGTTAACTTTAAAAACCTACTCTTTCAAAACTAGTGAGAACTAGTAAAGAACCAATCCAAAAATCAGTGCAAAAATACTAGTTTGAACTGGTATTTTTAAAATTTTACATTTTATTTTTTCAATCTTCTTTATTTTTTAATTTATTCTAAAACATTTTAAGTTAAATAAAAAAACTTATTTAAGGATTACACATAAATGTAAATTATTTTGCCAAGTATTGTTAATTTTTATCTTATAACACATATAATTTAGTCATTTATATGAATATATAATTTTTATATCTTGATTTATATTTTTATATTATTTTATTACTTAAAATATTATATAATATTAAAAACTATAAATTTAATTACTATCGGTTTAACCAAGTTCTAACTGCAATTGAACTAATAAATCGTGAGGCATGAACCAGTATTTTCACAGGTTCAATTACCGGTCCTTTTCTAAAACGTTGAAATTTAATATAAAGTTTTTTATTTAGCATAAAAATTACTTAAAATTACTTCAGTTAAGAAACAATTTTGAACCTAAATACAATTCCTCAAAGTGAGAAAAAATATGAATATTTACATAAAATTAGTTGGTACTCAAGGACTTGAGTCCAAACACACATTGCTTGAAAGCCCTTTCACTCACAGCCAACGACCGCAGACTTGAAACATTCAACCTAAGAGTCGACATGTAGTGTCCGGCTATCATGACTGGTTCCAAGTAAAGACCCTTAACCTGCACCCATCAAACATCTGAACGAGGATTTCGGTTATAAATATCTGCATGCTCATTGAGTTGCACATAACAATAACCCAACACTGCCTATTGCTATTTTATTCATGATGATCCACGTTCGACTTATTATGCTCTTATGTTTTCTATTTCATTTTCATGACATCGTATGCAACAGTGACACAGACAAAGATGTCCTTCTTTCTTTCAAAACCCAAGTGAGTGACCCAAAAAATGCTCTGTCTGGGTGGTCTGCAGATTCCAATCACTGCACCTGGTACGGTGTCACCTGCTCTAAAGTTAGAAAGAGGGTCCAATCTCTCACTCTACCAGGACTTGGCCTCTCTGGCAAACTACCCCCTCTGCTTTTCAACCTTACCTACCTACACTCACTTGACCTTTCCGTCAACAATTTTCATGGCCAAATCCCCCAGAGTTTGCCCATCTCTCACTTCTCAATGAGATTAAATTACCTTTTAACAATCTCAGTGGTACACTTCCACAACAGCTGGGTCATCTCCACCGTCTACAAAATTTAGACTTTTCAGTCAATAATCTCACAGGTAAAGTCCCTCCATCATTTGGCAATCTCTTTTCTCTTAAGAATCTTGCCTTGGCAAGGAACGGCTTTGTGGGTGAGATTCCAAATGAACTTGGTAATCTCCCCAATCTTTCCTATCTTCAACTCTCAGAGAACAATTTCTCTGGCGAGTTTCCCACTTCTATCTTCAACATCTCTTCCTTAGTCTACTTATCCGTGACAAGGAACAATCTATCAGGCAAGTTACCACAAAATTTAGGCCATGCTCTTCCAAATTTAAGGAGTCTATATCTGTCAACTAATAGGTTTGAAGGGGTAATTCCTAATTCCATATCCAATGCCTCAAGCCTTCAAGACATTGAACTTGCTCACAATAAATTTCACGGCCCCATACCTCTATTCAACAACTTGAAATACCTTACCCACCTCTTTCTTGGTCATAATTTTCTCTCGTCCACAACCTCGTTGAATTTTCAGTTCTTTGATTCCCTTAGAAACTCCACCCAGTTACAAATTCTCTTTATCAATGATAACCATTTGGCTGGGGAGCTCCCAAGCTCTTTTGCGAATCTGTCTAGCACTCTCCAACAATTCTGTGTTGCTAATAACTGGGTAACTGGCAACATTCCTCAAGAAATGAAGAAATTTCAAAATCTCATAGGATTGTCCTTTGAAAATAATTTTTTCACTGGAGAGTTACCATCAGAAATAGGAGCACTACATAAGCTGGAGCGACTTATGACATACAGCAATAGATTGTCCGGGGAAATTCCTGACATTTTTGGCAATTTCACAAATCTGTATATCTTTGCTGTGGGAGATAACCAGTTCTCGGGTCCAATTCACTCAAGTATTGGACAGTGCAAGAGATTAAATTTTCTTGACCTGGGAATGAATAGGCTTGGTGGGACCATACCGAAGGAGATTTTTCAGCTGTCTGGCTTAACAGCTTTGTACTTAATAGGAAACTCTCTGCATGGTTCGCTTCCTCTTGAGGTCAACATCATGACACAGCTTGAGACCATGGATATCTCTGACAACCAGTTGTCAGGGAACATTCCTAAGGAAATAGGGAGCTGTTCTAGCTTGAAGACACTTGTGGTGGCAAGAAACAAATTCAATGGCTCAATCCCAACTAATCTTGGGAATTTAGCATCCCTTGAGACTTTGGATTTATCATCAAACAATCTCACCGGCCCTATCCCTGAAAGTTTAGAAAAGCTCAAGTACATACAAACATTAAATTTGTCTTTCAACCATTTGGAAGGGGAGGTTCCTATGAAAGGTGTTTTTATGAACCTTACCAAGTTTGATCTTCGAGGTAACAACCAACTCTGTAGCCTTAACATGGAAATTGTGCAGAAGTTGGGAATATTCTTGTGTGTTGTTGGTAAAAAGAAAAGAAAGATTTTACTCCCTATCATACTTGCAGTTGTTGGTGCTACTGCTTTGTTCACCGCAATTCTCTTTGTATTGTGGACAATGATGTCCCGAAAGAAGAGAAGAGAGCAGGGGAAAACCAGTGTACCATCTGCCCCTTTTAAAGGGTTGCCTCAAAATATATCTTATGGTGATATTCGGATTGCCACAAACAATTTTGCAGCTGAAAACTTGATTGGAAAAGGAGGCTTTGGCTCAGTGTATAAGGGTGTGTTCAGCTTCTGCACTGGTGAAACCGCCACCCTTGCTGTCAAAGTCCTGGACCTGCAACAGAGCAAAGCTTGTCAGAGTTTTAATGCTGAATGTGAAGCTTTGAAAAATGTTAGACATCGGAACCTAGTGAAGGTTGTCACTTCTTGCTCCAGCATTGATTATAAGGGAGAGGAATTTAAGGCCCTTGTTATGCAATTTATGCCCAGTGGTAACTTGGGCGCGAGTCTATACCGAGAAGATGATGAATCAGGATCCTCTCTAACCCTGTTGCAAAGATTAAACATTGCCATTGATGTTGCTTCTGCTATGGACTACTTGCACCATGACTGTAATCCACCAGTGGTGCATTGTGATCTGAAACCTGTCAATGTCCTTCTAGATGAAAATATGGTAGCACATGTTGCAGATTTTGGATTGGCAAGGTTTCTTTCTCAAAATATATCAGAGAAGCAGAGTAGCACTCTGGGACTGAAGGGATCAATCGGGTATATTGCCCCAGGTACACATTAATGCTTTGCTTCCTATTAATAATAATCGAGTTTTTCTTCGTTTTGTAGTTTCTTTTTACTTGCTATTTGTGCATAACTGATATACACACCCTTATATGTGGCTCTCTAAAAATATTGGGGTGATATGTTTCAGAATATGGTCTGGGAGGCAAGGCTTCAACTCAGGGCGATGTGTACAGTTTTGGGATCCTACTGCTAGAGATGTTCACAGCCAAAAAACCAACCGATGAAATGTTCAAAGAAGGGTTAAGCCTAAGCGAATTTGTCTCAGCCATGGATGAGAATCAAGTACTGAAGGTTGCTGATCGAAGGCTTATTGACGATTGTGAACATTGGACACAAAGCTCAAGCACCAAGTATCATAGCAGTGGCTTTGGCGGCAACACACATTGGACGCGCAAAGCTGAGGAGTGCATAGCTGCTGTGATAAGAGTTGGGTTGTGCTGCACAGCTCATCAACCCAAAGATCGATGGAGCATCAGAGAGGCCTCAACAAAATTGCAAGCAATTAGGCACTCTTTGCTGGCCTTGTGAAGTGGGTCTCATGCGCAGACAGATGGTAGATGCAAATGCAACAATTAAAAATAAAAAGAATGGTGGAAAATGCTGTTGGACACATACAGAAAGGGACAAAAGAGAAATATATATATATCATAAATTCATAGGTGATATATGATGTGATACAAAAAATATAAATAAGAATAAATAATTCATGTATTGACCGTGTAAAAAAGTTTTATACTATTATTTAATTATAAATTGTTATGTATAGTAGTTTGTTTATTTTTATAATAATTATTTTAAAAATTATACATATCATAATTTTTGATTGTCTTATAGTATAAAACCTTTTATATTAACGACACATAAAAATTAAACTCTATAAATAAATAAAAAGTATCAAATAGTTCTATCAGAAAATTAAAAAGTATCAAATAAATGTTTGTAATATAAAGGTATCTATATATATTCTTCGTATACAAAATCATATGCAGTAACTGATGTCGCCCGAAAAACAAAATTAACTAGAGTTAGATATATAAATCCCAAGGGAAGTTAATATGCGTTATAATTTAGTCAATTTTAACTTAATGAACTTTTCAGATTAATTTTTTTTTCCTTATTGTGACTCTTATCATTATGGACAATTAATTTTCAATTCTTGTTAATGATTTTGAGACTTCAAAAGATAAAATAAAGAAAAATATCTTCCGTTGGCATTACAAATTTAAGAAAAAAGAAAAATATTCTTGACAAGTTTATTATAATTGTTTACCACCGTTGAACTCATTCGTGTTAAAATAAATTAAAACGTAATACATATGAATTTCTCGAGAGAAAAAAGAGTAAGTTTTTTAAGAAAGAAAAAGTGTAGTGCAATTTAAATAAATATCTTTTTTTTTTTTTTTTACATGTCTCTTCCTTCTAAAGCAATCTTGTTTGAGATACTGTCGGGTTCTAAATGTAGACACCTCTATTAGCGAGGATTTAAACTTTGGTTCATTACGTTGTGGGAGACTACCTCTAAGATAAGGAGAATGTAATCATAAATATTTCATGTAACATCCTCTTTTTCTTAATTTCTTTTATTTAAAAAATAATAAATTAGTACTTTATTTTTATCTTTGCTTGTTACTATTTTAATTAATAATTTTGTTTGCAATTATATTTAAATTAAGTTAATAAAATTAAAACAAATTATAGTAATTAGTTTTGGAAGAATATTATAGGTTTAAATAAATTAAAAATTTGTGTGTAAATTAAAATAAAGTTTTAAAGTTTTAATATTAAAAAGGATAGTTAAAAAAAAGTAACAAGAATTATTGTTTGTGTATAAATTAATATTTTATTTTAATTAATTGCTATTGTTATTGATTATTTGTTTAAATAATTGTATTATAGTTATATTTGTGCTAACTTAAATGTAATTACAAAAAGTCATAGAAATTAGCTTAGAAAAAAAATATTGTGAGTTTAAATCAATTAAGAATTTGTGCATAGATCAAAGCAAGATATGACTTTTTGAATGCGTGAAAATAATTAACTAAAATTTAGTAAATAATTAATTGATAATTAAATTAATTAGGAGAGTGTAAGAATAAATTAATTAAATTGATAATTAGAGGAAAGTTAAATTAAATAATTAAATAAGTGTAAAAATTTAATTAATTGATTTTGATAAGAATTAAATTAAATTAATTAAATGAATATATTAATAGATGATTAAATTTGGGTTAGTGAAATAATTAATTGAAAATTTCCCCCTCTTGGGCTTGCAAAACCACAAGCCCACGTGCCTATTAAGTGTGGGCCCTGTTATTTCCATCCAATTTTTTGCTTTTTTCACCCCATATATTGTTTGTTATTTTTTTCTCAAAAATATCCCTAACGGAAATGCATTTTCATTATATAAAATACACATTTTTCGTTATGTTAAGAGGGTGCGCCTCCATACACAATGGAAACATGTTTATGTTGTGTATATTGTACAACAAAAACATGTTTCCATTGCGTATGGAGGACGCACCCTTTTAACACAACGAAAACATGTTTTCGTTGTGTTAATTTTTTTGAAAAAAATTAATTAAAATATTAATTATGATATCATTTACCCTTTTTAATATTAATCACATTAATTATGATATAGATTATCATTTTTAATTGAAATCAAATTAATTACGATACAATTTATCCTTTTTAATAGCAATCAAACTACTAATGATACAATTTTAAAAACATATGATACATGTTGTCATTTTAATATTAATTTTTCTTTTTAATAGTAATCAAATTAATTATGATACACTCGTAAAAAAATATATGATACAAGTTACCATAATTAATTCGATTACTATTAAAAATGATAACTTGTATCGTATATTTTTTAAAATTGCATCATAATTAATTTGATTGCTATTAAAAAGGATAAATTGTATCGTAATTAATTTGATTTCAATTAAAAATGTTAATCTATATCATAATTAATATGATTAATATTAAAAAGGGTAAATTATATTATAATTAATTTTTAAAAAAATTGACACAACGAAAACGTGCTTTCATTGTGTATCGAAATTACACAACAGAAACACATTTCTATTGTGTATCTTAGAACTATATATAGTGGAAACGCATTTTCATTGTGTACAATATATATAACAAAAATGCATTTTTATTACGTTGATAAATTGAGGGTGGGAAGAAGAGGGAGAAAGAAAGTAAAAAGAAAATGAGGGTAAAATAATAATTGATTATGTTTTGTAAAAGTAAAGGATGAAAAGAGAGAGGAAAAAAAAAAGAGTTAGAATAGCAGCCCCAGCTATTTTTGTTTTCCTTCTTGCTTCTAGCTAGGCCAACTACACTCTCCAGCCTAATTTTAAACCAAGCAATGAAATAATGCTCAACCTAAAAATCTCTACATCGCCATACTATTCCCGGTGTTTTATCCATGGTGTCAGCCAAGAGTGGGTTTTAAAATTGATTAGACATTTGTAAACAGATCCAATGGACGAAAATAGATGGGGTTGTTCACTGTTAAATTTAAGTGGCATATACCCCTCCTTTCTCACCTTTTGAGGGTTGTGTAACTCAAAAAGGGAGAGACAGAAATTCGTCAAAGAATGCCCTGCTTAATTGTAAAAGCCACCCTTTCCTTTCCCATAAAATTTGCTTTTTCTCTCAAATTTCCATTTTCTTTTTCCCTTTCCTTCTTTGCTACTACGTCGTGCTCATAGGAAGCAAGTTGGTGCCGCAAATTGAGCTAGGGCATGGGAGGAAGCATCAGTTTTGCAATTCGAATTTTTGAAAATTTCAAGGTGGGGAAAGGAGTTTAGGTCTCAATATGGCAATTTTACGTGTTTAAATGCTTACTGAAAACTCGTGATTTCTGGAAAATTTATTTTTTTTCATTGGTTTGATTGTTGATGTTTTATATTCTTGGTTGGTGTATTGAGATGGTGCTAAAAATTTTCTTGAACTGTGATCATAACTGTTGGTGAAAATTTATTGATTTATCATTGTTTTTGAGAATTATTGCTGTGTGAGATAAGGTGGTGAGATGAGTGTTTTGTTTTTGGGCTAAATGTTGTTAATCGAATGAAAGGATGGGAACATGCCCACTTTCTGATTTTGTTCAAGCCAAAGACTGAGTTTTCTGGACTTGATTTTGGGTTTTTGTCGATAGCATGTGTAAAAATTAGGGGTGTTCGCGGATCGGTTTTTAGCCAAAAAGTCATCCAATCCAAACATAAAAAGACCATGCGGTTCGGTTCGGTTTGGATAGCTTACACAAAAAAATCCGATCCAATCCAATCCAAAAAATGCGGTTTGGATTGGATCGGTTGATTCGGTTTTTACCGATCATCTTTACCAATTCTTTAATTTCCTATTTTATAAATTTCTACATAAGAAAAATAAGATATGTAAAGAGAAAAATAAGAAAACTAGTAAATACATTAATTCATCAAGTGCATCAACTACCAAATACATCAAGTGTTTAACTAAACAACTAGCTAATAAGTATACGTGATTTTGGCATTGCAAATTTTATATAGATGCTAGTACGTGTTCAAATATATATGTTTACATCTACCTATATATGCGGATTTAGAAGTGGACATAGTTTTGGTACTGCAAATTTTAGGAAAAAGAAATGCTACTTCCCTCTAAGCATGACACATATATGATAATAATTCAACACTTGCTTAACACACATATTTAATATTATTATTTCGGTTCGGTTCAGTTCGATTTTAGAGCCACCATCCAAAACTGAACCGAACCAATTGGTTGGTCACAAAACCATTTAATGAAATCCAAAAAATTTCAGTTTGTTTCGGTTTTTGGTTTTCTGAACCGGTTTTCAATTTTATTTTATTTTTTGATCGGTTTGGATGTGAACACCCCTAATAAAAATCACTCTTCTTTATTCTTTCTTTTTCTTGATGACCTGTCAATGCTACTCTAATTATGGATCATGGAGGTTAGAGGTTGGCATGCTGGATTTTCTGATAATTTTTATAATCGTGAATTGGGGAATTAGAATGGATTCTTCAAACTTGGACCTTTTCTTTGCAGCGAAAACGACAACAACAACTTGGAAGGGCGCAAGGAAACCATGTGTAGCAAAACACGTTCTTCACCGGTGCAGCGGTTAGGCTCTAAAACGGGAATCATAATCATAATCATAATCATAATACTTAACAAATGCTAAAATAAAAGAAAATATGAATAAGCTGAAAAAATAAATAAATAAATTAAAGAACTGGTCGACTATGTCTGCTGGGCTTCAAGCCCATCATGTTTGGCCCCAACTAATAGTTAAGTGGGGGCTGCTATTCCCACCCCAGTTTTTGCTATTTTCACCCCATCTCTTGTTTGTATTTTTTATTCATAAAATATCCCCCTAACAGAATCACGTTTTCGTTGTGATTTTGTATAATGAAAACACATTTTCGTTATGATAGGGAGTGCAACCATTTATACATAACGAAAACGAATTTACGTTATGTATTTGGGATTGATCCATAACCGAAATATGTTTTCGTTATATATGAATTCAAAATACATAACAAAAATGTGTTTTCGTTATGTATTTTGAAATCAATTCTTTATATTTATTAAATTCATTTATATTTTTTGAGTATAGCTGTTAATGGTTAACTGACACGTAAACAGGACACGTGTTTGAATCGTTGTGATCTAAACCTTTGATTTATTGTATGTAATATCGATCGATTATTTTTCTGACGCACATGACATTGCTTTTAATGACTTGGGTAATATGGTTTACATTTCATTTGTTCATTTTTATTTGTATCGCGTGCTATGATTGTAACAACGTATTACTGATACCAACAACGCAATAAATATAACATATATAAAATTCAAAGCATCTATAAAATCCAAAAATATATACAATAATGTTTGTACATAATGTATAAAATACTAAAAAAGGATCTAACAAGCAAAAATAAAAATAAAACATTAGAGGTGGTCGTCTTCTTCTACCTCTGCCTCCGATACCTTGATCTCAGCCTGCTCCTGCTGCTGCCTAGGCGCTTCAACCTATCTAGCCCGATGTGTTAATGCAATCAGTCGTGGCTGCCTAGAAGTGTCTGTCTCATCATCCAGTGGAGGGCATCATCCAGGACGATGGACACTAAATCTCACGCATGTCATAATGAATCTGAAACAATGATGATACATTAACAATTAAGAAATAATTAATATCAAATATAATTAATATTATTATATAATTATTCTAAAAAAATATTATATAAAATTAATCATTTATTAAAACACAAAAAAAATTACATATACATAAATACTTTAATAGACAAAAAATAATTAAAGACAAATAATTTAAATCAAATAAATAATTAAACGACAAAAAAATTATAAGCAAAGGATACAAAAAATAAATAATTCAAATTATTTAATTCATACAAATAATTAATATAAAAAACTATTTAAAAAATAAATTATTTAAATTATTTTATTCATATAAATAATTAAAATAAAAAAAAATTTAAAAATTACAAAATACATAACGAAATTGTAATACATAACGGAATCACGACCCCATTATGTACCCTCACTAGATACACAACAAAATCACGATTCCGTTGTGTATCCTTACCTGATGCACAACAAAATCACGATTTCGTTCAATCCAAAAGTAAAAAAAAAAAAAAAAAAGTGAAACTCACCTTTGATGATAGTGCGACGAGAATGTCAATGGCTGTGGAGGTATATGCCAAGCTTGCCGAAGTAAGGAGGTGCAAATGGGACAGAGTCACCTTCTTTTGGCGACTGAGGGCAGTGACACTAGGGGGCGCAGGGTGAGAAAAGAACAGAATGGGAGAGGAGGGAGGGAGGTGAGGAGTCTAAGAAAGGAAGAGGGAAGGGTGGAATTTGAAATTTTAAGGACAAAGACAAAATTTTACATAATTTTGGAAAAGGAAGGGGGTGAAAAATGAAAAAAAGGGGGTGAGAATAGCAGGCCCCATAATTAAGAATTTATAACCTTAATATTATACTTAATTTTTAAAGACTAATTAAAACATAACTTATTATCTATAATAATAATAATAATCTATAACTATAATAAAGAGGATGTCTTCTTTTAGTCTTCACTTTTTATTGAACTATTATGCCCTTTAATTATTCTCTAAATTATTCACTATTTTATCTTTTAATTACTTTTTAAAATACCCACTACATTCCCTTTCCCCTGGTAATAGTAATGATAATAGAATTATAATAATTAAATGATAGCTAAATGAGACAAGAGAACGTTCTACTCACGTATTCAAATTCGTATTGAGTTACTGAAGGGGGAGGGGGGCGCGCCGGGAACATATCTCAAGACATGAACTTAATATAAAAAAAAAACGAAATGAAAATGTAATTATATAATAACGATAAAGACACCATTAATAATAAGGAGAAAAAACAAGAAAAGTACAATAATAATACTAATAATAATAATAATTTTAACAATTAATGATGACAAATAAAATTTTTAATTTTTTTAAATAAAATTAAGTGAAATTGAGTGTAAGGGAAGTTCTTCATATAATTTTAAAATAGAATAAAATTGGAACCATTTATTTGAAATGAAGTGTTGCCATAAAATTTAATAAGAATGAGAATAAGGTTATAAATCTCAATTCTTTGGGGTGCGTGAAAGTAAAGAGAATCGAGAGGATATGTGTAAGATTACCTATAATTTGTTTTAATTATTTGCTATTGTTGTGATTGATTAGGAATGTGATTGATTTCACTTGATGAGTGTGAGTATATTGTCATGTGCATGATTGTTAGTCTTTTATGTTAAAGTTAATATCAAAATGAAGACAATTTAATTGTTACCTCTAGTTAAGAGGATTTGTTAGAAAGCCTACTGTTGGCGAATTAAGAATTTGTATTGAGGAAAGTTGAGGCCTTTTGGTAAAATACTTAATTGATATCAACTTTAATAAGACAGACTATAATCATATTGTTGTCAAACCCAAGGTATCAGAATAGCTACACCCTATAATGGAGTGCGAATTTTGTAGTGGAGGCCAAGGAGACCTTGAGAATGTTTGGTGCACGTTATCCCATAGGGGACCAGAAGGTCGCTACTTAGTGTCGTGATTAAGGCAATTTGCACATTAACATTCCTAACTAATTACTACAATTTATCCATGATGAGTGGAGAGTACTGTCGCGTACCTGTTACTACCAAAGACAATTCTCATTATATCTTTGGTTGGTAAATCACCTAATGCTCTTCCCATTCTAGATTAGGTAAATATTGATATTGATTTGGCATGCTTTGTTCGATGGAGTATGAGCTCTTGATCTTGCTACTATGTTGTTGGAAAGTTCTCCATGGAGATGAGTCGACACCTATACATCCATCCTTGTGTCTAATCATGGGTCAACATCTATGCATTCATGCATTACATTTGATTGATTATTATCTATGATATAATATGGATTTCCTAATCTATTATATTTTATTGTTATTGTTTATTAGATTAGGTCCCATGGATGTTTATTACCATATTGATGTCTTAAGTTAGAACCTTACTCCTTATTTGTTTTTGTGTATGTGTGTGTGTGTTGTTTTCTTTTTCTTTTGTTTGTCGTTCATTGTGTGCTTCTCCAGTCCCATTAGATGGTAGCAATTGGCATCAATACAACATAAAAGCTTGGCAAGACCTCTCAATGTTTTATTGTGGCAACTCTCTACCACTTTAATTATGTACGAGTAAAGTTTGTATTTTGTTTAAATATGGCTTGCTTTAGGAAATTGTAATGCTATATTTTAATTTTTTTACATATCTACTATTTGTGATGTAATCGTGAAAAAAAAAATCAATTCATATTTTTGAGCATAGGACAAATGTTAAGTAAAAGTTGCATAATATTATCATTAATATATTTATATTATTTGGGGTGTTACATTTCACAAAGAAATTAACTCATTACACTATATATGTATGCCAAGACTGCTTATTGCAAATATAAATTTTCTTCTCTTGTATTTTGTTACTTGTTAGTCTTACAAATTAAACAAAATTGTTTAATACTATGTTTGGAAGTGGAAGAAGGAGGAGGAATTTAATGGAGGAAGAAGGAAGAAAAGAAAAGAAAAGAAGGTTGATTGACCAATGGGGTGTCTTTTTACAAACTATTTATCATATGGGATTGTTTTGAGCTACTAGCAATTTAAAACCATTTATTTCTACCTTTAAAAGAAAAGAAAAGTGATTCTTATTTATCTCATTTTTACATTTTTTTGGACATGAGCCTATGAAGAGAAAAGACAAATAATCCATCGGTGTCTAAATTTGGGTCACCTAATGCCTTAGTCTAAGGATTTAAAGTTTTTCTACTTCGTGAAAACTCACATGGGGTGTCTTGTAATCCTAAAGATTTAATGTTGTTAGACCTAAGATCCTCTTCATGATGCTGACCAATACAGTAGGAAGTTTACAAGATGTAGAGCATTAATAGCGAGGTCACATTCTACTTGGGATTTTCACAATAATCAAGTAGGCATCCAAAATGACATTATCACATAACCTCTCTATTTATAGGTTTTAGTAGGATGCATGTATAAGGTTTCACTCAAAATGTGTGCAAATAACGAGAGAGTGATATGTGTGGAGTAAGCATACAAACCCCGTCAAGCCTACCATACCTATGAAACAACACAAACATATACAACAAGAATAATGATCTCCTACCCTAAAGTTTAATCCAAATAAATTGAAAATACACAATCAAGTGAGGGGTAATATAAATAAAGAAAGGTTAATAATTTTCCATATTTAACTATGTTAGGTTTGACTCTCTAAAATATCTTTAGTGGAGTCGTCATCTGTCGCAATTGGGATCATGATGGAACGATGATCTGAAAAATATTTTATCGATTAAAGACATGGCATCACCACCAAATTTTCTTTATTTGGGAAAACATTGGAAAAACCCATTTAAGAAATTGGTCTTGAAAACCAAATTTTGAGTTTAGGAGTAAATTACATGTATGAAAGGTATTAGTATCCCACAACATTTGCTCAAAGATGATTATCTTTAATTAAATGTACAAAATTAAGATAACTTTAAAAACATATATTTTACCCCTTTGAAATTAATTAAAAAAGAATCAAACTTAAATAAATAAATAATATTTATTTAGAATGAAAACTAAATTATGAAAATTAACTTTGACTCGATGGTTTTATTCCGCTCTTATGTATCCTCGAATACAATGAAAAACTCAAAGTCACGCAGTTATTTTAGAAAATATTTGAAATGGATTTTTTTGAAAAAGAGCTTTGTTTTAATAAAATCTACATTGCACATGATATAAGATAACGAGGTTATACGTATATCATTACGATATGTACAACACTTGAAGATAGTATAAACTACACATCAATGTCATGAATCGTTGCGGGGATTGAAAACAACTGAATTATGTTGATTGTTATTGTTATAAAAAAAAAAGGAAAATTAATTTTATTTTCCCAAATAAATTCACACTGCACATGACTTAATAGCGCAGCTACACGCAAGGACTTACGATTCATACAACACGCAAAGGTAGTCTAAATCACACATCGACATTGCAGATCATTACATAAATTAATGGAAGGAATTTGATATAAAAAAGTTTAAATTGTTTACAGTAATAATAATAATAGTAATTTTAAAGAGAAAAGATTGTTTCTCTTCTTTTTTGAAAATAAATTAAGATTGTTAAACACAAGGTAACACGATTATAACTCACAAGGTGTGGCAATGTGGCACAAATGGATAGTAGTCTGAGCTCTTTAAGCATATTACAAAGGTTTGATTCTTGGCTATGTGAATAGAGCAGAACATGTTGATAGAGAAATTGTCTCTTAACTGGTACTCTATTTTCTTGAAGAATTAGTTTCATGACTTTCAACTGTGAAGATACCTTAGCCAAAAAAAAAAAAAAACACATTATATGTGTACTTTTACGATTTTTATAATAGTAAAGGTAGGGTAAACAACACATCAACACTATAGATCATTGTGCAAAACTAATTTATTTTTGAAATTGAGCAATTTAATTATAAATTTAATAATTAACTCTAATGATAAATAGATAAACAAATGTATAATAGAATAATCATGAAACCAATCAACATTAATATTTATTCTGTATTAGGAATTAAGCTTGCAACTTACCTTACATTGGCAACAAGCAAAAATAAGATAAATAAAAAAAATAAAAAAAAGGTAAAAGAAGAAACTAATTTAATTTGTGCACAAATGGATTTTTGAGAATTATTTTCATTCTAAATTTGTTAATCACTTATTATTTAATACCAAATCCAATAAAATTTTCAAATTATTAGAATTGGTTCGGCCTAACTTTTCTTTTTTAAGGGAGAATGGATTAGCTTTCCTTAGAGGCTGAGTTGAGCCCAATAGCGATTGGCCTAGACAAGCGCAAGCAAGCTCTTGGACCTGAAAGAAGGAGCAAACAGAAGTGGGCCTAAAGGGATTCTACCCAGCGAACCGAAAAGAACAAAAATACGGCCACTTGGGCCTAGCCTCCTCAGGCTGTCCGAGAGAAAAAAATGTGAAAACGGAACACGTTGAATTTGAGTATTTTTTTCACTTCTTTTTTTGGTATTTTCATTTGAATTTGTAGAAGAAAAAGAAAAGGGAATAGGATAGACAAAAATGAATAAAAAAAGATGGTAAGTGTAGCTAGCCCCACTATTCCTTGTGTGCTGCCTATATTTATCCCCTTGTGTGCAAGTCTGATTCCCGTTGTTTTCATTATTATATTTTATGGTATTTTGTATTTTGTATTGTTTATTTTTTGTATTTTTATTTTTTATCATTTTTGCTTTTTAGACAAAAGAAATGATAATTTAAAGAAAGAAAGAAAGAAGAAAAAAATAAGTAAAACAAAATAAGAGGGCAAAATATGGCTATCACATAAATGTTTTGATCTCCTATAATATTTTGCTTTTTTTTTTTCGTTTCATATTCCTTCTTTCCAGGTTTATTATAAAAAAAAATTAGATAAAAATGAAAGAAAATTTCCTCGTTTATTTTTTTTTTATTTTCTTTTTTTGGGGTGAAAAGCAAACTCCCTACGAGTTTTGGGTTTTGCTTCCTTTTGAGCTAGCAACTGTTCAACAAGGAGAGGAAGAAAGGAAAGAATAAAATTATCAAAAGTGGTCAAGACTCAGGTATAAACGTAACGATAGTTGGCAGTAGTCAGAAGAGTTTTATCTAACAAACACTCCTACTGAAGGGTTAATTAAGTATGCGAAAATACAAGTAAATTTTCGGTATTTCTTAATATTTACTCTTTTAATTAACTTTTTATTAAGTATTTTTCCTTATTTTTAATTTAAAAAACTTTAAATCAAGAAAAAAATAACTATATAAAAATTGATGTCACTATTTCAAGGAGAAAGAGAATGTATAACAAGAGAGAGACTGAATTTTTTTTCAGTAAAAATACCTAATTAAAGAAAAAACAAAACAAAACAAATAGGATTAATTGAAATTAGATCAGATGAGGTGAAGTGAAATCACTTTTGAAGACCATTCCGGAAACTAGTAGTGAGATAAAAACAAAAATAGCGAGGTTATCCAAGTGTTCGGTCCAGAGCTTTCATATTTCCTCTCAAACTCTCAAGACTCTTCTCCAGCTTTCACATCCACTGTCTATATATTCAAGAATTCTCGCATCTCATCCTCATCAACATCTGAAATTGACCCTGGTTGCTCAAACCCACTTTTCCTTTCTTATCGTTTTTTCCTAATCCCAATGGCTCAAGCACTATCAACTTCGTCACTTCTGCTATTACAAAAAACAGGGTACCCTGTTAAAACGCAGAACAATGTTATTGTACCCTGCATGGTCTCTTTCCCGTCGAGGAAGGAGTTGCCTAGGCTAGGAAGGGTAAGAGCGCAGGCTTCTGGTGATAACAAAGACAACTCTGTGGAAGTACAACATGTTAACAAGGGTGACCAAGGGACCGCGGTTGAGAGGAAGCCACGTAGAGCTGCCTTGGACATTTCACCATTTGGTAAGCTTGCCATTCTTATCCGCACAAATATAGTACCCACCATTAATATTGCATTATTGATCAATGCATCCATTTACGTTAGTCTCCGTGATTCTTTTAATTTGAAATTTTCAAGTTGGAGTATATGTTTCTTATGTTTATTAAAGGTTTTAAAAAATGACATGTAACTACAATTGAGGAGGTTTTTGTGATTTTTGCGACTGTAATCATGACCGCGTCTGTAAATTTTTCAATATCAAGTATCACAACAAAACCACACTGGCAACCGCAAATACAATTTAAAGCCTTCATTATTCAATTATAAATCGTCGTATATAATAACTTTGTTATTAAAGTCATATCAAGTATGAATTCCCATTGATCGATAATGTAAAAGCTTTTATACGGACTATTACACTATAAATATATCCCTTAAATAGACTGTTATTAAATTGTGAAATTCTAAATTTTGCAAATAATAAATTGAATTGGTTCAATGATATTATTAATAGTTTTCTGCGCTGATTGTGATTCTTTCGTTGGTGATGCTTCGCATATGTTGTAGTGTTGCTATTGTTATTTATTCCATCGTTACCACTAATTTTTCATATTCCTTTTTCCCCCCCTCCCTATGAAGGATAGCTAGGCAACCAAGTTTGGCATGTTAAAGAAAAAAAGAAAGAAAGAAAAACTACTGGTACTGGACACGTTACTTGGGTACAGATATTGGTATAATCCTTTTGGTTTGATTCTGTTTTGCACTTTCGACCGAAACAGAATGAAAATGACCAGTGACAAAGCTTCAGAAGTAACCAAACTCAAGGTTTGAACCTGAGGCCAGAAACCACAACAGAGAGAAATAACTGAAAAAAAAAAAAAAAGACGTTTAAAAAAATCCTAGATATGTCAATTTTTATAGATTCTCAAAATCTAAGCAAATTCATATAAAAAAAAGTTGTTAATGTTTAGAATTCAAGTGATTCGTTGTGAATATATAATACCTGCCTTTGAATGATGAAAAGTGATGGTAGCTACGTATACCTGAACTCGCTTCCAACATAGTTAAACATGTACACTGACATGTAGTGTGGCCTATTGCAGGTCTCTTGGACCCGTGGTCACCCATGAGGAGCATGCGCCAGATATTGGACACAATGGACCGAATTTTCGAAGATACCATGACATTCCCCGGAAGAAACATGGGAGTAGGGGAGATCCGTGCCCCTTGGGACATCAAAGAAGAAGAACATGAAATAAAAATGAGGTTTGACATGCCGGGTCTTTCCAAGGAAGATGTTAAGGTATCGGTGGAGGATGATGTGCTTGTTATAAAAGGTGGCCGCAAGAGTGAACAAGGTGAAGATGATTCTTGGTCAAGCAGGAGCTATAGTTCCTATGATACCCGTTTGCAGCTTCCTGATAACTGCGAGAAGGACAAGGTTAAGGCAGAGTTGAAAAATGGTGTGCTTTATATCTCCATTCCTAAGACCAAGGTTGAACGCAAGGTTATGGACGTGGAAATTCAGTGAGATGCCTAGGCTTTGTATTTTGCAACACTGTATTTTACCATGTTTTTACGTTTTTTAAACAGATGTACCCATTATACGGGTTAAATATGTTGTATTAAGTGTAGAAAAACTGTGTTTTGCTGTTTTATACCTTCATCGTAATGTCAGTTTCTTCCTCTTCTATTTCAGCAAATGAAAATTGTGTTTTGCTTGGTTCAATCGTGCTTTTGGAACATAAAATTTATCATAAGCCCTAAGAAGATGTGAAAGAATCCTTAATATGTGTATATCTTAATTAGGAGCACAATTACCTAACCTGTCCACTTCAAGTTAAAAACAAAACTTCAGAACTAATCCGTGAGAAAACAAGTTAAGAAGAAACCTACCAATGCAAAGGGAATGCAAAATTTAAAAACTACCCTTACCTAATTATCTATACTATGTTTTATGTGTCTGCATTTACACATTTCATTTCTTTCAGTCCTTACAACCAAACTTCCTTAAAAAAAAAAGGTAAAGCATTACAACAACGGCCAAGAGTCCCGCGACTACAACAGAAAGAAGGAACAAAAACAAAGGAAGAAAAAAAGGAAAGAAAAGGTTAAACAGCAAGAAAATTAAGTGAGAGAGCGCCTAGTATTTTATATGTTGTATGTTACTCATTTGCTTCGGGTATAGAGTCCAATTTTGGCTTCCGATTGCTTCGAAGGTTAACACCAACAGTTTGAACCTCTGATAGTATATCCTCTAGGAGATCTGTTTGGTCACTAACTGCTGAAGCTGCTGCTTCGTTATTATAACTTTGATCCTCTTTGTCCCGCCACCTGTGTCTCCGTTCCTTAAAGATGTAAGATTTGGAGGGGAATGCAAAGAGGGAAGCAAGTAGTACAATCTTCCTGCCTTTAATTCATGATGTGGGGAGAGAGGTTCTGTGACTTTCTTTGAAACACCAACACCATAAGCTGGATAATTTGTCAAGATATCTTTGACAAGGATTGGGGTGCTAAACTCCAGTATCTTACCATCTGGTTTGGCTACCCTCACAACTTTAACCTTTTTTGCCGTGCAAGACCCTGAACTGGGCTCACAAAGAGCAAGACAATTGCCCATTTTATTCTAAGGAAGTGATGGAAGAGTGTATATAAATCAGATGGTAAAAGCCAAGTTGTTAGAAAGCTATAGAGATTAGTGCATGGAGTTGTGGATGTGAGAGAGGGAAAGCAAGGGAAGGGAGAGGGAGTTTGAGTGGAAAATGTGAGTTTTGCGGGTTTGAAGGGAAAGCAAGTGAGATATATAGTGAGGTGGGTATTTAAAAAAATAGAGGGGTTTGTTTCGTGTGGAGTGGAGTAGAAAGGTGCCTTTCCGTTGAGTAGGAGACTTATGGATTAGGGCAAGAAAGTATGAGTATGTAAAATAGGTTTTGTGTCGAGAATGGAAAATGAAAGATTTGTCAACACGCATGCAGCATAGGTCGGTTAGTGGAAAGTGGCGCAATTGCATTGCTCATTTAACTATTTATTGTGCCCCTCCAGAGACCAATGGATGCAGCTATATACTCCTATATGCATATATGTATATGGTTGTGCCATAAACAGTCTATGTCATCTATGCACTTCAAAAAATGGTGCAAGTGGCCTGATTTGATTGGTGGGGCATGCAGCTAGGCTTTGCTTTTGGACCAAACTATGATGTCCCAATTAGGTGGGGGTAAAAAAATCTGCTAGAACCAGATATAATGGACTAATGGAGAGGGATATTTTTGTTCCTTTTGTGTATGAGATTTCTTAATTTTAAACCACATATTTGGTCAGGTTTGTTTATTGTTTTTAGATTGTCTCACCTCATGGTTTAGGTGACGTCCAAGACAATTTTCAAAAACAATAGCTGAATTTACTCAAGATAAATTTTAAAAAGAATTGCTGAATTTTCTCTTACTTGCTCTGCGGCTCTAATTGTCTGATACTGATATACATAGACACAATGGCACAACAGAACAAGGAGATGCAACAACGGAACCACATCTTTCTTTTGGCTTTCGGTAGGAAGGAAAGTAGGGATTGGATAGTTGAATGAGAAGAGATTAATATTAAATCTATGTATGGGTCATGCTGGGGCGGTGACGCAACAAATGCAGTTCATATTATATGGTTCAGGTACTACATGGCCCAAGAGTTGAGGTAGGGTGTACTTTGGTTAATACTACCTTTGTTTATATTCGGTTATAGAAAAAATATAAATTAGCTAACCTCTGCCAACTGCTAACTGCTATTTGGCTGTTTCTCTTCAGTGTTTAATAAATAATACCAATGTGTATCTACATTCCCTGCCTACCTTTAAATGTAACCGTAGCTAGTATGGGTGGGGTAGCAATTGATCATTATTATATCTTGTCGAATGATCTTGCTTTTTTCTTGTCTAACAGATTTTTCTCACACGCTTTGGGCGAGACTCGTTACTTGCTCGGAATACTGAGGGCGCTTCAATGCACAAGCACAAGTGCTTTCTTGATCTTATATTCAGTACCATATAAAGCTTAAAAATCAAAATATTGTGGAAAGAGATTAAGAGGCAAACTTTTAGAAACGCGTCTTAGATTGTCTAAAGCTTAATAATCAAAAAGCTTGTAACTAGTCACGTTCCTTCTTTACTTTCCATGAGATTCAATATACAATTGAGAAACTACAGCTACATCTAAATCATTCGCTGAAAATACCCGATTACCTATAACACCCATTAACATTGAAAATTGAATGCATGCATATTTACATCCTTCTAACTATCTTGATTAAACACCACTAAGCATATAAATTAAATGATAAAGGATTCTTCTACGTTAATCAATAATCTCAAATCTGAGTTTCGAAAAACTTTGTTATTTTTAATGATTCTATCTTGGTCAAACCCAAATAAGATGAGCCAAATCCATTGTACATTTGCAGAACACATATTGTTAAAATCTAAAATTTTATTTAAACCATCTTTAACAGTAGTATCCTACATTGGTATCTAAAAAAAAGCAAAGTCTGCATATATACAACCATTGCTTCTACAAGCAATTATTGCACATTTAAAAGAATGAGTCTTGCTCCATATTTTATTCCATTTTACCTAATATGAAGGAGAGAAAGAAGCAACTGCAACACTAATGAAAATGTTCTTAGTCGGAAAATTCAAGTACTAGTGTGTTGGAGCCATTGGTACATAAAATAGGCACATAAGTTTTGCTCACTTGCTAAGTATGCATTTACTAATAGATGAGACAGTAATCAATAAACAAGTCTAGTTGCTTTAAGTGCCCGTAGGTAGTCTGGGGCCCGACTTAGGAACGTCATTGTCACAGCGGCTAAAAAGATGAGACAAAGATCTTCTAAATCCACAAAGCCCCTTTTATTATTATTATTTTTTAATTTGTTGAATTCCAGCTTACTAACTCCATTATTTAAAAAAAAATATCCTTTCAATTGCACATCAAACAGACCTAACCCCATCAAAGTTAAAGTCCAACTGTTTTTATGGTAAGAATTAAACGCGATAATTAATGGATTAAAAAAAAAACTTATTCCCATAAATTTTTTTATGCTTTTTATGGTATATTCAACTTTATTTTCTTTAATTTTAACATTTTTTACCCTTAATAATTAAGTGGGAATAATATAATTAAATGTTTCTATTAAGTCATTATGGACAGCCTAATGGTAAGGGACTGAGTAATTTATATATATGAGTGAAATGCTCAAAAATAGGTCATCAAATTAAATATATATATATATGATCAAAATTAAAATTACTTAATAAGTTATATATAACTGGTTTAAAGTCACATTAATTTTATATTTTAATCTTAATTATTCATATAAAATCTAATTATTTACATTTATTTCTTCCATTCTGGTATAAAAATAACTCTGACACGTTTATATACACATACAAAGAGATGCTAACCACTGATCATTGAAAAACAAAACGATGCATTTACGAGAAACATTCGACGTTTGCAAAAGTTATTTCGTGAAAAAAAAAATGTTTTGTTATTTTCAGTCAAAATACTTTTACTCTTAAAAACATGTCAGACATTTTATATATATATATATATATATATATATATATATATATATATATATATATATATAAAACTTTTGTGTTAGGTTAAAGATTTTACACTAAAATTGCTACAAACTTTCTTTTAAGATAAAATTTTTTAAAAGTATTTAGCCTTATTATTTAATACTTGAATAGAAGCTAAATACTAGTATATTTCTTTCAATGTAGAAGTTTTAAAAAGTGTTTAGCCCTACTATTTAATACGTGAATATAACCTAAATTAAGGCAACCCTATTTCTTTCATCGAGGAGGTGTAACATTTCTCATTTTTTATTCTTTTATTTTATTTTGAAATTTTAATATTTTTTTAAAAAATAAGGAAAATATACAATATGAAATTTTATCCTTTTTTAAATGTTAATTTTTATAAAATTTTAAAAAAATAAAAAATATAAATATATATCAACTCAAAAACTTTACTTAATCTAACTCAAATTTAGTTAGATTGATTTGGTTGAATTAGTTAAAAGAAATTGACAAATGTAAGCAATTTAAATTATATTATTTTATTGAAATTAACCCAACCCAATATGTAATCAGTCCTACTTTTTGTGACATATTTATTATTCAATTTTGATAATATTGTTTTTTTTTTGTAGAAACTACAGATATTATTTACAGGAAACAATCTTACTTAAACTGGATAACTCCTTTTTTGAATATTTAACACTATTGCATACTCGAAACTTGAATTTGAGACCACTAAACTCAATTTTGATATTTTAATATCTCTTTCTCTTACATTCCATTTAGAATTACTTGTTATTTCTTTTTTTTTTTCTTTTTAATCACATTAATATCGTATATCTCTCTTCTTTTTTTCTCTCTTTCTCTTCTCCACACACATCTCACACTCTATAAGCATGAAAATATCATTATTCTTTATATATCGTGGTCAAGTCTCCAATGGCCTCTTTGTTTGGACCTCAAGCTTAAAAAGAGAAACATAAAATAAAGGAATGGAGGGCCCGGATGTTTGTGGAAAGAACTGTCTGGTGCTACCTTCTTTTGGTATAGTCCGGCATCTAGAAGTATCCACTTCAATCCAGGGCCATGGTCCACACTCTATGGTCCACGCCAAGATCATTGCTTGCGAAATTCATATAAGATTTTTAAATTAATCCCCAGTTCCTGTCGAAGAGCATGATTTCCATGTAACCATTTTTCTTGGTTAGTTTGCGTGCCCTTTATGGAAGCAAAATTTCCACACGCTTCTTTCTTTCTTTTGTTTTTCTCTTCTATGTATGATTACGTTAGACTCTTCTTGAGCAAGTTCTTTCTAATGCAATGGGTTGTTAAGGACAAAAGGAGATGGCGGCGAGCCAAACCACATCAATAGAACAAGACAAATGGACAATGGAAGTTAAAACCTTTCTGCTTTAGAGCCAAACTAACCACATTAGCTTTGTTATGTTTTCTGTTTTGTCACACTTCCTTTCCCATCTTCATATGTTTGTGTGCTGTATCACGTTGCGTGAGGGACTTTGGAGTATGGTCCTCTATTTTTATTTTTATTTTTATTTTCTGGGGCGGGGGGGGATAGAGGTTAAGATCATGTCTAAAGGTTAAGATTATGATGTCTAAAAACGACTTTACCTCCATTTTCTTGGGTACCTAGCTGATATGATAATAGGAAAATCACTTGTGTAGGTAAAATCCTTGAAATAAACGCTTACTTTTTCCTTCTTCCACCAATGCTTTAAAAATAGGTCGCAACATAAATCCATCCAAAAAATAACGCTTTAAACTAAAAACTGATACAAAAATATCAAGAGAAAGTAGAAACCAGAACAACATTGGGCTTAACTGGGCTGGAAATTGAATCGTTGCTCGAATCCAAAAGGGAAATCGGAGATGTTAGCCTTCATGGGCTGGACTCCACCCAACAGGGTGCCAACTATCTCCACTATGGTTTAGGCACAAAATCCTTTTTGACCCAAAGGAAACACCATTGCATGTATAGATATAATTAATTTCGGAAGGGAAGCTTTCTTAAGGTAAAAAAAAAAAATTGAAATAGCATTGATAAAATTATCAAAAGCGAAAAAATTATGAGCAAAACTTTTTTTTATCATAGATAAATTCTAGGACTTGTGAATAAAAGTTATCAGATTAACTTTTAATTATTATTTTTTTTCATTTTATCTGCTATAATTTATTGTTTTAAATATAAAACTAACTACTACAAACAACTTTATACCAAACATAAGCCTACAATTGATTATAACAAAAATTGATTTTAAAATTAAATGAGTCATTAAATTAATTAAATTACTAGCTCTTGTTTATTGGTTTAATTATAATTGAATTGGGACTTAGGCCCTCCTTTGCACTTTAAAAAAATTATAATTGACTTAGATTTTTGTTTTGTATTAAAAAATTTAGGAGAAAGAGATAACGTTCCAGTTCAAGATAGAAAAAGTCGACTAACTCCTTAAAGTTATAATTGAATTAGATTTGGTTCAATAATAATTAAATATATATATTTTTATATTAGATAATATATTAAGTAACGGACTAATAAAAAATTATAAAAAAATTAAGTTAAATAAAATTTAAAATAGAATAAAAATATCACATTACAAATTTTACAAGATAAAAAAGTTATAATAAGTAATTAAATTATAACAATTCATATATAATATGAGCCTTTATTTATTTTAAAAAATAAAATAAAACAATATTTTTAAAAAATGGTTCAAACTAATTTTCTGCATTAGTTTTGACTGGTTTGTGACCATTTTTTTTTTCCTATACCAACTTTTGTATTATTTGAATTAATAACTTGACTGGTTATCAAATTAACTGATCAAATTGATCGATTCATTTTCAAAATTTATATAACAAATTATTGATTATAAATTTAATTAATTATTAAAATAATTTTTTACAATTAATCTAAACACACACTCAAACTCTTCTTACGAAAGATAAAAATAAAAACGAATTCTTTAATAATTTAATAAAAGGTCGTGCTACTTGGTGTGGTCTTACATGTATACGATTTCATCAATATCCAAGAATGTTAAGTGTATCACTCAAACTTAAATAGAATAATGTTTTTTATTTTGTAAATAGAATAATGAATATTTATATGCGCCAATTGAGTACAATTGTGACTAAAATGTTGTGCATGTGACTTTTTCTCTACAATTAACAAGCAAATTGTTAATAGTTTTTTGAGAAAATAAGTTATGCATTGACAGTGTAAAGCAATTTTACACTCATCCAATTACAAACTATCATGTATAATAAGTTTGTTGATTTTTACCATAATTACGGTAAAAGTCATACCGACAATAATTTTTAATTGGTTGTCAATATAAAACTTTTTACATTAATAGTGTATAGCCATTAAACTCATAATTTTTTATATTATGTAATCTATTAATAGTTAATGTTTTCTACTTTTTATGAATTAATGTTTTTGGTCGAATATAAGTTAACTAATAATATATGAATGTTTGACGGAGTATAAAATAATTTAGAGAAAAAAATTATTATGATAATTAACAAAAAAAAAATATTGTGTATTATATGAGTATTTGTAAATACACATAAAATGTGAAAAGTAAGTTTTAAAAATATTTAAGAAAAATATTTTATCATTAATAAAAATATAAAGTAATTATAAAATGCATGCATTTAAAACTTTAATTTTAAAAAATCATTAAATATAGTTGAATAAATAAAATATTATTTGACTAATAATTTATAGATATCTCATTATACTCAATATTGATTGAATAAAATTAATTATTAATTAAATAATTAAATAGATTAAAGATCTTCTTTACTTAGAAGACTTTTTCAAGAAAAAAAATGATTTGAAATAAAAGTTCATAAAATATATATCGTAAAATAGGAAAAAACACACACTTGCATAAGAAAAGAAAATATAAAGGTTATACTATTTTCAAGAATGAAAACTCAAATTTACAATATGAGAGTAGATTTTTGTAATAAATATTTATTTAATATCAAATTTGGTGAAAAAGAAAGAGGGAGTTTTTAATTATGAAACATAGTTATAACCACGTGAATAATATACACGAAATGGAACCAATTTTTTTTTTTTAATTTTGATTTATACTTCAGACATAGATTCTCCTACAAAAATTCTCACATATTTTTCAAACAAACATTATCATACATTTTGTTCATAAAAAAAATTCTCATATTAGGAATTGTTCTTGTTACTTTATTTATTTAATTATTATCTTATTTTATCATAAAAAGTTATTAATAAGTATTTTGTGTATATACTTTGAACTTAGGTCAATTTTTTTTGAGGATGGAATTTAAGTCAAATTTAAAACTTAGAAATTAAAAAGAAAAAATTTTAAATTATGAGAGATATATGCATAATTAATTCATGTAGAATCTAAAAGATATATATATTAAAAGAGAAAATATCAAAATAAAAAATATTTGCATAATTAATTCAAAAAATTTGAATTCAAGAGAATATTAATTAAGAAAAATATGTTTCATTCTTTCAAAAAAATTAAATTAAAACATTAAGAGCTCGTTTGGTGATCAGAATAAGATAAGATATAAAAGCAGGATAAGAACAAGATAGGATAAGATTAGCATAAGCTATAATTTTATCTAATGTTTGGTATACTAGATAACAAATTAGATAATGATAAGATAAAATATAAATTATATTCAAATTATAAAATTATTGTTTTATAAAATTACATATAATTTTCTAAAAGTAACTTTTAATTTAATTTTTTATTTTTTTACAAAAAAATTACAATTTAACTAAACTATACAATATTATTTTTTATTTATGTAGTTACTTTTCTTAAAATTATAAAAAAATATATAAGATTTTTAAAATTATAATTATTATTCAAATAATTTTATTTAAAAATATTTGAATAGTAATTATTTAATTTTAATATTTTAATTAATAACATACTTTAAATTTACATGTCAAAATTATTATTATTATATATAAATTAATATATATTACTCTATATTATATTTATTATATATTTTTTGTTATATATAAAGAAAGAGCTTATTCTATTTTGTTACTTCCTAACTCAGCTCTCCCTTTAGGATAAGAAATACACTAGAGCAACAAAATAGGATAAGTGATAGGATAGCATTATCATATCATTCTAGCGCAGCAAACAATGAATTACAACAAGATCTGATAACTATCCTATCATATCTTGGCCACCAAATAAGCCCTAAGTCCCTCTCAAGATAGTGTGCTTTAATGTAAAAGCAATTTTTAATGTAAAAATAGGATTTTAAAATTAATTTGATAATATGAATAACTAAGATTTAAAAAAAATAGCGTAAAATAAAATTAAAAAAATAATATATATATATATATATATATATATATATATTAAAAAATATAAGCTTCTAAAATATGTAAATGAAGAAATTTGAATATAAAAAATTTAAAGTGATCAATATATTAAAATTTTTAAAAAATATAATTTGAAAGAAAAAGAGTGTACAATAAAAATTTGTAAAGAAGACTTAATTTGTTATATTATATAAAGGTAAATTATGTATATAATTTTGTTATAGAATTTGATACAATCTAACTTTTAGGTAGCGACTTATGTTTTTTTCCCGCATCAACATCAGCAAGATTATTTCACTGAAAAACATCAATCAGATTACATCAAAATCTATAATAAAATTGAGACAAGTGGTGTCCTGGACTCTCTTCTTTGAAGCCTAGCTGGCTGTGGATCTAATTTGTCTCTTTTATAATCGTCACAGTCTATGAACATGTCATTGCTTCATCCCTAGTCCTAAAATTGAACAAAGAATCCCTCTTATTATCTATGCATTAAGCAGTAAAACATAACAAAATTGTCCATAGTTTTATATATTTGATACGAGATATGAAACAAAGTTTCTTTTGTTTTTGGCATTTGGTCTGTTTGAGTAAACTTCTCCAAAAATACTTGTAAGAGGAAAAAAAAAAGAAAATAAACTTTTTTAAAAACTAAAATTAACTTATACATAAGTTAATTTGTAAAAATTCTCTCATATTAATTTCTCCAAAAGTTGAAGGTTAATTTTAACTTATGCATAAATTAATTTTAATTTTTAGATAAGCTTATTTCATTTTTTTCTTCTTATTTTTTTTTCTGAAAGTGTTTATGAAAATATTTATCTAAACAGACTCATTGCCTCTTGAAATAGAAGCTCAAACTCCCTTGGATGCTAAAACGAATTCTATTAAAACATAATTTGATTCAAGGAACGCGGTTGGCTAAAACCCATCAAAATTATTTTCACCTGCTTTTGTTTTCCCCTCCTTTAATCCAATCAAGAATGCCTCATCATCATGTGCATGCAACTTTACAAACACTACTTTTTCAAACTGGAGGTACCCTAAGTGGCTAAGTTTAACCCTAAAGGGGTGACATCTTTTTTACTCATATTAAAAGTACCTCACCTAAAAAGCTAAACCAGATTGTGTTTCGGTCGACGAAAATTTAACCGCCCCTCCCAAAAAAAAAAAGGGGGGGTAACAAGATAGACAAACGAATGGATAAAAAGGTAAATAGGATATTATTGATACTATATACCATAAATGGAAATGAGATGAATTTGATGCTTTGTTGCCTAATTCTTCTGTATTTACAGAAATGGAAATAAGATGAATTTGATGCTTGGAGTTGGAGTAGACTGTCAATGGATTTTCTCTTTTTCTGCGTGGTCCAAACGCCCCATATGGCCTCTACACATTATTCCACGCGGTAAGCATCATAATTTCATATTCCATATTATTATAATATGGAAAACGAATAAATAGGGATTAAATAAGTGATGGAACAGACGAGAGAAGATAGAAAGTTGAATACAGCCGGGCACGTATATTCGGACCCATTAAAAGTTTGGAAAACTTTGATATGGGCAAACATATAAAACGGTAGACTATGCTTTTTACACACAATTTAATAATCAAAACAAACATTACCATTAGATTTTCACAATATGTCATATCAATAATTTGCGTAGGTCGATCTAACGGCATCTATAGAGGTAAGTGTGATTGTTTTTTATAGCTAGGAAAGGAGAGGCATCACTCAACAAGGAAGTTTGGATATATAAAAAAACATTATACAAAATATTTACAGTACTATTTGTTTTATTTTACATGCTCCTCCTATTGTCATTTTTGCCTACTTTTTAAGTTACTCTTCTATATCATGATGCGCGTAAGTAAAAATATTGCATAAATAAAGAATTGGATTTTCTTGTGTAATTTCCTTTTTCTTTTCTTTCCCTTTTCAGTTTCCTCTGTTTCGCAGCTTTTACTTCCTACATTTTCAACTCTTCATTACTATTCATTAACTTTCTTGTTAAGGGAATCTTCGTCGTGGAATCTGAGGAAACGTCAGTATGAAAATCAAGGAGTTTTCCTCGTCATAATGAACGAGAATCACTAGAGCACGTCTTGGTAGAAGATTTTCTCTGGGGTTGATTTAATTGATCGTTTACTGTTCATGCTAAACAACCAACCAAACGGCTATTCTGACTTTTTGATCCTGCTTCTAATCTTGTTTCTGGGATCCTGTCTGTCTCTTGGTTTACTAGACTGTGTTTTTAAGTCTTTCTTTCAGGGCTTTGTGAATTGAATTCAGATGTCACAGCCAAGGCAAAACAAGATGATGATGAGTCCAAACGTTGCCAAACAAGTTGGTGACACAACCTATACTAAGATCTTTGTTGGAGGACTGGCTTGGGAGACTAAGAGAGACACTTTGAAACGCTATTTTGATCAGTTTGGGGAGATCTTAGAAGCTGTTGTCATCACTGACAGAAACACTGGAAGATCAAAAGGATATGGCTTTGTAACACCCACTTTTCTACTCCTTTTGCACTTGGTCTTTTTCTTCTTGATGTGTTACTCCATTCACTTTAATATCTGTTATGTTTTGTTTCTTAGGTGACTTTTAGGGACCCAGATTCTGCAATAAGAGCTTGCCAGAATCCCTATCCTGTGATTGATGGAAGGAGAGCTAACTGTAATCTTGCAGCTCTTGGTGCCCAGAAATTTGATCCATCTTTAACCGGTCAGGTCTTTCACCTTCTTTGTTTTAATTCTAAAATTACTTGATAATGATTTTGCAAATCCGACCAATATTCCTTGCATGCAAACCATTATAGTGGCTAATAAGGTTGCACATTTTGATTCCTCCTACTGTGGCCTATTCCCACTTTCAAATGTTTCAGGGAGGCTAAAATTCAGTAGCCCTTCATGGAATACGGCACCAATCCCATTTCAAGGCACCTCCACTTATTATAATCAGCACATACCCCAGTATCCATTTCCGTATCCAGCCTACAGGTATGCAATTCAAACTTGTGAGAGTAAGCTGTTTTATATTTGACAAATTTTTCATCATATTCTAAATGAACATTTCACTCCCAACATTCAGGTATCCTGGTTATCCTCACCCACAAGAGTTGTATGAAATGGTTAGTTTGCTCAAGAAGTAGCTCTCTCTTTTCATACCGGCTTTGAATTGCTAAATGGATATCTGCATGCTAGAAGGCTATATGTTAAAAAAAATTGTATAAAATCATTGCAATTCATATAGGGAGACAATTTAGTATACGTCGTTGCAAGTCACAATTTTTTTTTTATTTGAATTTTGTTCTCTACAGAACTACAATAATGTATATGGTGGACAGCAGCTTCCACTCCGCTGGTATCCAGCATACTCCCAACCCTTTTATGGCCTTAGTAGACAGTTTATTCCAACAGCATATGTGAAAAAGGCACAAATCCCTGACATGTCACCTCAGGAGTTCACAGTTGTTGGCTTCTCAGAACCTATTTCGGCTTCTCCTTCAATTTCCAGCACTGGTTCAGCATCTAAACTCTAAACAACGCTATAGTTTTGTTTTTACTAAAATTTTCTGAATGTTCACTAATTTTTAAGGTTGTTGTGCATTGAATGAAAGCAGGATTAGTCACAGGAACAGTACCTGCAACAGGAGTGCTAGAATCCCCCCAAGATCAGAAATCTTCAACTTAAAGCTATGATGAGGAGATTCCATCAATTGACTAGAATAGAGAAAGTAAAAAGAAAAATGACACTGCTCAATAAACCAGGAAGCTCTAAGTACATGCCCAATGAGGTGGTCTAGCAAAGGAACTAAATCAAGCAATAACGTATTGAGGTTTTCCATCCATGGAATAGATGATCTTAGAGACCAGACACAGATGAAATGAGTATTGTCTTTGAAAATTTTTACTTGTGAGCATTGTGGTGCACAGAATTCATTCTTCAGTTTTCCTTCTTTTTTTTTTTTCCTCTTTTAACATGGGATTCCTGCTTCATCATAGTTAAAAAAGAAAAAGGGAAAAATTGCTTGTTATTATTCTTTTATTCTTACACCTATACTTTGCATTCCTATTTTGTGTTAGCAGAACTAAAATTGCTAGAATAGTAATATCAGCAATTCTTTCCAGGCTTCCCCGATCATAGCAATTCTATCTCTTTTTAGCTGAAGTAAAACTCGATTTTGGAATTGTTTCTCTTTAAAATTAATCCTTAAAGATTGACAATGTATGTCGAAAGTCCAACAATTGCATCCTGTACTCAAATTCGGTGTACTAGACTAACAAAGTATTGACACGCTATTAATTTATGAGTTTAATTGTTATATATTATCAGTGTAAAATAAAAAAATTTATACTGTCAATCAATCAAAAATCAGCTTTAGTGTAACTTTTAAGATAGTTATTATTCAAGTCAACGAATTTATCATACATGATCGGTTGTCATTGAATGAGAGTATAAAACTGTTTTATACTGACAGTATATAAGTTATTTTCTCTTAATTTATAATTAAATATAATAATTAATATGTCAATAAAGATAATTATTTTATGTGGATTTTTAACATAGTAGGATTATGTTAAAAAAGATACAGCTTTAAACAGGATTTTGAAAATTATGACAAGATCCACCAATAAAAACTACCAAGATTTTTTATGTCCGTCTTTTTCTTCATATCATTTTGTCATGTTAAAAAAAAGGTACCAAAAAAGGTGAATAAATTATAGAGTTAATTTAATCAATTTGAAAGCAAAGTTTAGCAAAAACTTATCCATAAAGTACACGCGGGCCGTGTTGAGCAGGTAATTTGCTATATAAAGTAAACCACAGCTTCCTTTTAAAAATGCTGACTCTGTGTAGCTTTCCCACCTTGTTATCCACTTTCACAACAGCGACGGAAAACAGTTAGGTCCTGTTTGGTATGTGGGAGAGGGGAGGAGAGAAGAAGAAAATTTCAAATTTTTAAACATTTCTATAATTTAGTTCAATGAAAATAGCAAGGAGATTTTAAAAATTTTATGGTCTCACTATTTCTTTCTACTTTATTTCTCACCTATTTTCATGTATCTATCCATCTCTCTTATTTTGTATCTGTTTCTTTCAAATCTTAACTTTTACTCTATTTCTTACCTTTTTTTTTTCTCTTCTTTTCTCACATTTTCCCTTTCTTTTTCTCTATTTTCTTCCTCTCTACCAAACATATCCTTAGTCAAAATTTCCAACATATCTAATTGTAAGGATATTGGATGGAAAAAAATTTGGAAAATAATTATTTTTTAAGAAAGTTAAAATATAACTATTTTTGGAATTTAATTAGAATATACCAATGTAAATAATTTTTATAACGTCAACCAATCATAAATTATTGTATCATTAAAAATCATTAATTTTTGTAATTATTATTTTAAAAGTTATACTTAAAATATTATTTAAATAATTGATAGCATAAAATCTTTACAATGACAATATACTTATCTTTTTTAAAAAATTGAATTAAACACACACTAAGATTTTCCCAAACATAATCACATTTTCAGATTCGAGTTTAAAGAGTTTTAAACTATAGCTTGGATAAAAGCTTATTTCTTGTAATTTTTGCTCAAATTATAATTTCAAGAGTCCATACAGTGTGAAAACTAAACACATCCTTAAACCTGTCTACTTTTTATATATTAAATTAAAAAAAATATTTAACTTTCTAAAAATATAATTTAATTACATAATTTATTCTCACTTAAATAATAATATATGTCATTTTAAACCTTCCTTATAAATTTAAAATTTTTAAATTACTTATACATATCACTTTATTTTTATTTTTTTATTTTAATCTATATTTTTTATATCTTACCTAGTCATATACTTTAGCTCCACTTGGCAACATTTTTATTATAATTTTCGAAAAAACGTGTTGAATAATCAAGTCGGTAACATGGTCAGGAATCGGGTGTGAATCAGCTTAGGTGGACTAATTTTCATCAAAATCCATGAAATGATCAGCTTACATAAAACCAAACAAGGAAATGTATGTTTTGACGAAGATTTGAAAAATTAATTTTGATTAAGTTGATTTTAAAGGAGAATGAATAGTTGCTGGAAAGCACATTACTTTTTTTGGTATTTTTTTATGACAATTCCTCTAAATTATCTGAACATATTCTCTATTATTAACTGAAATTTATTAAAAATCACATAATTTTTAGGGATACTGAGAGAGTGTGGGGGAGGAAAGGGGGTAAGGATAGTTTAGAAATTATTTAAATTTTCAAAAAATATATGGGGTAAAGAGTAAAAAAGGGGTGCAAATAACAAACCTCAAAATTAATTTACCACATTTATCCTCATTAGAGAGAAAGTTTAAGAAATTAATTTACTAAATTAATTGTTTATTGACTAATTAAGGACGTTTTTGTAAAAAAATTAATGTAGTAAATAATTTAGAGGAATTCTTATAAAAATTACTAAAGGGGGTAATAGGTTTTCTAATAACTATTCATTCTCCTTTATCCCGTAGTCTATCTTCACAAGAGAAAAAGTTTAAGAAATTGATTTATCACATTTATTGTTTATTGACAAGAAAAAGTTATTGACTAATTAAGAACAATTTTGTAAAAAAAAAAATAATGTAGCAAATAATTTAGAGGGATTCTTATAAAAAATTACCAAAGAAAGTAATGTGCTTTTCAGCAACTATTTATTCTCCTTTGTTGACTAAAAATTAATTTATCACATTTATTCTCCCAAGAGAGATTATTGTTTATTGACTAGAAAAAATTATTGACTAACTAAGGACATTTTTGTAAAAAAATTAATATAGTATTAATTTAGAGGAATTCTTATAAAAATTACCAAAGGGAGTAATGAGCTTTCCATTAACTATACATTCTCCTTTAGCCCCTACTCTATCCTCATAAGAGAAAAAGGTTAAGAAATTAATTTACCACATTTATTGCTTATTGATTATAAAAAAATTATTGACTAATTAAGGACATTTTTGTAAAAAAAAAGTAATGTAGTTAATAATTTAGAGGGATTCTTATAAAAATCAAAGGGAGTAATGTGCTTTCCAGCAACCATTGATTCTCCTTTAGCCCATTTGTTCTACCATCGAAAAATTAATTTTCTTATTTTTAATGAAAAATGTACAAAATATAATTTTATGATTGATATTAATTTAGAGGAAAATGCTAGTAACATACTCTCTTGCACACTCTTTTAAACATACTTTTTATTATTGGCTGAAATATATTAAAAATCAGATAATTTTGAGGGGTGCCGAGAGAGTTAGGGGGAGGGAAGAGGGTGAGGATAGTTTAGGAATTATTTATATTTTCAAAAAATATGAAGGGTGAAGAGTAAAAAAGGGGTGCAAATAGCAATCCCTGAAATTAATTTACTGCATTTATCCTCATAAGAGAGGAAGTTTAAGAAATTAGTTTACTACATTTATTGTTTATTAACTAGAAAAAAGTTATTAACTAATTAAGGATATTTTTGTAAAAAAAATTAATATAGTAAATAATTTATTGGGATTCTTACAAAAATTACCAAAGGGAGTAACGTGCTTTCTAGTAGCTACTCATTCTCCCTTAGCCACTACTCTATCTTCATAAGAGAAAATAAGAAATTAATTTATCACATTTATTGTTTGTTGACTAGAAAAAGTTATTGACTAATTAAGAACAATTTTGTAAAAAAAAATTAATTTAGCAAATAATTTAGAGGGATTCTTATAAAAATTACCAAATAAAGTAATGTGCTTTTCAACAACTATTCATTCTCCTTTATTGACTAAAAATTAATTTATCACATTTATCCTCATAAGAGAGAAAGCTTAAGAAATTAATTTATCATATTTATTGTTTATTCACTAGAAAAAATTATTGACTAATTAAGGACATTTTTATAAAAAAATTAATGTAGTAGTAATATAGAGGGATTCTTATAAAAATTATCAAAGAGAGTAATGAGCTTTTTGGTAACTATTCATTCTCCTTTAGCCCTTGCTCTATCCTCATAAAAGAAAAGGTTTAAGAAATTAATTTACTGCATTTTTTATTTATTGATTAGAAAAATTTATTGACTAATTAAGGACATTTTTGTAGAAAAAGTCAATGTAGTTAATCATTTAGAGGGGATTCTTATAAAAATTACCAAAAAGAGTAACATGCTTTCTAGCTAGGGTTATAAGTGGATCAAGATCGACCCACAAATCAGATCAACCCAACTACATTTCAATGGGTTAGTTTGGATTAACAGGTTAGTTTGGGTTCATTTTGGCTAACTCAATTATAATTGGGTTGGGTGTTGGGTTAATGAGTTTCAAACTCAATTAACCCAACCCTACCCGATATACATATAATATTAATAATAAAATAATAATTATTCTAATTCTATCACTATGTGACTATGTGTGTATTGCTTGTGCAACACTAACCCCCATAACCAAAGACCATTTTTGTCAAACCGTCCAAGACTCGAAGTATCAAACTATCATCATTTGTGTTTGTGCCCATTGCCTCCATTCACCCCACTGGTAAGACCACAAACCAGCCTTCACTTCCTTTCTTTCCTTATTTTGTTCCTTTCCCCTTCCCTTTTTTCATTTTCCACTTTAATTTCTTTCATTTTCCATTTTAGTAACTTATCTTTCATTTTCGTTTCTTTTATTTTCCACTTTAGTAAATTGTCAAGACCTACTGTTCTAATTTTCTGAAGCCTCTCTCGACCCAATTACCCAACTCAAACTAACCTGATTAAGCTCGAGTTGTTTTGGGTTGAGTTGCTTAACAAAAATCGGCAAATCCAACCCAACCCAACTATATTTCATTGGTTTGGGGTCTTAAATTATAAAAAAACTTGACCCGGCCCATTTACACCCTTGTTTCCAATAACCATTGATTCTCCTTTAGCCCATTTGTTCTACCATTGAAAAATTAATTTTCTTATTTTTAATGAAAGATACACAAAATTTAAATTTATGGTTGGTACTACTTGAGAGAGTAATGCTAATAACACTCTTTTGAACACACTTTTTATTATTAACTAAAAATTACATAATTTGTCGATCTCACTTCATATTTAATGAACCCATTTATGATTTTGTAGTTTTTAATAAATTTTAGCCAATAATAAAGAATGCGTAGTTAGAAAGTGTATTGCTAGCACTCCTCTAATTTAGATACATGCATGTCTCAATTACATTAAAATTATTTTTATTAAAATTAATTCTTTCCACTCCTATTGCATTGCATCATCCTCCACACCGAATACAAAAAACTAAAGTTTAGTATACATGATAAATTCTTAAATATTCACAAAGTAAGAAAATATATTGCCCTATACTATACAATGCATACTAGTAAGTGGCACAACCCATAAAAAGTAGGAAGGAACTCCTTCCCTAATGAAAATACCATGCTATGAAATTAGGTGCTTTTTATTGTGAAGTCGCATTGCAAATGGTTTACTGTAGAGAAGTGAATAGTAGTGTAATATTAGTTTAAAAATATAATTCAAAATATATTTATAAATGTCAAAAGACAAATAAGCCCTTCTTAATATATTACAAGTAATGCAACATTGAATCCCCTTGTTTGAATACAAAACCCATTGACCAAGTATCGATGTGTGGACCTTCATTCTCTATGTTCATTATGAAACCAGAAACATAGAGAGTTTCCCCTGCTATAGTGGTAAAACCATTTTGGGATCCATTGACCTGGCAGAAACATAGAGAGTTTCCCCATTGTCCTATGTTTCTAGAACACCCAATCCATGGAGCAAATTCCCACTCTTTCATGAAGTGTGTCGTTAGTTCGCATGAACATATCAGGTCCTTGCTATTCCATCTTCGCGTTCAACACAACATGTTTCTCGTTCAGCATTTTCTTTGTTCTTTCCTTGTCTACTCTCATCCTTTCAAGCTTCTTCTTGATAGCACTAAGCTTTAGCGAGCCGCTAGAATCGCGACAACGATGGCAATTAGATTGTTCTCTTTGTCAGTCGTTGAGATTTTGAAACACGGCCGATCGAGCTTAGGCTTGGGCTTTGCGAAAGGTGGATGGGATCGCAGGAGAGTTCTTGAGCTGAAGCAACGTCTGGTCGGAGCTTCAATGCTCCGATTATCAGAGTCCAGCGACACCTAAAACCGAACTCCTCTTCTCACTATAGGGATAAAAAAAGTCTGTTCATTATTAAAAAATATTTTTAATCTTAAATTTTCAATAATTGGATATAAAAGCAAACACGGTAATCACTATCGTTCATTTTCTTTTACTAATATCCAACAATCAAAAATTTGGGACTCACCTATGGACCACATTACACAAAATGTGAAACTTGTTGGTTCACGGGTGAACCATATGCCTCCTAGATCCATTGTTAAAAATCACCAATTCAATAAATACCTTACTCCTTTTTTTTTCTGAACAGGTAAATACTTGTTTTTTTGTTAATCAGAAAACCTACCGATAATATGCGCATTAAATATTTCTTTCAAGAACATTTAGCTGAAATCTCTTCCCCATGAAAAAAGGAAATGCAAAAATAAAAAAGACGAATGATAGATGGGAATTGGGAAAGGACAATAAGATGCCACACACATACTATTTCGTATCTACTTAATTTTTATAATTTGATCACATGTGGTACCATCAAGTGTTTCACACACTTGAATTTTCATTCTATCAACTAGTCATAAGGGATGGCTAAGCATTTTCCCTGAGGGTCTGTTTTGATATCTTAAGTACAAAGGAGAGGAAAAGAATAGGAAAAAAAATGGAGGAAATTCACATTCCTTAATTAGTATAAGCAAGAAATGAAATTTTCCTTCCTTTGTTTGGTTTTATTAAAAAAAATAAAAATTTAAGTGAATAAATATCAAATTATTTTACTATCTTTTATCTACTAAAATTAATTTATATAAAAGGATCTTCTTTTATATTAAAAACATAATGATGAGGCTCACAAAAATACATCATCTGTCATCCCTTGTCTATTCAGGTGAGAGAAATGTACAAAATGTAGAATTCAGGGAACATTTCTTTCTATCCAACTCCCATCTTATCTTTTACTCTACATACTAAACTCTCTTTCCGCTTCTTGCTTCCTCTCCACTCAAATTATGCATACAAACAGACCTCAAGGCGGATTTTTAATCAATTTTAATATTTATGGATGCTCTTCTTTAATGTTTACATTTCTAGAAATCAATCTTCCCATAATATTTTTATGTAAATTAATTGCATAAAAATTTTCTTAAAAAAAAAATGTACAGTTCACAAGTTATCCGCTTGAATGAATTGTAAAATAATTGTATGGGGTCCTTTGGTCCTGTAGGGTCTGACAAAAGGAAATCGAACAAGATAAAGGGATAAGAAATTACATTAAAAGATGATGTGTATGGGGGTGCACGCGTGTGTTTATTAATATCAACAAATTAGATATTATCATGTAGACACTAGACATATGAAGGTAGGGTGGAGTCTTATTCATCAAGAGGACAACCTTTGGGTGTAAGTGTATAACTCATCAGGGGTAAATACAGATGTGGGGGTGATATTCTTCGTAAAGTGATGAGCCACAAAGGGGATTCAAAAAGGAATTTGTGATTGTTGGGAATTTTTTCTTAATGAATAATTTGATTTGGGGGTTAGGCGATGGTTTGGATGTGAGATTCTGGTGTGATGATTGGATACCGGATATCAGGCCGCTAAAAAATTGGGCTATTGGGCCTATTTGACAATAAGAGCTGGATATAAGGATCTTTGGTGATGGGGATTATTGGAATAAAAAAACATTCATTGTTTGTGTGCGCCTTGCCGCTGTTCCTCCAACTTCAATATCAAAGATCATTGGTGCTTGGAAGCATTCCAAAATCCAAAAAGGTGGCTTCCTCCCCGGTCCAAAACTCAGCCACAACGAAAGTTTGGTGGGAGAAACATAACTGTAATGCTAGATCATGATAAGAAACCGTGGTAGAAAGTCAACAGTACAAGAGGTTGCAGTGATGTTGACGATTGGTGATAGGCATGCAAGTTCACAAGTAGTAGATGCCGAACACAACTAAGACAACACATAGTCGACAAAGCAAGGTGTTAAACTACACGCAAGACAACAAGGAATCGGCCACGATTTCATTTATATGGCATACGAGAAAGATCGAAACAAATATCCATGATAAACACCACATGACTAACGAAGGCTTTGGCTTTGTAACATGTTTCTTAAAATAAATTTAGAAACATCCAACCATAAAATTCTCTCCTTGCAAGATCAACACATCACATTGTGCATCAATTAAGCCATCAAGATCCTCGAAGTGCGATCCAACTCTACAAGCTAAACAAAGAACCCATAACCCCCACGGGGAAACAAAGATAACCATACTGCAAGACACGAGAACAAAAGTACCAACTAAATGCCACATGTTCCTTAGAACATATCTGTTTCTATGTATGTATATATGTAAATATATCTCAGAACAGCAATCAACCCCAAAAACATGGAAAGTTGATTCAGTGCATAGAAGTGCGAGGAGCACGTGACCGGACCGGTGTCTTTGATGGACTTACCCTGCATACCAGACCAGACATAAGAATGGTTGGAATGACATTTAAAAGAGTTCCTGAAGCTTTTAGAACAGTTGAAATCAAAGAGAAATCTATCAATCCAACCTTATGGGCAGTGAACCCAAAATCACCCCACTACAGCTTAGAGCTGCAATTGCACTCTCAGCCTGAAAGAATGAGGCAAAGAAAATCTCAGATAGCTGAAAAAGACGCAGCAAAACAATTTTTCAAACAGCAAAACAAACAGCCAAATATATTTGAAGACGACTATTCATACTTACCAGTAAGCATAACATGTAATTCTTAAAAGCAAAAAATTTGATCAATTTCAAAGACACCCAGAACTTTAATCATTTAAACCCTTCTTACATTATGGCATTTTACTAGGGGAGTGAAGTTCAGGACCACACTAACTAAGAACAAAACCAACTGCACAGATGGATCATACAAGGAGAGAATTTGAAATTAACTGAACCATACACAAAGAAAAAGGAGCATCATCTTATTGTGAGAGAGCTTCATTGCATTCAAAACAATTTGCAGGGGAAAAGTGAAAATAATTTTGAACGTGGCCAAAAGATGATGACAAAAAAGCAGTAGGATATGAAAAAGGGAGTGAAAAAAAAAGGCTTAATTGTACTTTATGCCACCCAAGTTTCATTATTTTGCAAATTTTTCCACTGCTTTTTTTCTCTTGCATTTTGTTACTTTGTTTTTGAAATCTTGCAAATTTTTATTAAATGAACAGTTGATGATTAGGCAAAATTTACAAGATTTCAAAAATAAAGTGACAAAATGTGAGAGAAAAGACACACAATGGCAAAATCCGCAAAATGATGAAATTTGGATGGCACAAAGTACAATTAAACAAAAAAAAAAAACATTGGGAAAACAACAGATCAAAAAATTATGCAAGCAACTCAAGGCCATGGTTGATTAAATTTAAATTTAAATTCAAAACAAAGTTCAACAAGCTTAATAGCTCCACCAATTCAAACTAAAGAAACCCAAGCATGGATGACTATAATGAAAGACAAACCAACATGGTAGAACCAGAAGTCACTATCAAGTGACTCCTGAAAATCACATTATACCTTAGTTTTAGCAAGCCTAATTACCATTTACCACTACCCTTGCATGGACCAAAGTTAGCCCACACCATCAAAAATACATTTTAGCAAATGGATATTGTCTTGTACTATCCTTCAACTACAGTTGCAAAAGAATTGACAGATATGCATCTCTCAACAAGATCACTGAAGCATCATACGAGAGCACAATACGTGCAAATTGAAATGAGTAATCAAGCATCAAAAACTGTATTTATTCATTTGGACTTCAAAAGTTGAAAAGCATACTAAAGTACCAGATCAAACACCATCAACTGCCTCTTAGAACCTTCCCATACACATCAATTTGCATCCCCCTCTTTTCTCCCCTGGTTGCTCTAGTTACACATTAGAATTTAGAACACTAGCTATGTCCAATGCATGCCATATCAATGGACTGGATTTTCCACCTACACACTGCTGCTTAAAACAAGTAATTGTAGATACAAGCAACTAATTTACTATGTAAGGCCCATATTATGGTGATTCCAGTGCGCATTCCATGGATGGGGGAAAAAGTGAGTTTGAATATTTTCAAAAAAGGTTTTTTGAGCTGCAAGGTCGAATTGTTTGATACAACAATATCACAATACCACCAATCCTACGCCAAAGATCGTGTAATCCCACTGAACACACCAGAATGAGTTTTTTAGGGGGATCAAGGCCACTAAGCATGAAAATCATGTGATCTCATGGAGAAGATTGAAATTTTGACTACCATGGGTGTGACACTAAGGGTTACACTCAGTCCAAGATTCAATTAACCACTTTTACTTTGACAAATTTACCATTGTAGCCTACTTTTACCACATTACATTGATAGATTGGCTTCCCTTCAATTTGCAAACAATATTTCTTATAAACAAGGAAATTCTTAGAATTTGGGCTTACAGTTTAACTCAACCTCACAAAACAGGCTTAGAAGGTGAAGATTGCCCAAGCTTTATAAGGACTACATTAGTCATATCTCTAGTCGATGTGGAATCTCAACCCCTTGAGAGATGAAGTCCCGACGACTACACTCTACAATGCGTCACTCATCCTTTTTGGTCAGTCCCTCCATACATAGTCCTTTCCAAGACATTGGCAACCCTTTGATAGGCCACAGTTAAGGAGGGCTAGGGGTCACCACAATTAAGGTGGCTTTCCAACAGAAATAAAAATGCCTTTTTCTATCAAACTACAACATGATTTATTTCTCTCTTTTCCCTTGATTCTTTTCCTTACATGGAGAAGGGGGCAGTTTTAGTGAGTAATGTGGAGTTATTATTACTATAAACACATTTATTGACATGAGTACACCCACAAGAAGCATAAACAGATTGAAGAAGTTTTGGGTAGTGAGAGACAACATTATTGCAAATGATAACTGCAAATCCAGTAGCAGCACTCAATCTGAGGGTTATAACATCAAAAGGATAGTTGGATAAAAATACAAAGGATGGAAAGCTAATGAGTAATTACCAGTGTGAACTCAACAAATGCAATCCGAGTAGAATGATGGTAATCCCCAAGAAGCCTCAACCGTTGAACCTAGATAACACACCAAAATGACAGAAAATATTTTACTAGATACTTTAATTTAATCAATAACAAAAACTCAAGCATTGAACCCAGATGAATACACCAAAATAATGGAAAATATCTCATATGATACTTAAAATTCAACCAAAAATAAACATCATAAGCCTAGTTCCATGAAAGGCTACGAACCTCTCCACAAATAGATTCAAAGAAGTGTTTAACATCAGCTTGAGTAAGCTGCAGCAGTAACAAGAAAGGAAACTTTAAGAATTATGAGCTATAGTTGTAACAAAACAGACCTGAAAAAGACCAATTCCTGCAGCAAGATTATAAGAAAGAAAAGGTCAAATCCCAACTACCTTCTTGTCAATATTTGTGCAATAAATTGTTCTTGAACACATCTCCCTTTCATCTTCAGACTGAGAAATATAGAACCATTAGAAAGGTCAGACAGAAAAGAGATGCATTATCAGCCACTCTGGTCAATCATGTTTGAAATGTAATAGGCATCTCTAACAAAGGAACCAAGGTAGTTCAAATTGGGATTTTACCTTAAATTGGAAAGGGAAGTAAAAATCGCAAATCGTAAATCAAATCGTAGGATTTTACAAAATTCAAAATACATATTTATAATCCATATTCCATAAATGTCATGCATCATATTCGTAAGTCATAACCCATAAAATAATAAAAAACTTGACAATTCTAAAACACAAGTACACAACACAAGTCACAACATATTCAAACAAAGGAATAATGGAAGAAGACAGATGAAGAACAGCAATGGCTCAGATGGAGGAAGAACAACAATGGCCTAGAGAATGGAGGAAGATCGCCTGTGAAGAAGAACGAAGGAGGGAATTGTTCACACAGTGATTAGCATTCACCAAATTGAACAAAAGAATGGTGCGCACAGTGTCGGGGTGAGTAACGAGAAAAATAAAATTGGGTCAGCAAAAAACAAATCAGGTCAAACATCCAAATGGGTCACCAGTGAAATTGCAAGATTGAAGGATTTTAGCAATTTTGGGACTTAAATCAGGATTTTACCTCAAAATGGATTTTAACTAGGATTTGAATCGTTGAGAGGGATTGAAATAGTAAAATTGTGGGATTTTATGATTTCAAATTTAGGATTTGAATCCGGATTTTAACTACCATGAAAGGAACATTACCCTGGGCAAAAATGTTGGATTAACAGGTGCAATAGCAGTTTTTGAGGGTAGCACTCTCAATGGATAATATCCAAGCATGGTTCCAGACAGGTTCAAAGCAGCCCTTGCACATTCTGCAGGCACAACACTGTTAATACAGTGAAATGTCAATAATAATTACAGCTTATGAACAACAAACATTTGGCCGTCACATTACCTTCATCTGTAAACTCAATGAAGGCAAACCGAAGAATAGAATTAGGATCCCCACATACACGGCAATCAACAACCTATAGGCAGCAGGAAAGTGGAGTTCATTCAATAACAAGGTCAACAATACCAAGAAGAAAACATGTGCCATAAACAAACTGTAACCGTTTCTACCTGGCCACAGTTAAGAAAGAGCGCCGCCAGCTGCTCTTCAGTAACCTACATTACAAGAAAAAACAACAAGTCTTCAAATGAATACACATGGCAGACATTGTATCCGAACCGAAACAACAGAAACCACACAATAGCTAAAATTCATACCAGTTGATCAATGTCAGACACATAAACAGTCCTCCTAATCATCTCTTCCCTTTTCTCCATATCTATTTTATGATTCACTCTTCGCTTCCCATGATTAAAGCCATTCTTCCTCTGCAACACATCATCATCATCATATTAAGAGTGAAAACATGGTATTGAAAATCAGCAATAGAATAAATAACCAAGGAAATCAAAACAATCCATCCATACCCTTCTGTTAGTTTGACCGTTAACATTACCAAAATTATTGAGCAGTATAAAATTATTAGGGTAACCAAACCCGGCACCGGCATCAGGTCCAGTTAGGTAGCCATGAGTATTGGTTAGTGATGGGGGCACAAATTCCTCAGCCATGGGATTCAACTTTGACAAAAGCTCTTCCAAATCCCTCATATCACGCTTGAAACTCTCACCCCCATTCTCCCCACTCCTGACCCCATTCATCCCATACCCATCATTGTTCACCCCATTTGCGTGCATCTGACCCATTTGGGCCTTGTAGTTATAATTGCTATTGGGCACTGACATAGTGCCAGGAATTCTATCTTGATGGTTGAACACACCGTTGTTCAGCTTCTGATCGCCGTTGATGGACCCAGTTCTAGGTTTCGATTTCTCAACCTCGCCTGTGTCCGATGACACTACACTGTTGTCCAAATTCTGACTCGAAGAACCGATTTTGGCCCCAACATTCTCAGCAACCGCCATAATCACTTGTTCAGGGATCAAAAGTTGTTGTCTTTTTTGTTCCTCCGCAATCAGATTTTTCTGTGAATCTGTGTCAAGAGATTAGTAAAGGAAAAACAATAATCAACCCAGAAAAGCATGTTTGAAAAAGAAAGCATACCCTTCTCTCTAAAATTATTCCATTGATATAAGATCAAACTGAGAAGATCGTCAGGTACAACTGCTTTAAAACCCCACAAGAGAACAATTATCAATTATGTTGTGATGCATGTAAAGAAAAGCGAGAAATTGGTGAAAGAGAAAGAGGTTTAACTTACTAATTTACTGAAGATGATGATTATTGTAGAGAGAGATGAGAAGGGTATTCTTCGGATCGTCCGTTTTCGCTGCACTGACTTTTTGGACCTTCCTGAGAAGAACGTCCCAGTTTGACGATGATGATGAACGTATCAAAGAAATAATAAAAATGGACCCAAATTTTCATTAATTTCCATAACTGCCCATTCAGACATGTCATCCATCATACATTTCAGTAGTGCATCATGCAAGGCATCCCCGAGGATACATGGTAAATCCAACAAAAGGTTGGCATGCCGTGGATTTGACAATTTAAAAACGTTAATAAATCAGACACTTTTGTTTGGGAAAAGTGTAAGGGATAATGAAATTTAGTGAGATTACGAAAAATTGTTGTCAAGTATCTATACGTTCATGCCTTTTCTTTTTCTTTTACTTCTATTCATGTCGAAAATGATAGGCAGGGGAAGCTTATTTGATATTTACTCCCATATATTATAAATATGAATCTTTATTTAAAATTCATAATTTTTTTAAAATTAAATTAATTATTAAAATACTATTTCGATAAGAAATTATTTGTAAATGTATTGATTAAAGCAAATTAAATATAGTATTGATGTGTCTGATATAGGACTACTTACCTTGACCGAACTCTAGCAGCTAAGACATTTTGAGCAAACATGAGTAGCAGAATGTTATAACTTACAAATGCTTACCTACTACAGTGATATTGATTACATTTATAGTCTAGGTTGGGATGAACAAGATTCCTTCACATAAGACCCAAGGCCTTCTAGCGACAATGTTACTTTGTCTTCCTATAAAAACAGGGTAACTCTACTCAAGCAACTTTATTTCAAACTAAGGTATGACCCATTGTTAACAACTATATCCTAGGGATCATGCTCTTGAGCGTTAACTTCATTAACACTTTCAACTGCGAACTAAAACAACATTTTGATCTAGATAACTTATTTAGGCCTCAAGCCTACTTTGAAATAAGTACTTTGTCATACTCTCAAAAATATGAATTTCAATGTTGCGTGTGGATAAATTATAAGATTGTCAACTTATATTTATTTTGTTTTTATTTTTAAAGTTTTTGGAAAGGAAATTATTAAAAAAAATGTTTGTATCTAAAATATTTTCTTTGTAAAAATTAAAAATAATGTACCATTTTTTTAATTACCTTATGTTAAAGAGAAATGATAATTTAGATTAAATCTTTAGTAAAATATCATTAGTAAAATTTTGTCATTCATAGTAGTTCTACTGACTCAAGCAAAATTTCCTCTCATGAAAGATACATGTGATCTCTTAAAAAAAAACTCTTTAGTAAAATTCAAATATAAGTTTGAGGAAAATTTTAATTTTAATGGTATATTTTTAGAGTAAATAGTTTGTGTACTGACAGTGTAAAGAGATTTTACACCGTCATTCAATCACAAATTGTCATATATGATAAGTTTATTAAGTTTTAAAATAATTACCTTAAAAGTCATATCTAACATGATTTTTGATTAGTTGACATTGTAAATATTCACGCTAACAATGCATAATAATTAAATTTATGTTTTTATATGTGTAGCTAGCTGTGAATAATTTGTTCACCGAAGATCAAAATTTATTACCATTGCGATCAATAATTATTTGGTTTAACAAAAGAAATCAATTAATTCTAGATAAACTTTATATTTTAGACATGCACGTTTGAAGGAAAAATTATTTTATTTTTCATATGATTTACATATGCATAGCTACGAAAATAATTTATTCACCGGAGATCGTAATCTACTATCTTTACAATCAATCACTATTAGGTTTAAGAAAAGAATTTCATTAAATACACATAATTACAGTTTTAGTAGATGTTAGGAGAAATTTTAATCGCATAATGATTTTAGTTTATTAAATTATTATTTTTATCATAACAATGTACTAAAAGAAGTCATGTACCAAAAATATTATTATTATCCTAACTAAACTTTTAATAAAGGTCATAAACAATCATAATATAATAATATATATGAATTGAAAACATGAAAGAATCAAGTAAGAATATATTTTCGAATGCTCCAATAGTCATATAATAACAACGTAAGCTTCACAATTTTGTGTTGATTAAGGAAAAAATAAAAAAATGGTAGTAATATCTAATATATTATTTTTTTTGCAGTGATATCTAATATGTTACTTAATTTGGAATTTATTTAACTATCATTTTAAATCTAGCTTGTACATTTTTGGTTTTACCATTTATGAGTTTCCTTAAGAGCCGGGTAAAAAAAAACTTTACAAATATTGTATCGCTTTTAAGGAAAAATAATATTTAATGCACACAGTTTTGCTATCTAACCGATGTTATTTTAGGATAAAACTTATTTTTATTTGAAAATTTTAAATTCTAGTTTGAATGGACCACTGTTTGAGTATTATAATTTTTTATTGTAAAATATTATTCGACATAAGATGGTAACTTAGTAATTAACTTTAAACATAATGGTAAAGAATCTAACTCATTAAATAAGACTTTGAATTTAAGTTATGCACATTAAAAAGACAAAAAAAAAAAGGTTATGTGTATAAAAAATAAATATTACGAAATCTTTATCCTCTTAAGTATTCAGATTAATCAGATTACAAAATTAATACTAAGCTTCTTATATATAAACTTTGAGGCTCGTTTAGTGGTCAGGATAAGAGTAAGATAAATTTTAATTCTAACCATTGTTTAGAGTATACTAGATAACAAATCAGACAGTATGATTGTGTTATTGTATACTGTATTTGACATGGACCAAATAATGATAGGATATGATATAAATTATGTTTAAATGACAAATTATTGTTTCATTAAAATTACATATAATTTTTTAAAAACTAGCTTTTAATATAAATTTTAATTTTTGCAAATTATAAAAATTATAATTTAAACTAAATTATACAAAATTATTTTTTATCAATGTAGTTACTTTTCTTAAAATTATAAAAAAAATTATAATTATAATTATTATTTAATTTTTAATATTTTAATTAATAATATATTTTTAATTTTACATGTCAAAATTATTATAAATATATATAAGATAATATGTTCAATACAAATTTTGTAATATATATATGTATATATGGGATTTGCTAGATGTGGCAAAATTGGTTTAACAGGCCAAGCTGTGCTGGGCCAAAAAAAATTGGCCTAAAAAAAAAGGGGCCAAAATGGCAAGGCTGGGCTCAATAAAAATTGGCCCATAAGGTATCAGGCCTATTTGGCCTAGTGCTATGTATATATTCTTTGTAAAATATATTTAAAAAATAAGAAAAAAAGAGTCATGGCCCATTTTGGCTTAGCCTGAAGGGTCCGCCAAGCCAGGCTGGGCCAGAAAAAACATAGTTCGTTACACCTTCGAGCCAACTCGGCTCACTTTTCACACTTGGCCTGTCAGACCAAGCTGACCCATTTGACACCTCCAAGATTTGCTAATGTACACTTACTTTATTTTTAGTTAGAGTACGTTAACAAGTTATAATTAAGGATTATTTTAAAATACACCAATGATGTAGCTTTTTAACGTATTCAAATTAAAAAATAATTGGATGTACATTAGCAAATGCTTGTGGGGTTTACTAACGTACACATACTTGTTTTTTAGTTGAAATACGTTATCAAGTTATATATAATATATATAATATCATATATTATAAATCTTATATATATTATAATAATATATACAAGATATATATATATATATATATATATATATATATATATAGAGAGAGAGAGAGAGAGAGGATCTATCCTATTAGTGGCAGACCTACATTGATATAAGGGTGGACAAATATCCCTCATTTTGATAAAATCACAAGTATATATCTTAAATTCTTATATTTTGCCACCCTATTTTTATGTATTTGAACTCACTACCTCAAATTTTTTTTATCATACTTGATAGTTTATAATTATATGATTTTAACATTTATGTCTTTTTTTTCATATGTATGATAATAATTATTATTAATTTTATTTTTTAAATAAAATGTCCCTACTAACTCAAGGTCCTAAATCTGCCACTATATCTTATCATATTGTTTCCTGACCTACCTCTTCCTTCAGAATAAGAAATAAACTAAACCAACATAATAGAATAAGGAGTAGGATAAGGTTATCATATTCTATTGACATAACAAATAATTGATTACATCATGATAGGATCATATATTATCATATCCTGACCATTAAACAGATCTTGAATATATAAGTCACTTATATAATGTAATTAGTTTAATTCGATGGAATCTACTTCCATTTGTTTGGATAAAAATAAAATATAAATAATTGGTCAAGGCAAGAGTATATATGGTGGAATCATAGAGATGATGGTGGAGCTTGCATAACGACTTTCGTCTCAAACCTAGGTACCTAGCTAGTGCTGCATTTAAAACTTTGGGATATTGTACTTGGAGTTAGGTTAGCTTGGAGTCAAGGATTTTGTCAAATGATCATAGAATTAGACTCGTAACGTGCCATCCAATTATTAAATGAGGGGTGCAAGATTGTGCATCCATGCCACTCCTTAGATCATCAAAATCGTCTTTTCTGTTAGTAGGTCTCCATAAGATGGAACCACATATTCAAAAAAGTTAATAAACCAATCAATGCCCTAACCAAATTGGTTTGTCCATACATGTAGACATTAGGATCTTTGACATAATCCCCACCTTTATTTCTATTCTCTTGTTAGCTTATGTTGTTTTTATAATATTCCCTCATGGATTTTAGTCTAGCTCCTTACCCTGCCCTTCAAAAAAAAAATGAAATATGAAATAACCTTGTTCACCATTCCATCACTTCACTAGCCACATTAGTGCCAACTTTCACAAACAAATTCAAGACATCACTGTAAAAAACAAATACAAACACTATATATCTTTTACTCAACTTTGCTTTAATTAGCTTGACAAATGATCTCTCATCCTGAAAAGCTCTAGGTCTGTATTAATCACACCAAATACTCCTATAAGGACTAAGTCATTCCTATTATCAAACAACGTAGTTGAGCTTTGCAATCTTCAAGAATCATATCAAGAGCTTGACAATTAGTGAAAAGGAATATCACATAGGCTATCTAGGAACTGCATTCATTTTTGGAAGGATCTTTGGATCATAGGTTTACTTTGGTTAACAAATCACTTCCACTCCTTTATTCCTCCTAGACAAGGCGAGTTCTTGTCTTCTTCCTATGCTTATGAATTAGGGTAGAATTAGGACATTATTTGAAACCTTTTGTCATACAACATTTATGTAAATATAGCATTCGACAAACCTCTTTCTCTAGTTTGGGAGGACTTTCCCTACTGGCAACCTTCATTTGAAGGCAATCTTTCTCTGAGATTAGAGTATCAAATTCTCTCATACTAAAATTTGAAAGTCACCACTCCAAATTACATATTCCATGAGTTTGGAAATGGATTAGACCTTAATGAACTAAGGCTCTTCTTTGGAAATTAGCCTGTGTTAGGCTTCTTACAAATGACGAATGTACTTCTAAAGGCATGAGTTCAAATCCATGCTGTCCTCATTATCATAACCAAGTTGAAACCATCATGTATAATTTATATGGCTATGAGGTTGTGCATGACATAAACCTTTTTTATATGGAGTCGATTGTTTAGCATGTATTTGCATGCATGGATGTATTGTAACTTGGACCCTACTAAAAAAAACATATCCAACAATAATTGGCCCATTTTGTTTGGGACTACTATGTAGGGTATGTGGAAAGATCAAAACTCTTTCATTTCCTTTAAAAATTATCCACAATAGCCATTTGTTTGACTAAATGACAAAAACGACTCCTATCTATTGAAAAGCAAATACATGTGTTGTTTTACTGGCTAACTTAGGCCATTTAGTTCCTTCTACTAAACTATTATAGATAAGGTGCCTGACATGTTAGGTTTACACATATTTAAGGATATGCTACAGTGTGTAGTACCCCACGTATAATGTGATACTTATTTCTTGTCTCCTTCTAGTGATTAAAAAAAAAAACTCACCCAAAATGTACTTTAAAAACCTAATTAATGGAAGTTTCAGTGATGCGAAGGATTTAGGTCTTATTAGGCTTTGGGTTACTAGTTGCTAACATTGTAATGTTAGGTTTTATGACTAGCTATTATAGGGTATAGGATTCTTAAGTCGCTAAGCTCATTTATTTCAATTTTTTATAAAAAGATTTTAAAAAATAATTTGTTTGTTTAAACTCTTGAAAATAATAAAAATGTGGAAAAGATATTAGATTTCTAATTATTTTGAGAAGATATTTTAAGTAACTTCTCAAAAAATTATAATTATAATTACTTTTTAAAATAAGAAGTTCTTTTTTTATATTTATGACCAAATAGAAAGCAACTTATGCTTTTCATAAAATCTCTAGAAAATAAATCAGTTATTTATGCATTCTTAAAATCACTTTTTTAAAAGCTTTAACAAATGATGTGTTATAACCTATGGGTGGCTCATTTGGGATTTCTAAACATATGTCTGTTTGTTGGTGTCTAGTGTGGTTCGAATGATTATAAGATGGTTTCTAGGATACACCCTTCCAATATTTAAGGTGTATGATAACACTTATAATGCATTATGACTAAGGATCGTTAGATATATTAATTTATTAATGGATGGGTGAGATTTGTTTTGAATAACTCATATAATAAGTATTCGTAGTAAAATTGTTCAACTAGCAAACTAGTCCCCAACAAAAGTTTTTAAAGGAAGCACCCTTGACTGCGTAAACCAAATGAATATGCAAAACCACCCATCGTCAACCTATAGTTATCTACAAAGGCATTTATATACGCCTATAGATAGGATGTTAACCTCAATATCCTTTCATGTTTTCCATTGATTCAACGAAGCCTTCCTCCTTGTGTTTTGTATGAAGCAAAATGACCAATGATACTTCTATTGTCTATATCATTTGTTGCTAAAGTTTGTCACAAAACGTGTAGTAAACTTTTTTGTCAATTCAATGAAATGGTGCACTAAGGCTATTGGTAATCTTGCAAACTATAACAACACTGCCCCTTCAAGTGCGATTGGGAACATTTTGCACTAAGTAACATTTAGGGACCTGGCTACCAATATTTGCATGCAAAGCATCATTATATGTATTTTTTTTCGCTTATCAATTTGTTGTACTTCTCAGCCATAAGTGTTTTCACCCTGTCTAGTAGAGTTTATCACGTAATTATTGCATCTAGTGGTTAAGGAATGGTTTCCCTATTGAGTTTCTCACCATACACCTCTTCTGAATTGTCTCTTTCATCTCTTAGATCTCATTGGGGTACTTGGTTATGAGTTACCCTCCCATTCTCATCCGTGTAACCACACTTCTTCTATTTGTCCCCTCATATTTTTGTTTTCTTCTCACTACTAATGCACCATCTTCATAAACTTCTTCACTACTTGGTTGTAATTATTCCTTGTGTCAAGTGGGGGACGATCGTAATTGTTCTTTTATATCATTAGATATAAATGGTTTTAAGATAATTTATTTTGTTTGAATTGACTAAAATAATTATTTTTTTACAATAAAGTTACAAAAAAATGATATGGAGCTATTTGTGGTAGTGGGATTTGCATTTAAATTAAGTAATTAAGAATAAATGAGAAAATAACAATTAACTAAAAATAATTGATAACTTTTAAATAAAGTTCCAAAATTTTGTTTATCATCAAAAACTCATTTCCTTTGTTAAGATTATAATTTTAGATTATAGATTGTAATCCAAATTACTAAATAAACTTGAATAATAACATCAATATTTTTTTAATCAAATAGACTATTATCTTTAAAAATAATTCAATCCAAACATACTGAGATATAAATTGATTATTATTTATAATCGGTTACATGAAATAAATTTTGTGTTTAGATATATAAAATGAAAAGTGAATTTAAAATAATTTAATTCATTTTCATTGTCTAAAAGAATCACTTTTATAGTAAATTTTCAAAATCAGCTATAGAGTTATTTGCATTAGATAGTATTGTATTTAAAAAAGAATTAGTGTAAAAAGTTTTATATTGTCAATCAATCAGAAATCACCATTGATATGACTTTTAAAGTATTTATTATAAAAGTCAACAAACTTACAATAAATAGTGATTTGTGATTAGATGACCGTATAAAACTACTTTACACTGTCAGTACATGACTTGTTTTCTCTTTAAAAAAATCAATTATTGGGATAAAAAAAGTTAACTACAAAAATAAATTATTAACTTATAAACACAAGCTTCAAATTTTGCTTATCATCCAATAGTTATTTATTTTATTAAGATTGTAATCAAAGATTAAAAACTAAATTATTAAACATAAATAACTCCAATAATTTTCTCTACTAGTCAAATTACAATTTTTAAAATAATTCATTCTAAAGTTTGATTATTGTGATAAACATTAAAAAAGGTGGCAATTAAAAAATAACAAAGAACGAAGATAAAGAAAGGAGGGAGAAAAGAGAACATTAAACCTTAATTATATATTAAAAAAATCAAGAAAAATAAGTATTTCAACAATAAGATGACAAATATGTACTAATATGACAAATTTTATAGACATGTAGGCTAAACTAAAAATTGGAATATATCAAATATTCTGTCAAAGTTACGATGTTATAGGTGAGGCTTGAGAGATAAGTTCTCCAATTTAATTATAAATTAATTTTTATTTTATAAATATGAATATCTATTTTAAATGTGATGATATTTTTTTATGTGACTTCACTATCATTTGGTATTTTTTTTTTATATTTTAGAAAATGTTTAAATTATTATTTTTTAAAAAATCCTTTACATTAAAATTCTTTTTCTCTCAAATCTTCATTTCATTCTTTCAATTTTTTATTTTTACATTATTTTTTTCTTGTCTCAAATCTAAGTGACTTATAGTTTTAAATTATTGTTTATTTTTTAAAAAATTATTATATTTTCCAAAATCTAAATTACTTATATATTTTAATTTATTTATTTTAATTATATATATATATATATATATATCTTATAATTTTAAAATTTATATTTTATATTTTTAACTTTACTTAACTTAAAATACTTATATAATATATGAGATATTTATTAATTTTTAAAAAGTAAAAACTTATCATAAACTTTAAATTATAGGGATGAATTTAAATTTTCCACATACATTTAAAATCTAAGAAATATTTCAATATTTAATTAAAAAAGTACGTTTTCTTAGAAAAATAAATAAACAGATGCATCGTAATCATGACTCTTCTATTAATATATTTGTAGAAAGCAGATTGCTGATTAGTTTTTTATTTTTATTATTTATATCTGTACTGGGGTGTTAAAAAAATAATTTTGGATGAAATTTACATTGTCACATAATTATTTAATAATATATTGTTAAATTATTTAATGAGTTTGATATCTTATAGCATTATTATCAAGTTTATTAAATAATGTGGTAATATATGTTAAATCATCGATGCTGCAAAACTTATTTGCACTGATAATTGTAAGTTCCAATATGCAAATAAAAAATGCTTTCTCTTATATTAGCAATAACTAATTAAATAAAATGAGAACAATTGAATTCATTAATCTTTTTGATAAAATATTTAATATTTTATTATATAAAATAAGATTTCTTCCTGCGGGTGTATATAATATATTTTATTGTTTTAGATTTTTTTTTAATAAACAAAATAATATATTCCATAATGTTTTTTCTACAATTAAACTTACTTCTATAAAATATAACATTTATAATATATAGAATTACTTTAAATACTAATATAATACGATCGATTTAAAATGCATACAGATTATATTTTTTGGGTAGGTGAGTTTAGATGCTCATTTAAACGTGAAATATTAAAATAATAATAAATAATTGTTATGAATATTTAATAGTGGCTGTCCGTATTCATTGTAAATTATGATTATTTATATTTCGCTTGAATACTATTAAACCATTTGTAACCATTCAGTTACTGTTTGTACCTATAAATAGGCTATTCTATTATTGGAAATATTACGAGGAACTCCTTATTCTCTCCATTCTCTTGTTCTCTCAATTCTATGTTTTCTTTGCTTCTAAAATTTTTATAGTTTCATGTTATTTTTATAACACGTTATCAGCACGAATGTCTTTTCTCCATTGATCATGTCATTATTGGCATTACAACCTACAAGAAAAAGTCATATATTTGAATTCATACTTTAAAGTCAGTTTCTCTCACTAATCATATTCTTTATATTATGTGTTTAGTAGAATATTTGTTTTATTGTATTATTTATGTAAATGTGAAATTCATTTAAATGTAATGAGTCTTGAAGACTCTATAAAAATAAATAAATTTTAAGAATATTTTTGCAATGAGCCTTAAAGACACTATAAAAAAAAAAAAAAATTTAAGAATATTTTTTCTCACAAGTGAGGAAATAATGCAATAATGAAAAAAAATCTCACCAAAAGTTGAAAAATAGTGCAAAAAAAATGAAAAGAAAAGAAGAATTTTTCTCACTAGAAGTGAAAAAAGTATTGTGAAAAGAAAAAAACATGGACAAAGAGCATGAAAATATATTATGTTTGGTCCTTCCTTCGATATTGTTAGGAGCACTAGATGTTTGCTCAATTATTATGTTAATTTTTATATCAAGTTAAACTTGAAATTATTTTACGTTGTTTTTATATATTGGAATATAGAATCATATTTTGCTTACGATGTGTTTGATTTATTTTCTTTAAGCAATAAAACAAAATTTTATTAGGAGAAACAAGAGTTGTATTAATAATGTGTAAATTTGTAACTTAATATATTTTACTAATTTTTATAAGGATTCTATGGGTAATATTATATACCATCCATATGTGTTTCTAATATGAGAGTTTTCTCTTTATTCTCATTTATTTGAAAAGTTTGTCCATTATTAATGATTATATGAATAGATTGCAATAAACATATATTAAGTAATAAATTGTATATATTAAACACTTGTGGCTGGTTTTATATTTTTGTATATTCATAGTTATATTGTTGAATGAAATTTGTTTGTATGTGTTACATTTCATCCATTATCAATAATGACTCTATCAATTGCAAAAAATTAATGTATTATGCAAGTTAAAATTATTTCATTGAAATAGTTTTAATTGTAAGTACAAACTTATTATAGGTCAGTACATTATACATTATTTACTAAATAATGTAAATTAGATATAAAGGAATTAAATTCTTTTAACGTAATTAAAAAAAATTGTTAGCACATTTATTTATATTATTTTATTATATTTGATAATAATACACTATATTTTTATTTGTTTGCATTATAAATCAAAATTAATAAATATTAATTAAGTAAATATCATGTGGTTAATTATGTTAATATATTTGGCCATTTGATAACATTCAAATTCTTAATTTATTGTTATGTTACAATTTATTTTTATAATCATTTATAATATATTAAATGTTTATAATACGTTATGTGTTTTCATAACGTTATATGTATATTATTAGACCACTGTTAAAGATAATTTTCAATGGTCTTTTTTATCATTTTATTATTATAAGTTATAGTGTAAAATATTCACTTGTTATTTGAAACAATTTAAAAGAAAAATATGACCACTAAAAAAAAATTGTGATTCTTTCAAAAGCACATATGATTGAGTTGCATGGTTGCTTATAATTGACTCTAATGATTGTTATTTTCATGTGTCCTACTTTCTTCCCTAAAAAAGATAAAGTAAAGTTGTATCGGAATATGTCTTCACATGTGTTTAATTTCCATATAAAGCAATTTTAATAAGACATGATGTGACCAAAAATTTAATTTCCATTATATTACATTATTTAAAAGGACTGAAATAAAATAGAATAAATACTCAAATCGAGCCCTCCAAAGATATATAAGACATCATGTTATTCTTCCAAAGATTATGTACGTCTTTATAGCATAAAATTATAGTGAATTTGGGGATTAAATTGGTGTCCGAAGATAGATTAAGTAGATGTCACTTCTAAAGTTAATCATTTATTAATTTGAAATTGTATGGAAACATAAATATTGATAAAATATGTTAGAAATATATTCTTCATTTTTCATGCATCAATCGTGCTCCTGTAGTAGTAATATTGAGAAAAAAGAATTTAAAATATATTCTGAGTTGATTCCTTATCTTCTTGTGGATAAACAAAATAATGATTTTTATGAAAAATCATAAGACTCATTCGATTGGCACTGCTCCATTCCCTGAAGTGAATGTAGCAACATATGTGTTTTTATAAAATAATTATTTAAATAATTAATTTTTAATATATGAGCTTTAATTATTATTTCCAATTTTACCATTTTTATTAGATATGATTAACACTTATTATTCATGATTTGAATATTTTAAATTAATTTGAAATTATAATTTAATAGCATGATTTTAATTTTAAATTAATTACAATTCAATTGATTTTTAATATAATAATCCCTATGTTTTGTAACTAACGTCCAGTAATATATTTCTCTTCTTTAGTTATGAAATAAGAGATAATTGAAGGTTCTGGAAAAGCAAATATACTTTTATTTAAAGAAATACAGTTACACATTGTTATTATATTATATTTTTTTAAGTTTTATACAAACTTATTAAGTTTCAAATGTGAGAAATGTTTTTATATCATGAGACTTAGATCAATAAATGTGTTAGAAAAATTACACATTTTTCATCTGTTTGTATTATATGTATATTAGTACAAATTGAAATACATGATGTTGTAAACTAGAAGTTTACAAATCTAAATAAGTTTATTATTTGGCATAATCGGTTTGGGCCATCCCGGATCTATTATGATGTGAAGAATAATTTAAAATTCATGTGAACACCTATTGAAGAGCCAGAAGATTCTTCAATTCAATAAATTCTTACATACTATTTGTTCCCAAGGGAAGTTGATAATTTGATCATCACCAACAAAATTGAGAATGAATCTCTTACATTTTTAGAATGTATACAGGGTGATATTTATGGACCAATACACCCACCATGTGAACCATTTAGATATTTTATGCTTTTAATTGATGCATCAACTAAATTGGTTACATGTTTGTTTGTTGTCAACTCGTAACCAGGCGTTTGCGAGATTACTAACTTAATTAATCTGACTTATAACTCTTTTTTTTAATTATCCAATTAAGAAAATACTTATTGATAATGTTGGTGACTTTATATATAAGGCTTTTAATATGCCTATTAGAATCAATATTGAACATCCTGAAACATATGTTCATATACACAAAATGGACTTGCAAAATCATTTATTAAGCATTTAAAATTGATTACAAGACCATTACTTAAGAGATCAAAACTTCCACATGCAATCTTACGTATTATGATATTAATTTGCATTATGCCAACAAGTTATTATAAGTCTTCCCTTTTGCAATTGATTTTTGGTAAGTAACCTAATATTTTCCATTTAAGTTTATAGATGTGTTGTATGTTTTTCAATTGTTGCATTACAACGCACTAAGATAAGTCCTCAAAGAAGATTGGAAATATATGTTAAGTATGAATCTCTATCTATAATAAAATATGTTGAATATCAACAAAAGATTTATTTACGACTCAGTCTATCAATTGTCATTTAAATAATTTTTCCCAACATTAGGGGCAGAGAATAAGCAATTGGAAAAGGAGATTAGTTAGAATGAATTATCATCTTGATCCTCGAACAAAATAATGTGAACTGGAAGTCAAAAGATAATTCATTTATCAACTGCTAATGCTCCAATAAAAGTTGATGCCCGTGTTGGATAATCTAATATTGTAAAACAAGTCTCAAACACGCATGAAGCGTTATAGACCTGCTGGTTTCAAAGATAAAAATCCTCAAATAAGAAAAGTAGCTAAAAGGCAGGATAGTCAAATTGAGGATATGGAAACTTCAAAAGATTCTTCTAACATGATTAATATTTTAGTTCCAGAAGAACTCAAGTACCTGAAATTAGTGAAAATGAAGAGATCTCAAAGTATGTCATGACTGGAATACAATGGAATCAAAATAAAGTCAATGTTAACAATGTATTTGCAAATATTGTAGCGCTAAATGTAATTAATGATAATGAGGATCAAGATCCAAAGTCTATCAAGGATTTTAGACAAAGAATGATTGACTAATATAGAAAGATTCAATTGAGGTAGAATTAGACTTACTTGCCAAGTGAAAGGTTGTTGGACCTATAGTCCTTCCGAAAGATGTAAAACCAATTAGACTTTTGGACTTGAAGTCAGTACACTTGAAGATGTAAAACTAGTTAGGTTTTTGGACTCATAGTTTATACACCTGAAGATGTAAAATTAATTAGATTTTTGGACTTGTGGTTTATACACTTGAAGATGTAAAACCAATTGGATACAAATGAGTTTTTATGGTAAAATTATGAGATATAAAGCATGAGTTGTTGCTCAAAGATTTTTGCGAAGACCTAACACTGATTTTAAAGAAACATATTCACTTGTAGTGGATGTAAATATTTTTCAATACTTAATCAGTTTGGATGTGCATGAAAGGATCAATTTACATATGATGGATGTTGTTACAGCCTATATTTGTATGATTGTCTTAATAATGACATTTATATAAAACCCCTGAAGGATTTAATTTGCCTAGCAATGCAGGTTCTTGAGAAGATACTCAATAAAAATGAATAAGTCTCTTTATGGAATAAAACATTATGAACATATGTGGTATGATCATCTCAGTGAGCATTTGGCAAAAGAAAGATATAAATATGATCTCATTTGTTCATGTATTTTTATGAAAAGATCTAAAAATGAATTTGTCATAATTGATATTTATATAGATGACATAATTATTATCGACACTCCTAAAGAGCTTCCCACAGCTATGGATTACTTAAAGAAAAATTTGAGATGAATGAATTATAAAAGATAAAGTTTTTCCTAGGATTGTAAATTGAATATTTAAAGAATGAAATTCTTGTGTGTTGAGAAGCTTATAGAGAAAAAGTGCTTAAAAGATTCTATATAGACAAATCACATTTGTTGTGCACTCTAATGGTTGTAAGGTCTCTAAAAAATGATAGAGAATTACTTGGTCCTGAAGTACCATATATTAGTGCTATCGGAGCACTAATGTATCTTGCTAGTTATACATGTCTTAATATATCATTTGTTGTGAATTTACTAGCAAGATATAATCATCACCTGCATGAAGATATTGGAATAAAGTCAAGCATATACTTCGATATCTTAAAGGTTATTTGTCAAATCTTCATAACGATATATCACAAACAAGATATTTGTTTGAATGAGGTGGTACAATAATTTCTTGGAAATTTGTGAAACAAACCAAAATAAGTAAGCAAAATTTTGAGTAACAAGTATAAAAGATTGGTCTTCACCGTCTTAAAGATGGTTATTTGCATGAGGGGGGAAAATAAATACGTTCTGCACTCTTTTTTCCTTCGCCATGATTTTGTCCCATTAGGTTTTCCTGGCAAGGTTTTTAATGAGGCAGTATATGGCAACGTATTAAAGAATGATATAATCTTTTTCCTTCACTAGGTTTTTGTCCTACAAGGTTTTTTCTAGTAAGGTTTTTAATAAGGCACATTCTCAAATAATGAACATCCAAGGGATAGCGTTATGAATATTTAATAGTGGCTGTCCATATTCATTGTAAATTATGACTATTTATATTTCACCTTAATATTATTAAACCATTTGTAACCGTTCAGTTACAATTTGTACCATAAATAGGCTACTCCATTACTGGAAATATTACAAGGAACTCCATATTCTCTCCATTCTCTTGTTCTTTCTATTCTATGTCTTCTCTACTTCTGAAATTTTTATAGTTTCATGTTATTTTCATAACAATAATCAATTTAAACCAATTTTAAAATGACATAATCATCCTAAAAAAAATTGCATACTCAATTCTTTTGGCAAAAAATTGCATACATTAATTACGTATATAAGTGGCTATAATTAATTTAAAATATGATAAACATTACTTTTCTATTTATATAATTCAATCACTTCTTAATTGTCATGGTTAATTAATTTAAATTTTGACAAATATAAATGTTATTATATTCTATTATATCTCATACTATAATTAAAAGTATAACTAAATTAATTATCAACATGTTGTTGGTCCAAGTAGTATTGGACTTGGATTTCTTAAGCAATGTATCAAGTTTGAGTCTTGTAAATGAAAAAAACGTGGTTGGGAAGGGAGACTCCACTAAAGGTAGCCAACCAAATTCCTCCACAGAGATTAGTTATCGACAAAGTTAGTATATACTTCGCACATATAACATGATTAAAAAAAAGTATAACTAAATTAGACAGACATTAGTTATTAAAATTTGTCGAGAAATAAAAAAAGTATGTATTTTTTTATTCATGATTCTCTTAATAGTAATATAAGAAATATTCAAAATTTAAAATAATAATAAAAATATTAAATTTTATTCTAATGTTATCTTTATTTTGTTACTCTAGCATTTTTCAAATTCTTAATAGAAAGAGTCCAACAACAATTATGTTGGTCCCCCATCTTGTGTTAGAATCCAACACCAACACTCCAATGGAAGGTACCGTGTAGTTCTTATTCTTTTAGTTTTTCGACGAGACATGTACAGTGTAGTATATAACATATACTCGTAAAATACAACATAACACAACAGCCAAAAGCCTTACATCTAATGAATGATGATCACTCCACGTAAGGTTATGTAATGTAACGAGTCGCTTCTCATGCGTCCACGTGTCCTTTGAGGTTGGTCGAGAAGCTACGATGAAGCTTCCAGATAAACATGGACCCTTTTTTTTTTTTTAAAGAAAAAGAAGTTCAAGAGCACGTGATGATTTGTGATAAAATTTGTGTTATATAATTGGCTTAATTGTAATTTTAGCCTCCTAGGTATCATATTTGTGCGATTTTGGTTCCCTAAGTTTAAAATGTAACAATTGGATCCCCCAAGTATTATTCATATTAAAATCAAGTCCCTCCGTCTATGTTTTGTCAAAATTTTAATGGTATGGATGACGTGTAACATTAAGGAAGTGACACGTCATCAGCTAAATGGTGACGTGTCACATTGAGAAAGTGACACATCATCCACATTGTTAAAATTTTGACAGAACATTGACAGAATGACTTGATTTTAACATGGATAATACTTGGAGGACCCAATTGTCACATTTTAAACTTGGGGGACCAAAATCGAATAAATACGGTACCTGGGAGACCAAAATTACAATTAAACCTATATAATTTGTAATTTTGTATCACACTATCGCCGACTATAACCGAAAAAGGCGTTGGGCCGCAAGATATGTCAAGTTATTCCAAGGCCTAAAATATGTTTTTTTGTTAAATCACAATTTGTAGATTTAATCTCTTATTTATTAAAAAAAATGTACTCTGGTTTTTGTGAATATTTTTTATACAATTTTTTTTTCTGTTAGCTTTGTTTTCATTAGGTGTTGTAATATTTTATAAAAACTAAATTACAACTTTTTAAAAATAATAGATCAAATAAAAATTCAATTTTTAAAGGAAAAATATATTTAAGCTTAATAAAATTTAAATTATAACTTTGAAAAATAATAAATCAAATAAAAAATTAATATTTAAAGGAAAAAAACAAGCTTATGAGGTTAAAATGCAGAGACAAAGTTGTGTTTGGTTTGTCATTTTAATTAGCTTTTAACTTATTAGTTTAATTATGTTTTTAATTCAACACTTTAGTTAATGTATAAATTAAGGAAAAATTCCACTCACTTTCGTTAAAGTTTCTTTAAATGACACATACATCTTGTAACACCTTAGTATGTATTGCCATAACCTATACCTAAATTTCTAGGACATGAAATTTTAAACAAATTTTAATTAGAGTTCTCATACATAAATGATACAATGGAAAATATAATTATCAAATCCTCACACGTAATTTCATAAATCATAAAACATCTAATACAATGTATTTAGTACACAAAGGTAATGTGCAAGTTCTTCAAAATAAATGATACATAAAAACATAATAAAGGTCCTCATTACAATGGGTAAAAACATAAAATTTATAGCTATTTCCTCCCTTGCCTGCAATTTTGAGCTCCTTTCAAAGTTATCTTCACATTCATATTCTAAGAAAAAAAACTAATAAAACAAAAGTCTCAGTGAGTAACATAATAAAGGTCCCCATTACAATGGGTAAAAACATATAATCTACAATGATCTCTTTCCTTGCCTGTGATTCTGAGTTCCATTCAAAGTTATCTTCACCTGCTTACTCTAGAAAAAAATAATAATAAAACAAAAGTTTCAATAAATACTCTAAAAACACAATAGACAGGCATGACACACCTACCTTGTTTGTCCTTCCCTTACCTTTTGAGGCTATAACCCGTATGAACAGTTGGAACTCATACCTATCTAGGATTGACACTAACCATCTATTTCAAGACAACTCTCATCCTAATTATTATACCCAAATGCCTCATTATTCATATTTGTTACACTATTACTATCTTAACATCATACTCCTTCTTACCACAATTACTAAGTTGATACACTATCCTTATTTGAGCTCTATCTTTCTAGTCATCAATACTTGACATTAACCATTACAAACGAGTCTAAATCACTTTTATTCTTTGGTTCTTAAACTTCATCTCTTAACATTGACACCAATGTAAAACATTCTATCTTCTCTTACGTAGGATCATATGTCTCCTATGGCATCAGGCAAGAATGTACATTTCATTTATACTTATATAAGAAGAAGAATGAGAGATACATTGGTTAGATTATCCTATTATTGATGTGTCTTGGAACTAGAGAATCATTGGAGTGAGAACAAAAAAATGAGCGTTTTACTAAAAATCAAGAAACTGATAATGAAATTTCTAGATTGATTGTATTAAGAACCACTATAGAAAGTGACTTTTTAGATCAGTTCTTAGTATAATCGATCTAAAAAGTCTTGTCAAAAATTTTAAATGTTGAAAAAGAGAGAGTCAATATTCTACATTAGTTGTAAAAAATATTTGATTTAAAAAGTATTTTTTAGATCAGTTTTTTGTACAACTGATCTATAAAGTCTTGTCAAGAATTTCAAAAGTTGCAGGGATGTTTACATTTTAGATCAATTGATAAAGAAAAATTTAGAAAATACTTTCTACATCAGTTCTTAGTACATCGATGAGGAAAATATTTTTTAAATTGGTTATAAGGTAATTGATGTAGAATGTTTATTCTAATATTACAAAAATGTTTTTGTCTCACATATTGCATCGATTTTCTAGGAACCATTGCAAATTTCTAATGTTAAAAGCTTTTTTTTTTTAATAGAGTACATTTTAAAAAAATAATTTATTTATCATTTAAATAAAGACATTTTCTCAACTCACTTTTTAAAGATTATTTTCAAACACAAATAAAATATTTTAACTTTCATTCTTTTAAAATCAATTCTATTAATATTAATTCTTTCAAAATTAATTATATTAAAATATAAAACAAACATATTCTAAATAACTCTTCATAGATAATAAAACATACTCCTTGAAAAAAAAATCTACGGAAAAGTTACTAATGTGGTTTTCTTTATTTACATATTCAAAGGTCAATTATTGATGTGCGTGAAAAGACTTGCGCATTTAAAATGTATTAAAAAAAAAATAACACAAGATGAAGGTAATTTTCTCTATATTAAAATAAAACCATTAAAACAGCGTGTATACAGTGTGGGAAAAGGGGTTAGCTGAGAACGGATTACCAGAAAATTAACACAAGATGAAAATAATTTTCTCTCTATGACCGTTTAAATTGAGAATTGGTCAATAATCGGTTTAATTAATCAGCTCTTAAAATCGACCAATTAGTAAATTGATAAAGAATTACCAAAACCAAATAAAAATTAATAGTGACAACGGATTTGAACTGGTATTTTGAAAAAAAAAAAAGAGTTGTTTTTTATTTCCTAAACTTTATATTCATAAACATTTTGTTAAATAATTAAAGACCTATGCATAAAATTTACACACAAATTATTATCATTTTGACTATTTATTATGATTTTTTAACTTATAAAATATAAAATATAATTCTTTTATATTAATTTAAAATTTTATTAAATTTATTTTATCTGTTATATAGTATTAAAAATAAAGATTTAATTTTTACTAATTCAACTATTATTTAAATACGATTAGATTAATAAATTGTGCATGAATATACTTTTATTAATTCAATAACCATGTGATTCTAATAACATTGGTTATATCTCAGCCACGAGTTCGGGTGGACCAAACTCATTCCAAATTACCAAGACATGGCACTCTCAAATTTATTGCATTTTCATTACTGATTCGCCTCATTATAATAATAACGTCGTAACACAATAAACAGTATTTGGAAGCCAGAAGGCCCAGAATGCTCTAATAACTTCTTTTTGGTCCACATATACGAGCTGATAATTAACCATAATAATAACATAAACATGAATTTTTGCTATGTTTTATTTAAACATTTTTCATGGTAATATTTTAATATTTTTTAAAAATATTAAATGAAAAATCGGTATACTAAAAATTTATAAATTTAGTAAGAATTTAATATTTAAGTTTAATGATCTTTTCACCTAAAAAATTAATTTTTTTGTTGGAGATATGAAAGTATAAAATTTAATGATTTTTCACCTAAAACATTAAGCTCTTTTGAAATAATTTATTTATATTAAATAAAAATTAAGACAAAGTAAAACTGTGTGCATGTGTGTATTCGAAGGTTGTTTTATAATGAACGTGTTTTACTGACAAAGGGAGCGAAAACGAGGTTTTGGAAAAATAAATTGATGAAGCTCCATTTAATATATTCTCCTTTATAAATTTTTGAAATATGATTAATTATTCACTTTCTATCATTTCGTCTTTCATTTTTTTAAAAGTAAACACTCAATTTGATTTTTTTTTAAATATTCGATCAAATTTGATCTATAAAAAATCATTAAATAGTGCTTCAAAATTATAAATATGGAATAATTTTCTTCAATCATTTTCCCTTTATTTTTAACACATGATTAATTCTTAATTAAAAAAGTGAAACCTATACTAATTTAATTTTTGAAAAAATAACTAACAATTTAAGTCAGTTACTCAGATTTTTAACTCAAACAATTTAAAAGAATAAAGTGTTATATGTTTATAATTTAATAGACTAACTGGTTAGTTTTTTTTTTTTTTAATCAAAGCATCCCCGCGACCTTTTTAATTAAGAAAAAGCTCTAGTTTGATTTTAAAAATTCTAATAAGCGAGAAAGTAAATGTGTTCCTGTGGTTGAAATATCATTTATCTGTTTTTCTACAAATTTACACATTAGGGATAGAAATCGACAAAAGAAAAAGTGTAAAAAATTACTATGATGTTATTGTCACGAATTATCAAATGAGTATTACAGAGCAGAAACTTAAGTTGAAAGGTGATATTAGTCTAATCAAGTGTAGAAATCATTCACTAAAGTTTAAATAATGCTAATGGCTATGAGGATTGACTAAGTAGTAAGTAGACATCCACATCCTTGTTAAAATTAGTGATTAGCATCAGATATGATAGCATGAAACACGTTTTATCATTATTGCCTTTATGTTTATTTTTTAATTTATGTTTATGTATCAAATGATGAAAAGTGTAAAACAAGATAAAATGTAGCAAAAAAATAAAATATAACAGTTATTGTTTTATTTAAATATTTTTATGATGGAAAAAATTAACTAATTCTATCGCGTATTTTTTTAATTAGAAAGAGAAAAAATATTAAATGAAATGGAATAAGATATATTCCATCATACATTATCCTTATATTTTTAAAGGCATAAGCTTAACCTATTTAATTAAATAATTTATTTTGAAAGTTTGTCTTGTATAGTTGTATAATAAACACGCCGAGCCAATATTATCATGTAAAAAACAAATTAGGCCTATAATGGTAATAAAAAAACAAATCAAGACCATAATTTTTATTCGGGTTGAGACGTTGAGTAGATGTTTTAAACGGTTAACATGAATTTTATATGAATTTTTATTTATATTAAAATAGAATCCTGATCTTTATTTTTATATCCCACTTCACTCTTTTATTTGAGTTTTAACTCGTGGATTATTTTAAACATATATTAATCTATGTGATACACTTCAGGTGGTATAATCCGAAATGTAGGTGGAAAAAGAAACACATGATTCACGCTGTGACCATGACAGCCTTTAAAGTTTACTATCAGTACATTGGAAAGGAAAACCTAGATAAAAAAAAAAAAAGTAAAAACATTTTTTTGACAGAAAAAGAAACAATATTTTTTTAAGGTAAACGTATAAAAGGGGTCATATTTTTCTTGTTTTCAAACATAAATAATGCTAACATGATAACATCATTAATTGAATACATATGTTTGATTTATAGTTTATTTTAAGAAAATTGTTATTTATTTTTAATATTTTTTAAAGTGAAATATAACAAATAAATGCTTATTTTCCTCAAAGAGTTTTTTCAAACAAGTTGGTGGTTGGGCATGATTGGTAGGTCAGATTTGGAGTAAGTTTTGTATATTTAATTATCTTTATTTGATGACTAAGTAATTGTATTTATATACTGACTAGTTATTTCCTAATTTGTGTACAGAACAAAATTTCATGGAATCCTCTTCACCATGAGATTATTTGTAACATGTTTAAGTAACGTTACTCAAAACGTCTTATGGATATGCTTGTGAAGACAAGGAAGAGCAAAAATAAGCCTAACTAGATAGGGGAGGAGGCATGGGATAGTCTTGTTGCTTATTAGAAAATTAAGGTCTTTCAAAGGTTCTTAGCCTAAAACAAGACTAACCAGACATCGTGTAGAGGTGAAGTGGTTCACATTGCAAGGCGTAAGTCTTGTGCTACGATGGCATTGGATATGGTATGTATTCACTCTATACTTGTTGTATTTACTTCAATATCTTTTGAATGTGCGATATTTTTCAACATCTATTACCTTTTTGAAAGGCCAAGAGACTTGAGTGATCGATGGACCTTGTTGAGCTCTTCTTGATCACCCATAAGAAGAGGTCTAGTGATTAGGTAGATAGTCACTCTTAAAGAACATATATAAGTTCCCAATCGTATACATTATTTTTATACAATTCGATTATCAAACGAAACAAGTATTTTACTAGGTTGTATTTTCTCTTGAATGGGAGGACTTTCACTAATGTCTTAGCCAAATTAAACATAAGTTGGTGAAACCTCCATGGGTGGGACACAAAGAGTAGATGGGTTGGTGAAGCTTGGCTTATGAGAAGAAGTTGTTAGCAGTAAGAGCTAAGAGTGAGTTTACAACACTATAGACTTGTCTTTGAACCTTTATTGTGGTATCCCTAACTTAGGAGTCTTAAGCACATTCATCAAGCAATGACAAGTCTGATAAGAGGACAATGACTACTAGAGTCGAGGAAAGGGTTAGAGAGCCCAAGAGAAGGGCGACAAAGTTAAGGAGAGGATTGCGACTTCTGAGGCAACCTATGTTTCCAAGGAGTAGCATTTTTCTCTATCATGGAGTACATGATAGCTTTGGAGCATCAATCAATATAAATGTCAAAGTAAGTTCTAGTTTGTGAGCCAACCTAATCCAACTTAGCTCATAGGCTAAATAGGTTTGAAAAATATTGTTTCACTTTTTTTCATGGGTTGACTTAGCTTGACTCACTTAACTTATGTGTTGAGGTAAGCTAATACGTGTGAGTTGGACCAACCATGTTAACCCTTTTTTTTTCTAATTTTTCTTTTAAAATTTCCCTTTTTTTGGTTTTAAATTTCCTTGATATTTTCATTTTAAATTCTTATTCTTTGAGTCTGTTGTTATGAATTAGTATGTTGTTGAGTTTTTTGTATTTGTTTTTTTTCCTACATTTTTCTTGTACTTTTTTTGTTTTTTTAATTTTTCTAAATGGTTAAGTCAGCTCGTGAGCCAATCCACCAACCCATTGTAGGTTAAGTCGAGTTGTGTCTTTTTTTTACTCACCAAAAAAATGAGTCAAGTTGAGTTGACTCACTTTTAAGCAATTGTGGTGAACCAGCTCGGATGAGTCAGGTTAACTCACTTTGACACCTTTACTAATCAGGCTCTTGTAGTGAAAGTCAGTTGTTTGTGCGTCCTCATTATGACATTGATATTCATGATCATTCCTTGGATCAGGCCTGATCATATTGTTATGGATATTTTTTTGTTCTTTATTCTACATCTTTTTCATTATACTTTGACACTAGTATGTATCCATTTGAGTGTATTATATATTATGACAATTATTTTTTTATTAATTTCCATATTATTATAATTATTATTATGTCTTTGTTTTGTTTTAATATTTTTAATTTACATGTTCAAGTTTTGTAATACAACAACAATAAATAAATTTAAAAATAGTTAATTCTTTGTAGCCAAATTAGCATTGGCTTGATTGATAAAATAATGGGTAGGTTAATGATGGCCTGGGAGACCCCAAACGTCACTTCATCTAAGCCCTTGGTTCGTGGACGGTGGTGTAGAATCTGACAATGTGGGGCTTTTAGGCTTTTGAGTCGTTCAGCCCCCTAGCTTCTATAGAGGGGGAGTTGCGCGAGGCATTCCTCGCGCTTCCCCTTCTCTCAATCTCTTTTTGCTCTTCCCTTGTCCGCCATCTGCCCTGCCGTGTCGGAGTACCCTTCGCTGTCGTAGCCATCGTCCTTTTCCTTTTCCTTGCTTGCAAACCTTTCAGGTATGCTCCTTTTCTTCTTACTCTCTTCTTCTTCCTCAATGGCTTCGACTCGTGAGACCGGAGGTTCCCCCAATGCTGAGCCTGGAGTTATGTTGTCGCCCGAAGTTGAGCCCATCGGAGGGGCCCAGAGGTCTCTAGTCCTTCTGTGCATTCTTCTTTCTTGGGGAGGTTAGAGGGTGGAGCCTAGAATCCTCAGCTGTCCGCGAAAGGTACTATTTAGTCCGATGCTCCCGGGGCCGAGCGACCAGTAATGGACTAGTCGAGGACCAACCGTCAGAGGCGATGCCTGAACAACCATTGGCCTTGCATCGAAAAGGAGATAGGTCGAGGAGGTTTCCCCCCGTTACCTACCCTAGATATGAGTGGGTCTCTAGGGAGGTAGGAGTCTACCATTCGAAGTTCCAGTCGGCTGCTACTATCGCTTACCTGTTGAAGTCCATTGCTTTCTACCACGCAGATCATGAGGGCGAGGTTATAGCGGAGTCATGTGGTCCAGACGAGCACATGTATCTTTTTCCGACTCCCAGACAACCTGACTTTATCTACGTTCATGAGACATTTTTTCGAGATCTAGAGATTTCAATGCCCTTTTATGCGTTCGAGTTCGAGGTCTTGACAGCCCTGAACGTGGCTCCTACCTAACTTCATCCTAACGGCTAGGCAACCATGACTGCCTTTCGTGGTCTATGCAACATGCTTTTCATGGTGTTGACCGCTCCCAAATTCCTTCATCATTATGTGGCCAAGTAGAGAAAAAAAGGTGGTTGGGTATCGATGTCTGGCATCAGCAATATCTCCCTGTTCACTGCCTTCACCACCTCCTACTAGGATTTCAAAGGGGGATTCTTTCGGACTCAGCCAAGTTCGACCAAGAGGGGCAACTTCTTCGATGCTCGTGGTCATCGCTGCTTCCCTTTTTACTGGACGGAGAACCCAGACAAGCATACAGTCTGGCACGTTTAGGATATGTCAGCAGAGAATCAAGCCAACATGGTCAATCTGCACAAGCTTCCTTAGTTGCTCTCGTGCCGGGCTGTGTTGGGGCTTCTCCGGTCTAAGAAGCCATTGAGGGATATGAGTGTAAGTGTTATTTATTTATTTCTTCTTGTAGTCGTTTGTTGCTTCTTACCTTTGTTTAATCCCTTTTGTAGTGATAATGGTGCTCTTTAATTTCGCCAAGCTTCGTACCGAGCATGCTGAGAAGGCCAAGCGTGCTGAAGCGGGCGCCACTTCTGTTGCCCGGTTAGTGCTTCTCCCTCAGGCCAGCCCAGCCCCCTAACACCCCAAGCTTCTACCCACACGCTGACTCCAGCTCGGCCCCAGGCTGTGCCAGCCGTGGTAAAGGTGCATTCAGCCAACCCTCCCTCAAAGCGCCCTGGTCTGGCCCTTTTCGTCGAGGCGGTTGGAGGATCTTCATTCGCTGGAGCCCACCCTGCCTTCTTTGCTGCTGCTAAGGGCCTCAACTCCCTTTGGGGTCGGGACTTTAACTCTCGTAAAATGTTGGGTCCTGACTCCTTTTCGGAGGTCGATCAGAACAATCTCTAGGAGGCTGGTCTGCAGGCGAGCTTGGAGGCACTCTTGGTGTTCCAAGCTCGTTCTTGGGAGATCACTTAGTTTTGGTCGACTGAACTGGATCAGGCTTGGTCTTCCTCCTAGTTAATGGAGTTGAGAGAAGCTAAGATCAAGAGGTTAGAAGCTCTGCTTGAAGTGGCGAAGATCGGGCTGACTGAAACCTCTTGGGTCAAGGAGACGCTTCTCTTTGAGGCCGCCGAGGCGAGGAAATCAGCTGCAGCTTTGGAGACCAAGCTGAAAGATTCCAAGGCCTGCAACGAAATTCTGATGAACCGGGCGGCTCAGGCCGAAGACTCTGTAGTTGCCCTGGAGGTAGAGGTGGAGCTCCTCAAAATTGGGGTTTTTAAGGCTGAGTCTAGTCAGGTGAAGGCAATTGATCAAGTTAAGCACCTTAAAGTCGACTTGGAGGAGGCCAAAGGGTCGATCATGGAGAAGCACGTTGGAGGTTTTCAGAAGGCGCTCCAACAGGTGACTTATTTCTTCTCAGGCACTGACACCTCTACATTTGATGTGGAAAAAGATGTTAAGGAGGGGGTATTGGTTGATGTGGTTGAGCTTTTTGATCAAGAGGAAGAAAAAGTTCAAGGGGTAGGGATGCCGAGCAAGTGGGGGATAATCTTGATGTTGTATGAGCTCTAGCGTCCCACGTCCTTGAAATTGAACTTCTTGAAAGTTCTCTTCTTCAGTTGAATTTCTTGAATGTTCTCTTCTTTGGCTGCCCTCTTGCCACGACGCTAGACTTTTCTCTTTTGAGTATAAAGGGGCATTTTGTAGCTTAGGCCAATATGTGCGGCCTTTGTAGCTTTAGGACATTTTTGTAAAGTTGTAGTATTACTAAGTAAAAAGATGTGTATGGTCGTAGTTTTAAGGCATTTCATGTATTCAATTTCACCCTTTAATGAAAAAGACTAATTACATTATGATTTCCTTTAACGGGCACATTGTTTCATACTTGCTAATTTAGTTCAATGGTGTAGTCGAAGCTACCGTCCAAGTTTTATCAAGGTTTTGAAACCTGTTAAGTCCTTAAGCTCTATGGGTTAGGTCGGGAAAGGTTTCAGTGGGTCAAAACTTGTTAAGTCCTCGAGCTCGGTAGGTCAACTCGAGAAAGGTTTAAGTGGGTCAAAACTTGTTAAAGTCCTTAAGCTCGATGGGTCGACTCGGGAAAGGTTTCAGTGCGTCAAAAGCTGTTAAGTCCTCGAGCTCGGTGGGTCGACTTGGGAGAGGTTTCAGTGGGTCAAAACCTATTAAGTTCTTCGACATTGGTTTCAACTTGGAAATAATAAAAATGGATTTGAAACATAATTTTATTGCCATTATCTTTGACGTGCCTTGTTAAAACCTCCCTGGCCAAAACCCATATTCTTTCTTTTTGGGAAAAAGATCAAGGTAGGAAAAAGAGTACACCGTCATTACATGTATCAACTGAAATACATCTTTAAATGAGAAGCATTTCAGGTGCGTGAGATTTCTTCACCTACAAGGTGTTCCAGTTGGTAAGCTCTGTTACCAAGCCATTTAACCACTCTCAATGGTCTCCCTCCAGGCTTCACCTAACTTTTTCCATACCAAGTCGCTAGGCTTGAAGTCTCTCAATCTAGCCTTTGCATTGTATCTTCGTGCAACTCTTCGCTTCCCTGCTTCTTCTTGTATCCTTGCCTTCTCCCTTATTCTTCTGCCAAATCCAACTCTATCTTTAGTGCTTCGTTGTTCTTCTCATGGTTGAATACTGTTCGGCGCAAGGACAATTCTTCCAACTCGACCAGAATCATCACGTCCGCTCTGTACACCAGCCTAAAAGGCATCTCCTAAGTTGTCGATTGGGGTGTGCAATGGTACGCCCAAAGGATTTCTAGTAGTTCCTCGGGCCAGCTACCTTTAGCTTTTCCAACTCTCTTCCTCAACTTTCCCAAGATTACCTTATTTACAACCTCGACTTGTCTGTTGATCTGAGAGTGTTCTATTGACTCAACTCGTTGCCAAATTCTGAGTCCTCTGTAAAATTCTTGGAGTGAACGATCTACAAATTGCCTTCCATTGTCGGTCACTACTAACTGCGGCATTTCGTATCGATAGATTATATTCTTCCACACAAACTTTTGCACATTTGACGTCATTATTTGGGCTAAGGGCTCGGCTTTTATCCATTTGGTGAAGTATTCAATTCCCACCAATAAGAACTTTACTTGGCCCTTGGCAATAGGGAAGGGTCCTAGTATATCCATTCCCCACGTGGCGAAGGGCCATGGCGACACGATCGAGTGCAGCTTCTTGGACAATACATGAGGTAAATTTCTGAATCTTTTACATTCTTGACATTTCTTTGAATAATTGATGCAGTCCGCCTTGAGGGTTGGCCAATAGTATCTGGCTCGGATGACGTGGGCCGCCATGGCACGCCCTCCAGTGTGCGTGCCGCAAATTCCTCAGTGTACCTCGTCTATGAGATAACCGACTCGGTCGAAATCTAGGCATTTAAGCAACAAGGTGTGAAATCCTCTTTTGTATAGCTCTTCTCCTTCACCACGTAGTAGCTTACCTTCCTTTGAATTCTTCTTGCTACTTTTCTTTCTTTGGGTAGCTCTCCTATTGTGAGGTACTTCAAGATAGGGGTCATCCACCCCCTCATTTCTATCCATACTCAAAATCTCCTTTTCAACACTTGGCCTTATTATTGTCTCCTGTATAATTGTTCGGTGTTGTCTCGGCCTCTTGATGCTTGCTAGTTTGGATAGGAGGTTGGCCCTCTTGTTCTATTATCTCGGGATATGCTTTATCTTGAACTCTTCTAGCTTCTCTATCAATTGAACTACCTTATAGTAGTATCTCAGAAGCTGAGCGTCCTGGGTCTGGAAGGTGCCGGATACTTGCTCGGCTATCAGCTGGGAGTCACTCCTACAAATAACTCTCTTGGCTCCGACTTCATCTACTAACTTGAGTCATGCGATCAACGCTTCGTATTCCGCTTGGTTGTTGGAGGCCGAAAAATTAAACTTTAATGATTACTCTAACACCATCCTTCCAGGTCCTTCTAAAATGACATTGGCTTCGATCTTTTTTTGGTTTGAAGATCCATCCACATATAGCGTCCACCATGGGGAGGTGTGTTCCATTAGTGACGTGAGTTTTGCTAGGAAATCGGCAAGGCATTGAGCCTTTATGGGGCCCTTTGCTTCATATTTAAGTTCGAACTTGGATAGTTCTACCAACCAGGCTATCATCCTCCCAGCTAGTTCTGGCTTTCTCAACACCTGCCGGATGGGGTGGTCGGTCTTTACTACCACCTGGTGGCTTTGGAAATACGGTTGGAGTCTACGGGCCGCCATGACCAGTGCTAATGCATGTTTTTCAATGACCTGGTACTAGATCTCCACTCCTTGTAATACACGGCTAGTGTAATAGACAGGGACCTGTTAGCCCTTCACCTCTTGCACAATGACCTAGCTGACCACCTGATTGGATATAGCCAGGTACAATAATAGGTCTTGTCCAGTCATTGGCCAAGTTAGGATTGGTGGGGATGCCAAGAACGTCTTTAGCTGTTTGAACGCTATTTTGCAATTTTCATCCCACTGGAAGGCTTTTGGTTTCTTTAAATGCCCGAAGAACGACCACGCTTTTTCAGCCGCTTGAGGAAGGAACCGGGAGAGGGAGGCGAGTCTTCCGGTCAGTCTCTAAACTTCTTTGATGTCCTGGGGGCTCCTCATCTCAATGATGGCCTGACACTTATCAAGATTGGCTTCGATCCCCTTGAATCAGCATAAAGCCCAAGAATTTTCCCCCTTGTACCCCGAACACGCACTTCTGGGATTCATCCTCATATTGTACTGCCTGACTTTGCTAAATACTTCTTCCAAGTCCTTGGAGTGTTTGCTAGCATCTTCAGATTTTACCACTGTATCATCTACATACACTTCAAGGTTTTGACCGACTTGGCCTGTGAACACTTTATCCATCAAACTATGGTAGGTTGCTCTAACGTTCTTAAATCCAAATGACATTAAAGAGTAGCAGTAGTTTGAGCCATCCGTCATGAAGGTGGTATTCTCTTTGTCTGAAGGGAACATAGGCATTTGGTTGTACCCTAAGTATGTGTCTAGGAAGCTTAATAATTTATAGCATGAGGCGCCATCAACTAGTCGGTCGATGCTTGGCAGTGGATAGGCATCTTTAGGGCAAGCCTTGTTGAGGTTTGTGTAGTGCGTGCACATTCTCCACTTTCCACTCGTCTTTTTCACCAGCACGACATTAGCTAACCAAGCTGGATACTCTACCTCTCGAATGAACCCTGCTTCTATCAGCTTGGTTGTTTCCTTCTCTACCACACATCTTTGCTTTTCTCCTAGTTTCTTTTTCCTCTGGGTGATGGGTCGTGCTTCCGGGCACACGGTTACTTTATGGGAGTGGAAATCGAGATCGATCCCTGGCATATCCGCAGTTGTCCAAGCAAACAAGTCTGCGTTAGCATTTAGGACCTTAGTGATGCTACTCAACACTTCCTCCGACGGATTGAGTCCGAGTCGAGTACACTGATTAGGGTGTTGTCCTAGCTGGAAATTCTACACGTCCTCGGTGGGCTCCGCCTTCTGTTCGTCCATCCGAGGGTCGAGTTCAACTCGTTCGTTTAGATAAAAAGAGTGCAAGGAACATACGGGTTGACCCTTTGGCTTCAGTTCTCTTTTCCCAACCTTTAAGCTCTTCGCGTAAAACTCTCGGACCGTCTTCTTGTCCACCTTGACTGTTACTATTTGGCCTATCGTAGAGGGAAATTTCATGGCTAGATGTAGAGTAGAGCCTACTGCTCCTAACTGGTTTAAAGCTGGTCGTCCGATTAGAATGTTGTATGAAGTATTTGCATTCACCAGTAAATATCTTACAATGATGGTTCGGGACGCGGTTTCGTCTTCAAAGGTAGTGAGTAGATCAACGTATCCACGAGTGTATACTCGCTCTCCAACAAATCCTACCAATTGCTCAAGGTATGGTTGTATCAAGTGCTCTAGGATCTCTAACTTTTTGAAGGTATCCATGTAGAGGATGTTGGTCGAACTCCCTTGGTCAACCAAAGTTTTCCTTATGGCGAATTTGCAACTTCTACCGTAATGACAACCGGGTCATCCTGTTCGGGGTCTACCCCCTGAAAGTGGCATCGATGAAGGTTATAGGGGGTGCTTTTTCAAAAGCTTTCCTACGGCATTCACCTACTGGACCGCCCTCAGGTGTTGCTTCCTCGCAGAGCTCCTAGACCTCCCCCCGCAAACCCCCCTACAATTGTGTTGATAACTCTTATCAGTCGGGTGTTAGCTCCCTCTGGGGAGGGGTTTCGTCCTCCTTCATTTCTTGTAGGCTGCTCATTAGCTCGTCCTTTTCTCTGACCCTTGTATCAATTTCGACCTTCGTCCTGGCCACCATTTGTTCTCTAGACGTGGTCCTGCAAATGTCTAGCCTGGATCATCTCTTTGATCTTGTCACAAAGGGTCTAACATTCCTCCATAGAATGCCCATAATTGCCATGGTACTGAAAATGTTTGTTATGGTCGGCTCCTTCGGGGGAGTGACTCTTCGGCGATAGTCGTAGCAACTCCGTACTGTAGGCTTCCTTTATAATGCGGGCTCGGCTAGTGGTGAGGGGAGTGTAGTGACTGTATTTAGGGCCAGTTAGTCCCCTTTCCACCTTCTGTTTCTTTTCCCGTCCTAACTTCAACTTTTCGCAGTCATTCACCCTCTTCGACATTCCCACTTTGACTTAATCTCTAAATTCTGCCATCTCCTCCATTTGAATGTAGCTTGCCACCCGGGCTCGGAGTTCGTCCATATCCTCTAGTGGTTTCTTACACAAGCTATTCGAGAAAGGCCCAAGTTTTAAGGCCATGATCATGGAGTGTAGTGCCACCTTAGGGTTCAAATCCTTGATCTTCATTGAGATCGCAGCAAACCGCTCCATGAACACTCTCAAAGGCTCATCGTCCTCCTGCCTCAGGTTCAATAGGGTAACCGTAGTGAGGTGGTGCAACCTGTTGGATGCATATTGCGCTCCGAACCTCGCAACAAGGGTAGCAAAATAATCAATCGAGTTCGATGATAGCTGAGTATACTAGTTCAGGGCTGCCCCCTTAAGGGAGGTCAGGAAGACGCGACATAAGATTACATCATCGTTTGTGAATAGGTTTACTTGGGTGGTATATGTGTCGATGTGCTCATAGGGGTCAGTCATCCCGTCGTAGCGGTTCAGGTTTAGGTTTTTCCATCCCGATGGTAAGGGCGTCTCCATTATGACATCCACGAAGGGATGTCTTCGGACCGTTCCTCCCACCAAATGAAGGCGGGATTCAGTCTGGGTTCTCAGTCACAAGTCCGCTAGTGCCTTCTTGCGCATCTCGGGTTGGCGGCTAGCTTCAACATGAGAGCGCTGGGTGGGATGCTCAGATTCCTCAGTCCCCTCGTGAACGATTTGATTACGCTGGCTCTCTTTCTCGAGGTGTTTACGAATCTCCTTGTTCTCCCTTCACAGCTTTTCCATTTCTTTTCATTCTTCCTCTGTATAGCCACCATCTCTTGACACAAGGCCTGGATTAAGGGGTGGCTCTCCAATGACGGCCTCGCGCCATTACCTTGGTCATCTGTCGTCATGCTCCTGGTTCTCACCATCTCCTTCAAGTAATGGTTGAGGGATAGTTTTACCTTGCCCCACGGTGGGCGCCAAAATGTTTTTACCAAAAAGTGGCTTCTCTCCAAGCTCCTCTTTCAAAGCAATACTCTTTCTTTCTAACGAATCAGTCCCGCGTGGGGGGTACCTACAAAGACACTTCGACGCTCAAGTTAAATCTGGAGGTCTTGTTTAGGGGTGTTCACGGGTCGATTTGGTTCGAATTTGGGGGGGGGGGGGGGGGGAATCTGAACTAATCATTTTTAATTGGTTTGGATTTGTCAAATTCTTTCTCACAATCCAAACCAAACCAACCCGATCAAGAACGGGTTGATTTGGTTCGGTTTTATCGGGCCCCCCCTAGAAAAAAATGCAAAATTCAATTTAAAAAAAAAAAACCAATTGCAACAACAAATTAAATTAGTTAAGCTGCACAGCCTGCAATCAAATTTCCAGTTTCCACAGACAGCAAAAATAAATGAACAACAAATAATGAACAAATAAGGAAAAAAAATTCCAAAATGGAAGAGTAGAGGAACTCACGGGGCACGGGCTAGCTCACGGAGTCACGATGTCCTCCTTGGTGCCTTGGTCGAAGACAACACGCAAGCACTGTTCACGCACTGTCAGTGCCGGCTACGCAGGGCGTCGAGACAACCACGACCTGGCGGTGGCAGCAAGGTGGTGACCTCGACTAGGTGGTGGCGAGTGTGAGACGTGACGAACTAGCAAGAGTCGAGACGAAGAGGAGGAGCTAGCTGCGTTGCAAACAGCGGCGGCACGAGGTGCGACGGACAAGGTCTGTTCGAACCAGAGGCACGCCTTGGCCACTTGGGGGCTAGGGCGGTCCAGGCGAAAGAGAAAGGAAATGGGACTTAGGGTTCATGGGGGAGGAGGGAGTGAGGGACTCGGGACTCCTGATTCAGATTTCCATTTTAGTGAAGGGTATTGAAGGAAAATAACAAGTTAGCTAAATAATCGGTTCGGTTTGGGTTTATTCGGGTTTGAAAATCCAAACCCGATGCCCAAATCGATCTATATCGAGTTTATTTGGTTTGGTTTGGTTCGGTTCAGATTTGCCTAATTTAAAAAATTTGAACCAATTTAATTGGTTTGGTTCAAATTGTCGGGTTCGTCGGATTGATCCGAACCGATGAACACCCCTAGTCTTGTTAAAGGATGCAAGGTTTAGGATTGAGATTAGGGTTAGAAGGTGTGCACTTGTGTCCTTTATATTCTCGGATATTCTTACCGATATTGTGAGATATCCTCGCCCTTATGTTGGAGATTCGTTGCCTGGTTTCCTCTATTACGCCAGCTTCCCACTTACCTAATTTACGCTGGTCCAAGGTGCACGCAGTTGGCCGTCCATGGTCTGTTCGGTCAGGCAGCCAACCTGCGGGACTCAGTCAATACAATATATAAATCAAAATGTTTTAACTCTTTGAAATAAGTAAATGTGTAAAATAGGAATGTAATATATGTTGATTGAATTAAAATAACTCATAATCTTAATCAACGTTAAATTAATGACAAATACATTTTTTTACTTTTTTATTTTGTACATTTGTAAAATAAAAATGTGATATATGTTGATTGAATTAAAATAACTCATAATCCTAATCAACTTTAAATTAATAATAAATACATTTTTACTTTTTTATATTACACATTTATTTTAAAAAAAGTCAAATCTAAATAAAAAAGCATATGCGAAATATAATTTTTCCATGATTTCACTTTAAATTAATTGATGTTACCGGTATCCTATAGTTTATGGTATGCAATTTCAATTGTTCTTCAAAAAATATACCAATATAAAGGCCAGAGACAGATAGATTTAAAGGCTACAAGTATCTTCTAGAAAAGATAATCTTGCATGAGTCGGGTAAAATTACCATGAACAAAAAAACTTTTTATCTGAATATTTAATACAACAACATACTCACAATTCAAACTTGAAATCACAAGTTAAACACGAACTCTTCCTTGTGTTAATTGATCACGCGCCCGGTGGTATTTACTTTTATAACTTTACATAAATTACAATTATAAATTTAATTTTTGATTATATGTAGTCCATGTAAATTTAAAAAGCTAAACCTAAATATATTATGCCTTATATTACGTTAAAAAATATATATAGATATTATGCCTTATGTTGTTAATACAGATTAAATTTTTTTCCTCACAGGCATACATTAATTATTCATTGAATGGGAACTCTTATAAATAAGACTTGCTTGTGTTGTGGTTCAGACGAAAGACCTTGCGTCTCACAGAGAAAGGTGACCACGACCGCACCATTTTGTTCTCAAAGAAAATGTTGTTACCTACAATTCTTCCCATTATCCCTCATAATTCCAAAGGATCGTTACATCACACATCGTCACAATCACTATCACGGAAGAATAAGATTCGGAGAAAGAGTCCCTTGTTTTTCATATCCCTTTCTGTTACCCTTCTCTCATTATTATTGTTATTATTAAGTCGTATTTTTAATTTTCCAATACAAAGTGCGTCCGTTCAATTGTTTTTAACGAATTAATTGTAAAAATTAGTTATAATAAAATCGGTCTTAAGTTATAAATTTATTTTATTGTAGAATAATTTTTAAAAATATTTAAGATATGTTATTATTAAAGACAAAGTTTTAAAATTATAATTGTGTCAGAATTAACTCTGAAATCTGAATCAAATAACAAAAATGGATTCATTTTTTTTTCTTGTTGCATTAGTTTTGCCAAGATACTAACCCACTAGGGTTAGCCTAATAGTGAAAGGTTGGAATGAAATGCATAAAATCATAGGTTCTAACTTCAGTGCAACTATTGTATACTAAAAAAAAAAAAAGTTTTGCCAACATACTAAAACCAAACAAACGTTAATACTTTAAATAAGGGGTAGGAGAAGGGGAACTTAGAAAAACTGCAGTCCCATTCTACTTCTAATTTTTTCTTGTATCTTATATTGTGTGATAATTAAATTCTTAACTCAAACATTTTGTCTTTAATTTCAAACTCTTAAAATAAAAATTCTGACTCTGCCTGCCCGCAGTACGTGTTTGTTTCAGTTTCAAATTGAATAAAAATAGTTTTTCAACGTTCAACCATGAGAGGGTCAGAGACCTTAGGAGGTGGTAATCTTGAAATTCAAGAGGAGCCCCTTCAATCCTTAGCTCGTCAATTATGAATCATTCTTTCCATCAAAGTCTGCTTGGGTTTGGTGTCCGCTGACAAAATAAAATAATAATACGACGCCTTCGAATGAATGGTCAACTGTGCCGTGTATATCATATGATGGATAAATAAAAATAAAATACGTAGTTAAAAGACAAATGTTTGAGTTTGATTGTGATATGCACTGCACTTTATTTATAATTTTATACTTCTTGTCTTGTTTCAGGTAAGATTAAAATAATTATTATAAATTCTTCAAATAGCATTTTTACTATGTTGTTCTTCTTTTCTTTTATTGGCACTGTAATTAGATGGTGTTCGGGGGTCAAGAAGTCAGTTCGCGTCCACACTGAGAATTTAAATTCTTTATTATTTAGCATTGTATTCCCCGGTAGAATTTCCAAGTTTAAAACGACAGAAAATATTAAACATACTAATATAAAACATAATACCAAGTCTCATCTTAAAACCCTAATAATTTAAGTTCAAAAACCCAAGGTCGATTTAGTAGTTGAAGACTTGAATAGTTTGCATATTTAATTGAAATGTTATTGTTATTATTGTACAAAATGAAAAACAAATTAAGTTCAAGAGTTAAGTGATCTTCACTTCCAAGTTTCACCGCTCCATTATATCATAAAATCATTTCAGTCATATTTCATGTTACTTTCAACCCTCACTTAAAAATTTATAAAAGACAATTGTACGGAAGCATTTGATCCTAATGATTTTGGCAGAAAAGAAAGAAACTTAACGGAAGACAAAAGGAATAAGAGACTAAATTAAAAGAAGCGACTTTTAAAATATATTTTTATACATGAATAAATAATACATGTATGCACAATGTAAATATCTTTTAAATTGTTGTCTAATTACAAATTACCATATATAATAAGTTTGTTGATTTTTATAATAATTACCTTCAATGATGATTTTTGATTGATTAATGATGTAAAAATTTTATACTAACAGTATATATTTGTTAAACACTTTATATACACATATTTTATTGAAAAGTATCCCAATGTTTTAGTATACATTCTCCTAAAGCATGACAAGTCTTAGAGTTGTTTGGCATGCTATATTACGATAGGATAATTAACTAATATAATAAATAATAACTTTATCGGTTGTTTGGTATGAATTTTGTAATTTATGCATTAAAATGATGAATAATTTAGTCAAGCCTTGAGAAGTAAAATAAGGTTTGATTAGATTTTGGTGTATAAGCTTGCTTGTATACAAATTTCCCAAATTATAATTCAAAAAATTTCAGATGTTTTAAGTCACAATTAATTTTATTTTTTCATAAGAAAATAATTTAATCGTATCAAATGTTAACAAACAATTCAAAATTTCTAGACCTTTAAAAATACATTCAAGTCAAATAACAATTATTCGATACATTTTACATTATTTTGAAAATCAATTATCTCAATTGTATGGATATATAAAGTATAAAATCTTTTCAAGTTAGCTAAATAAATTATTTAAATTAATATTTTTTATTTGAGGAATGCTAACAACACTCTTATTTAATGAGTTCCTCTCTTGATTTAAAAGTGGAAATCACCAAAATTTGTAATTTTTAATAAATTCCAGCCAATAATAGAGAGTGTTAAAAAAAGAGTGTTAGAGAGAGTGTTGCTAACATTCCTCTTTTTATTTTAAATGTATTGATAAAAAGATGAAGATAAATTAGTTGATTTACATTTATAACATATACAAATTAGTTCATTTACATTTTAATTAATTTAATCATATTAGTTGTCTTTTTCTGATTTGTAAATTTACAAATTGAATTGTTTAAATTTTTCTAAAAAGAAATGATCAACTGTACATAATAATAAAAAAGCACAAGAACAAATAAAATTCAGAACTAAATTAAATAACAATGCATAAATAATTTTAAAAATTAGTGAATACAACTATTATGAAAATCTAAAACTCCTTACTTCTATCGCTAGCTATTGGATCTAGATTCATACAAAAATTTGTTAATCTCTATATACAAACATAATTTTTTTTGGTTGAATAAAAGCTTTCATTTGTCTAAAAATAATATGAAATAACAAATTTAAATAAATAGAATACATTTTTAAATGAAAAGTGATAATTTTTATCTTTTCTAGTAATATACAATACATCACCAATCATAATCTAGTATTACTTGTTAAAAACAGTTTTAAAGTTAAAATTAAAAAAAAAAGTAGTTTAAATTTAAAACTAAGGTTATTTAGTAATTTTTTTAGTTTTCTAAATATAAAAAATTAATCTTAAGTTAAAATTTCTTAAATAATATATTCTTGAGTCTTAAAATTAAAAGAGAGAGAGAGAGAGAGATGCAGAAGCCCGAAACTCTAAAGATAGCTCTTTTAAAAATATCTTCTTTTTTTTTTAAATATCTTCATTAAAAAAATCACCTTTTCAAAAATCCCTTTCCTTAAAATTTTGTTTAACTCAGTTTCTCCTCAAGGAAAAGAAGCCCAAAATAAGCTAGACTAACAGTAGTACATAATATTTATGGACCGGCGGTTCTCTGTATTTAAAAAGCAAGTGCAGGTGTTGCAGTCACCATTTTGAGGGTTCAAAATTGAGTTATATTTTATTTTATTATTTAATATATATAATTTATTTTTTATGGCTAAGATTTCATACAGTCACATGTGAATGCAAAGAATCCATGTCCAATATTTATCAAGCCTATATAATCAGACCTTATATTATTCACATCTTATATTATCGGACTTTATCAAGACTAAATTTATCTTTTAAGTTAATTAGGCATGCTATCTTTATAATTTAAAATAATTTTTAATTTATATAGTTAGATTTTACTTAAATTATATATATAAAAAACTGTATAATACCAGAATATTTGCTTTCAACAAATTAGGTATCATCACCAAAATCCTAGAGCAGTCAAACAGCAGCCCTTGTACCCCTTCCCCCACCCTAAGAAAAAAAGCCATAACTATTAATGCGTACGCCTGTCGTTCTAGTGTAGTTTTAATGTTAAATTCAACTACAAACGCTTTAAGCAATTGTGGCGAATGGAATGCCAAAATCATGAGTTGTAGGCATACCAAATGACTCTAAAAACTTTATAAGATTACCAATACAAATTGAACCGATAAATTATATGATGTATGCATACCAAATGACTTAACTTTTTAAGAGTACCAATATAAATTGAACCAATAAATTTCCTTTTATACGTAAAAATAGTGGGTACGGGTATATAGGTGAACTCCACTCTCCAAAGAGGCATAAATAGAAACAAAAAGTGGCGCAAATTTCGGAACATGTTTGGGCGATATTATGAAGTTAGATGACTAGGGCACTACGAATAATTATAAGTGGTTTCCACCAACCATTGGTTTGCGAGAGAAACATTACACTAGCAGCCAATACTAGTTTATAAAAAAAAAAACCCTGGTAGAAGAAAGTGGCAGCGGTGAGGTGATGTTTGATGGTTGGTGCACGCAAGATCACAAACAAAAAGCTAGTGACTAAAATAAAGGCTTTGTAACGCGTTCCTTTAAATAAATTCCAGATTTTAGAAAAATCCAACTTTAAAATTTTGTCCTTGCAAGATCAACCCATCATAAATTAAGCCTTCGAGATCCTCAAAACGCCATCCAACTCTACAAGCTAAATACATAATTCATGACCCCAACAGGAAACAAAGATACCATACTGCAAGTCTCAAGGACAAAAGTATCAACAAAACGCCACGGGTACCTTAGCATATATCTGTTTCTATGTATGTATATATGTAAATATATCTCCGAGCAGCAGCAACCCCAGAAACATGTGAAAGGATGATTCAGTGCATGGAGGAACGAGGAGCGCGAGGACGCACTGGTGTCTTTGATGGACTTACCCTGCTTACCAAAGAATATTTGAAGAAACATTAAAAAAATTCCCATAGTTTTAGGGACAGTTCAAATACTTGAAATCAAAGGAAAATCTGTTAATCTAACCTTATAGGCAGTGAACCCAAAATCACACCACTACAGCTCAGAGCTGCAATTGCACTCTCAGCCTGCAAGAATGAGGCAAATAAAATCTTCAGGCAGTAAAAAAAGAAAAAAGGCACAGCAAAAACAAATATTACCTGTAAGCACAACATATAATTTCTTAAAAGTAAAACATTTGATCAATTTCATAGATACAAAGAACTTTGATTATCTAAACCTTTCCAAATATGACATTTGATCAGGACCACACCAGTGAAGAACAACTCTACAGACGTATCTTACAGAAAAAGAGAAATTGAAACTAACAAAGCTAGGATGATACAGAAATGCAAAAACTACAAAGACAATCTTATTGTGTGAGAGCCTTATAGCATTCAATAAAATAATCAGGGAAAAAAGGAACAAAACAACTTTGAACATTGTCAAAAGATGACAAAAAAGTAGGAGGTGGATAAAAAAGACAACCACATTAGCCAAGCAACAGATCCCAAAAAATATGCAAGCAACTCAAGGTTACTAACAGAGTCAACAGCAGAAGGTTTGAGTATGGCTCCATCAAATTAATTGAAGCCTAGGTTTAATTGGATTCATGGGGGTTGGGGGCAAGTCTAATATGAAAATTATCTATACAAACTGAAATTCATAATATTTAAAAACTGACCAAGTTTAAATTATTAAATTTAAAAAAAAACTAAAAAGCTTAATAGTTCCACCAATTCAAACTAAGCCACCATCATGTGATTCCTGAAAATCAAATTGTACCTTATTGAGCAAGCCTAGGTACCACTGCCCTTTCATGACCCAAAGTGAGCCCGGCCATAAAAGATTATAGCAAATGGATATGCATCTCTTAACAACTAGATCACCAAAGCATCATACTGGAGCATGGTACATGCAAAGTGTAATGTGTTGTAATCAAGCATCAAAAGCTGTATTTATCCATTTGGACTTCTAAAGGTGAAAAGCATATTAAGGTACCAGATCAAAGACCATCAACTGCCTCTTCTAACCTTCCCAATACCCATCAACTGCCTCTTTTCTTCCCTCTGATTACACTTATTACACACACCTTAAAGCACCAGCTATGTTCAACACATGCCAGTGCCACATCATTGAAGTGGATTTTCCAACACATGCTACAGCTCATAGCAAGTAATTATAGAGGCAAGCAACAAATGAACTTTGTCAGTCCCATACTACAGTAATCCCCACACTCCATGGATGAATAGAGATGAATAGAGCACCCATCCTTCTCTCGTACACCAAAAAAAATAAAATAGTGCAGCCTTCCTCCCATAAAATGTGGGGTTGATTATCTTCAAAGGGGAGCCACCTAAAGCCATTTGACAATATTATTGTATATCAAATAGGCGTGAAACTAAGGCATACTACTCAGTCTGAGATTCAATCAACCACTTTTACTTTATATGAAAAAATTTACTATTAAACCTATTTTCACCACATTATGCTCCCAGATTTGTTTCAAACAATATTTCACGGATTAGGGAGATTCCTAATATATTTTTTTTTTCCCTTTCAAAAAAATATAAACAAGGAGGGCGAGCCCTGGCACAGTGGTAAAGTTGTGCCTTGGTAACCGGTTGGTCATGGGCTCAAATCCGAAAACAGCCTCTGCATATGCAAGGGGGAAGGCTGCGTACAATAAATAACCCTCCCCCATACCTTCGCAACGCAAGAAGCCTCTAGCAGTGGGGTATGTTATTTTTTATTTTTTTTTAATATAAACAAGGAAATAAACAAATATTTTGTTATGAATTGATATAACCTAATATGGTAAGGTTTAAAGACTAGCCCAAAGGAAATATTGCGCAAAACAGAGTAACATTCAAAGACACGAGCAAGAGCTGTTAACATCCTCCAACTTGGGAGTATGTTAGCAAACTATACCTTTTTCTTTTGACAGAAAAGCCAATTCCTTTTGGTTTTATATAACCTGCATTTATGGATATTGTTGTAATATAATATTTAGTTCATTATAAAAAAAAAAATCAATTTAATCTGTCTTCTCTCTCCCCTTTCCTATGCGTGGACATCACAGTGTGAGCTAGACTCCAAACCAAAGCTGTCAACATTAAGATCCTAACTAGAATCAGAAGGGAGAAAAACACCTAAAACATGATCGTAACACGGATCATAAGATCCTACCTAAAATGCAAATTTATATTTAAATAAATATACCTATAAAATAACATAGACAACCAAAATAATCTTTAAAACCATTAAGTTCATTACTAACATTGAATCAAATTTCAATTAAAAATGCATAAGTCAGTTGAAACCCACAAATGAAGTTAAAATTATAGCTCATAATATAAAAGACACAATTTTATTTATTTATATGTTATATAAATAAACAACAAAAGTTTTAGCATCCAAAAAAAAAAGACATGTTTTCTACAACTCCTACCGTCAACTATTAGCCACAACCAGTAAAATGTTTGAATCAACCAGCAAGCAAATAGAAACGAGTTAAAAGGGGAAAGATTATGTGACAAAATGTACAAAAAAACCAGTATGGATCACACCCAGCAGTCAGCCACAACCAAGTTTGAAGGAGATAAGTGTTCGATCACAACGGTGACACGCAAACAAATTCCAACCGCCACGCCACAGTCCACACGCCATCACCCCGTCATCTACAACAAACCAACCATAGAACACATTGAGAGATGACGTCAAACAAGAAATTGGGGTTCAATGGATCTAGTTTTTTTTTTTTTTCTCCCTCCAAATCGGTTTTGACCCACCACCATACCAAAATGGCATCTCACCAAAACATTAAAGATCAGTAATTTCACCACTTCTACGATCTTGCTCAGCAATCATACCCTAATCTTACCAATGCAAGTCAGTGAGTGTGATCAAGATTGGTGGTCCTACAATAATCATAAGTTTGGAGTAAAATCACGATCTAGACAACCTTGTGTTGAATACAGAACCAACCCATAGCATCACTCCTCTGTTATGCAAAAAAAGAGAAATATGACGAGTACCATCACTTGCAGTGAGTGGAAATTGAGTGTGAGGACTGAGAAGAGACCAAATCTGTTGATAAGAGACAGATTTACAGAACTTTGATAATTTCTACCCATTAGCTTACTGACACACTCTCCTAAAGTAAAAAAGTAGGAGGATCTTCTCAGTTCCCTTTACATACACACACACACACATACCTTCTGTCATCCAAATAACACATCATCAAGATTTATTTCTCTTTTCTCCCTATTCTTTTTCTTCATAAGGACTGTTTTGGAGCTATTTCAGTAGGCAATGTGCAGTTACTATAACTATTAAAGTATGAAACACAGTTATTGAGAGTAGTGTACCCACAAGGGAGGAGGGTAACCACATCACTGCAAGGCCAGCAGTAGCACTCAATCTGAGGGTTATTACTTCACAAACAGATAGATAATATACAAAATAGCTAAGTGAACCAGAGTTGACTCCGATGAAAACAAGAGAGTTGAAAGGTTAGGGGCAATTACCAGTGCAAACTCAACAAATGCAATTCGAGTTGAATGATGGTAATCCCCAAGAAGCCTCAAGCGGTGAACCTAGATGAATAAATCAAAATAATGGAAAAAAAATTCAACATACTCATTTAACCAACAGCGGTATTGAACCTATATCTCATATGATGCTTAAATTCAACCAGCAATGAACACTATAATCCTAGTTCCATTAAAAGCTACAAACCTCTCCACAAATAGATTCAAAGAAGTGTTTGACATCAGCTTGAGTAAGCTGCAAAAGTAACAAGAAAAGAAATGTTTAAGAATCATGAGCCTCAATTGCAGTAACACAGACACTGGAGAAAGACTAACTAGGTAGTTCTTCCAAGCAAGATTTAAGAAAGTGTCAAATCCTAAACTACCTTCTTGTCGATATTTGTGCAATAAATTGTTCTTGAGCACATCTCCCTTTCATCTTCAGACTGAGAAATACAGCACCATTAGAAAGGTAACAAGCATTGTTAGTTCACTATGGTCAATCATCTCCCAATACATGCAATAGGCATCATGAACAGAAAAACATTACCCTGGGCAAAAAAGTTGGATTGACAGGCGCAATGGCAGTTTTTGAAGGTAGCACTCTCAGTGGGTAATATCCAAGCATAGTACCAGACAGGCTCAAAGCAGCCCTTGCACCATCTGCAGGCAGAACACTGTTAATACAGTGAAATATCAATAATAATTACAGCTTCTGCGCAACGTTTGGTGGCAATGTTACCTTCATCTGTAAACTCGATGAAGGCAAATCGAAGAATAGAGTTAGGATCTCCACATACACGGCAATCAACAACCTATAGCCAGGAAAGTGGAGTTGATACAATCAATAACACAGTCAACAATTATTAAGAAGAAAACACACATATAGTAAATAAACCGTGACTGTTTCTACCTGGCCACAGTTAAGAAAGAGTGCCGCCAGCTGCTCTTCGGTAACCTAGATGCCAACAGAAAAACAACAATCATTCGCACGAAAACACGTGGCAAACATTGCAAGCTAGCTGAAAAAAGAGAATCCACAACACAGCAAAAATTAATACCAGTTGATCAATGTCAGACACATAAACGGTCCTCCGAATCATCTCTTCTCTCTTCTCCATATCCATTTTATGATTCACTCTTCTCTTTCCAGGATTATAGCCATTCTTCCTCTGTAGCACATAACATTGCATGAAGGAAAAAATGAAACCCTTATGCTAGTAACCTAGCATTGGGAGGAAAACAGCATAATCTAATAGAAATCAAACCAATTTGTCCATACCCTTCTGTTGTTAGTTTGCCCATCAGTATTGCCATAGTTATTAGGCAGCATAAAATGGTTAGTGTAACCAAACCCAGCATTAGGTCCAGCTAAGTAGCCGTGATTATTGGCCAGTGATGGAGGCACAAACTCCTCAGCCATGGGGTTCAACTTTGACAAAAGCTCTTCCAAATCCCTCATATCACGCTTGAAACTCTCACCCCCATCCTCCCCACTCCTGACCCCATTCATTCCATACCCATCATTGTTCACCCCATTTGCGTGCATCTGAGCCTTGTAGCTGTAATTCCCGTTAGGAACTGACATAGTGCTGGGAACTCTCTCTTGGTGCTGTTGATGGTTGAAAGCACCGTTGTTCAGACTCTGATCGCTTCTGGTTTTCGATTTCTCAACGTCACTCGAATCCGATGACACTACACCGTTGTCCAAATTCTGACCCGAAGAACCGATTTTCGCCCCAACATTCTCAGCAACCGCCATAATCACTTGTGTAGAGATGAGAAGTCGTTGCCTTTTTTTCTCTGCTTTCAGGTTTTTTTTTTGCGAATCTGTGTCAACAGATTGAACTAGTAAAACCTTAAAAAAAGAAAATGACCCAGAACGAGAAATCCATATTTGAAAAGAAAACAAACCTGGGTTGTATCTAAAAATTCTTCATTGACATAAGATCCTGGAGATTGAGACACAAAACAAGACAACCTTAAAACCCCAGAAAATTAAAAAAGAAAAACTGGTGGAAGAGGTTTATCTTACTGATTAATGTTAAAGGGAGAGATGAGGAAGGGTAATATTCTTCGGATCGTCCGTTTTCACGGCACTGACTTTTTGGACCTTGCAGCAGAGAAAGAACGTCCCAATTTGATGTCTTGATGGCGAGGATGAATGCATCAAAGAAAAAAATGAACAGCGTGACCCATTTTTTTAATTTTTTTTTTTAGTTCATTAATTTTCCACAACTGCCCATTCAGTCACACATGTCGCCACGCGTCTGATGCATCCGCCAGGATACCCAAAAACAAAAGCGTAGCGGATTTGATATTCAAGACATCAATTAATGAGACACTTACCTATCGTGACAGGTGATGTTAATGGAATTAAACATAATTACGGAGATTAATATCAAGGGGAACGACTAATAATGTTAAATTAATGGAAATGATACAATAATCTTTCGAATTGTTGTTGTTTGTATGCAAACGGGTACTGGTTTTTTATGTTTGATTTTGCCCTTTTGTTGATATAATGATATCAGCACTTAAAAAAATAAAAAAATGAAAATTTTATTGAATAAGAAAAAACAAACAATTTTTATATTTTGATATAATAATTTTTTTTAATAATTTTTTATTTTTTTACTAAAGGTTAATACTAAAAAACGTTAATTTTATATTGTTAAAGTTTTTTTATAATAATTTTAATTACTATTTCTTAGTAAATTAGAAAAAAATTAGCTACTAATATTTTAGCCCATATAATGCACAAGATAAATATTTATTTTATACAATTAAAATTTATAATAAATAAATACTTTTAAATATATAAATTATCTATCTATATCTATATCTATCTATTTATATAACAAAGGAAACTTGAATTTATGTAAGTCGTTAATGCAAACTTAAACTTTATAATAGTTATCTAATAAAATTTAATAGAATTAATTTTATTTAATGAAGAATTAAATTATTCACGTTAATAATATTTATTACACAGGGATCAATGTAACTTAATGTTCTAAGAGAAAAATTATTATATATATTTATGAATTATAATATTTTGTTTAAAATAATGATTAAGAATAGAATCTAAGAGAAAAATATTATATATATATGAATTTTATATACTATATTAGTATACATTTGAATTTTCTTCTTTTAAAATACGATTTATAGAGTAGTTTAAAAAGATAATAAAATTTTAATGTAAAATTTAGAGTGTGTTGTATTAAGTTTAGTATTAATTAATTTTTATTTAATAATAGAATTTTAATATATATAAAACCATATGAAAAGTCATTAATTTAATAAGAATATATTTTATGTGTTAAGTTTAATAAACATTATATTTAATAATATTTTTAAATTTAATTATATATTATATTTAATAAATACAATAAATAATGCTGTTTAATTTTTATATAAATACTGCATTAATAACTAGTCTAGTTTATTCTATATATATATATATATATATATATATATATATATATATATATGTATGTATGCATGTATGTATGTGAGAAAGACTCCCTTTTCTTTTTTCTTTTTCTTTTTCCTTTTTTTATTATTACTATATTTATTAAACAATGTATCCATTAGTTATAATTACTTTATAGAAAAAATGGTTTTTCAAGATTAATTATAAAAAAAAGTAGCATTCTTAAAATTTTTGATTTATTTATTTTTAACTTTCAATTTGTAAAAATATTTTCTTGGTGCCATTCAGCATTGGACGATTAAACAATCACTTTAACATACTATCGATGTACTATTAGAAAAGAAAAGGTTCTAAATTTATGCTTAAAGTGTCTCAAACAGGCTGTAGATATGCCTTAGGTCAAAAAATATATTTAATTAAAAAGCACAAAAAGTATAAAAATTTTCACAGTTAATCAATCATATTATTATGTATAAGTATGATAAGATTATTAACCTTATAAATTATTACTAAACAATAAGTCTTATTAAAAAAATTTTGTATTATCTTTTTTCTTTTACATCATTTTAAATAAATTTATTATCAAAATAATAATTAATATTAATTTTTAATACTTTTTAATTATTTAATACTCTAAAAAATAAATTAAAGTGTCATTAAAAGTATTACAATACATTAATATATATATATATATATATATATATATATATATATATATATATATATATATATATATGTATGTATGTATGTGTATACACACACTATTTTTCAAATGTATATATTCTTTACATAATACTAGTAGAACAAAGACACCTCATGCTTGCATTTTTTATTGAAAGAAGAGAGAATAAAAATAGAAAAAATAAAAGTAATTTTAATTTATTATTTTTTTATTCAATACATTTCTACACTTTCGGTACCAGTTTGTGTCTATTGGTAGTTCCTTATTTTTTTAAGTCATGTGTAGTTATTTGAATATATATTCACTTAATAGGAGTTAAATAGGCAAAAAGAATGTGAAAATCAAATGGGATTATCCCTTTTATTATTGTTAGGGTTAAATATATTTTTGGTCTCTAAACTTTTTTTGAATTTTACTTTTAGTCTCTAAGCAAAAAATTGACTAGTCTTAGTTCCTATACTTTTTCTCCGTTAACATTTTTTGCCTTTACCGTCAAGTATTACCGTTAAGTGATGACGTAGTAGCCACATTAGAAGCTATGTGAGTAACCACATCATCAACTAGTCTGATGTGACAGTCACATTTAAATTTTTTTTGCTAAACTATGTTTTTAGTTCCTACTATTTTCATAAAATTCACTTTTAGTCCCTCAATAATTTTTTGACCAATCTTAGTCTCTTAACTATTGTTCGTCATTGTTTTTAGTCCCTTCCATCAAATATCAACGTCAAGCGATGATGTTGTAGCCACGTTAGTAGCCATGTAACTTGTCATGTGGACTACTTGTTTGACATAACAATCATGTGATAAGATGTTGGTTTAAGACATTTTCTAGTAGTTTTAAGGCACGCCACAAATTTTCAAGCAGTGTGAAACTGCTAGAAAAAGGGGTTTGAAATTTTGACAAAAAAAAAAAGATATGTAATAAGCAAAATCAACAATCGACGATACACAAACCAACAATCCATGTGAAAATTCTCGCGACATTCAAACCTATTGTCGTCACCTCGCTCTCTTTCCACCATCACCACCTGGTGCCCACCCTATGTGCACACTGTTACCCATGGAACAAAAAAGTTTGTGAGAGCAAGATTAAAATGGAAGGGTTTAGCATTTATTTGAGAAGTGTGGTTAAGCATTAGGGTTTGGAAGGTTTCGAAGATTGGGGATTCTTTGATTTTAGTGCTTGGAGTTTTGATTTGTGGGTTCAATGGTTGTGATTTTGTTTATTCTTGCTGATTTTGCTTATCATGGATTATTGATTTTGTGTTTTGGATGATAGTTTAGTAGGTTATTGATTTGTGTATTAAGAGTTATCAATTTTGATTGCTACATCTCATTCTCTATTTTTTTTTTTCAAATTTCAAACTCCTTTTTTGGTGGTTTTACATTGCCCAAAAATTTGTAGTGTCTTAAAATCACTAAAACATATCTTGAACTAACAATATTTTATCACATGACTGTCATATCAAACTAATAGTCCACATGACAAGTCACATGACTGCCACATTGCCTAACGATGATACTTAATGGAAAAAACTAAAAACAATGACAAACAATAATTAAGAGACTAAACTTGGTCAAAAATTATTTAGGGACTAAAAGTAAATTTTATAATAATATGAAAGACTAAGATCAATTAAAAATTGTTGAAGAACTAAAAGTAAAGTTTGTGAAAAGATTAAGAAATATAAACATAGTTTACCGAAAAAAAAATTACATATAACTGTCACGTCAAATTAGTTGATGACATGACAACTCACATAACTATCAATGTAATTGCCACGTTATCACTTAATGATGATACTTGACAATAAGGACCAAAAATGTTAATGGAAGATAAGGACTAAATCAAGTCAATTTTTTGTTTGAAGACTAAAAGTGAAATTCAAAAAAAAATAGGGACCAAAAACATATTTAACCTTTATTGTTATAAATTGTAGATTATTAATAATATTTATCAAAAGAAATGGATTGTAAATTATTCAGAATTCATTCGAAAAGAATATAATCAGTCTCCTTTCTTCTCTTTTCTTCCATCAACTCCTCTTTATTCTTGGTTCCTGTTTCTATTCCTTGTTTCTGTTCCTTGTAACACACCACAGATTCAGGTCCTCTAGTTACACGAGATTGAGCAGCCGAGATGCCACCACTCCTTCTCCAACTTGAAAGAGAAAGAGAAAAAAGGGAAGTACAAAGGTGTTCCTTACTTTGATAAAAGGCTGCATTTTTCCTACCGCTCACAATCTCTTCTGGTAAAATGACACCAAAGCTGAATACTGATTCTGTAGAGAAAAGGCTATGCCCTACATATTCAGACGACATATAGAAACTGTTTCCTTTCCCGAAGACAGAATGGAATGGTAGAAGAGAATACATCTGGAAAGGGTTGTTGACCAACAACACTAACAACAAAGTTTTATCAATATTAGGTGAGGTCGACTATATACATCGCACAATGTCATTCGGTAAGTACTCAAACTAGTATCTTGCGTTCTTGAAATGCAATAACTCACAAGCTTGACGACATTTCTGAGCTGACTATAGAAATTAACCGCACCTCAGTTTTGAACTCATGTAATCCTTATCCTTAAGTTCTTCAAAGCCTATTTTGACTGCAACTTCTTGTCCAAATAACATTCCCCCCCCCCCCCTGCAGACTGTATTTAGATATTTGATATTTCATTTTCTTACACAATTTAACCTGACAAAATGTGATTTCTCAGTTGCTGCTGTCAACATAGAATACCTTTGAATATGTACTAAAGAACTAAAGTATGCAAAAAGCAATATGGTTGGCGAGAACATAAGTTTACCAAGTACCTTATAAACATGGCCAAAACCACCTTCTGCAAGTGCAAGCTATAACAAACACAACACATGAAAAAGATGATAATTTACTTGAAGTTATAATTTAGCCCTGTTGATGAAACTCGGCCACTTTAATAGGCAAAGTAAGTTTAAAGTCCATCAGCATCTCCACATGGAGCACCGCCTCATTCGCTATATGTGATTGACATGGCTGCACTAGCCACATAGAAGAAGTTGACCCGTTCCCCCATTGATTTGGCAAGCCGAGATTTACTACAGAACAATTGCTTAGCTCTTACTCTATGACTGGGAAGGCAATTCAATTTGGAGAAAAAATGACAAAGATGTGCAAGCTGAGCTCTCAGATGCAGTAAAATGCACTTGAGCAAGTCACTTGCATAATCATCATATTCTAAAGTAACAAAAGAAATGCAGCAGTATCTATCTCTTAATAACGGGTCAGTCATAGCCTTTTCCCAAACAGTTCAGACAACGTTGAACCCTGCAAAACCAAGAGTAAGCATTAGAAAACTAGAACAACCCCAAAAGTCACAATGCTTGATGTTAACTCGAATAAAGAAAAATTCAAACCCCTAAGAGTAATTTCCTTGAAATTCAACATCAAGACAACCCCAATAATCAAATTATCTTCAGTCTTACATTTTCTCAGCAAACATTCCCCATTCTTGAAATTCACATTGAATGTCAAACTAGGCATAGCATGAAGAAGAGTGAAACAACGGCTAACCTGTTTCCTTCGCAAGTAGGACAAACGCAGGGGTTAATTGCAATAGGGTCATACATTGGGGACCAAGATATGGTGGCGTTCCCATTGCACAGTTTGCATATATAAAACCCTTTCCCTCGACAAACCCTACACGGTAACGCAATTTTTTCCTACGTAAAAAACCCACAACATGAATTTCCAAAAAAAAATTAGGATAAAGCCATCAAATGAAGTTCAGTTGATATTTACCCGTTTCTTCTCAGACGCAAACCGAAGCGCTTTGAGGGTAACAGTAGAAGCCAAGTTCATAGTGGCTATTCCACAGATGATAACTGCAGCCCCCCTAAGCCATGTTTGCAATGGCCTTGGATTCATGCCTTCTACGCTTCTTCCCCTTCGCAGTTCTCGCACCCAATTTCTCAAACAACGCATACGCACAAGTCGTAAAATCTGACACTGTTTTCTCGTTAAAACAATAACTAGTATTTTAGTCGAGTTTAATGGTATGTACCCTCAAGAAATTTATAATAAATAATTAATGTTAATAAACTTAAAATAAATAATAATTCGTAATTAAATAATAATATAAAATAATATATAGATTGTTTTTTCATTTTAGTTTCACTGAATAAATATTTATTTTTATAAAATTAAAATTTATATTAAAAATATTTTTAAAAAATAAATTATATTTTAAATTTACAATAAATAATTGTGTTATAGTTATTTTTAACTATTTATAATTTCTTTTAAACAATTATTAAATTTTAATTTAGAGATAAGTATAAAAAATGATAACTTATAAAGATAAACAATTAATAAAATTAAATATATAAATAAAGGAAAAAGGAAT